>ONZH01019135.1:0-77716 GCA_900303285.1 Rhinella marina
TGTGTCGTCATGGTTATACTGCTAACAGACCATATGTTGCTGCCATGAATCTGCATTCTTTCATTGCTCTCAACTTAGATAACAGAGTAGATAGAGTAACTTAACCCTTTCACCCCCGGAGGTTTTTTCGGTTATGCATTTTCGTTTTGCGCTCCCTGCCTTCAAACAGCCATAACTGTTTTATTTTCCTGTTCACATAGCTGTATGAGGGCTTGTTTTTTGCGGGACAAGTTGTACTTTCCAACGCCACCATTTAATATTGCATATGGTGTAGATTGTTTTCTAATCACATATTGTGCTTCACGATAGTAGTAAATTTGTGGCAAAATATTTCATTTTTATTTATAAAAAAATACCACATTTGGAAAATTTGCAAATTTCAAAATTTCAATTTCTCTACTTTCAAAATACATAGTAATACCTCCAAAAATAGTTATTATTTTACATTCCCCATATGTATACTTTATGTTGGCATCATTTTATAAATGTAATTTTACTTTTTTTGGACGTGGAGAAACCTTAGAAGTTAGAAGCCCATTTTTTCTAAATTTTTATACAAAATTTCCAAAACCATTTTTTTGAGCACCAATTCAGTTATAAAGTGATTTTGGGAGGCTTACCTAATGGAAAACACTAATAATGACCCCATTTTAGAAAACTACACCCCTCAAATTATAAAAAACTGATGTTACAAACGTTTATTAACCCTTGAGGGTTCCACAAGAATTAAAGGAAAATGGAAGTGAAATTTCGAAATTTCAATTTTTTGGTAGATTATTTCACGTTAATCATTTTTTTCTTGCAACACAGCAAGGCTTTAACAGCAAACTAAACTTCAATATACATTGCTCTGATTTTGCAGTTTGCAGAAATACCCCCATATGTTGGTGGTAAACGTCTCTATGGGTTTGTGGCAGTGGTCAGAAGGAAAGGAGCGCCATACGGATTTTGGGGGCAGATTTTGCTAGAATAGTTTTTAGGCACACCATTTTGTTAATTGAGGAGACACCTGACGTACCCCTACAGTGGAAAAACCCTCAAAGAGTGACCCCATTTGGAAACTACACCCTTCAACGAATATATTAAGGGGGGTACTGGCCACTTTGACCCCCTAAGCGTTTTCCCGGAATTTGGAAACACTTGGCTGTGAAAATGAAAAGTTTCATTTCTTCCAATAAAATGTTGCTTTAGCCCCAAATTTTTCATTTTCACAAGAGGTAACAGGAGAAAAGCACCACATAATTTGTTACCCATTTTCTCCTGAATACGGCAACACCCTATATGTGGTGGTAAACTGCTGTGGGGGCACATGGCAGGACTCAAAACAGAAGGAGCGCCATATGGATTTTACAACACAGATTTTGACGGATTGGTTTGCGGGAGCCATTGATTTTTATTTTTTTGAGTTATTGTCTTATTTCAGGGCTCATTTTTTGCGGGCCAAGATGACGGTTTGATTGGTACCATTTTGGGATAAATATGCCTTTTTGATCGCCTGCTATTACACTTTTTGTAAGGGAAGGTGACCAAAAAAGTCTGTTTTTGCACTTTTTTTTTTTTTACTGCGTTCACCTGGCGGGGTGGATGACGTAAATACGCCTTTTTGATCGTGTGGTATTACACTTTTTGTGAGGCAAGGTGAAAAAAAATGGCTGTTATGGCATAGTTTTTTAAAAAAATTTTTTACAGCATTCGCCTGTAGGGACATCTCATGTAATATTTTTATAGAGCAGGTTGTTACGGACGCGGCGATACCCAATATGTCTAACTTCTTTATTTTTGGAAAGTTTTACACATTAGATTTATTTTTGAACAGAATAAAATCTTTTTTTGTGTTGCCATTTTCAGAGAGCCATATGTTTTTATTTTTCGGGCGATTGTCTCAGGTAGGGTATCATTTTTGCGAGACAAGATGACGGTTTGATTGGTACCATTTTGGGTTAAATACGCCTTTTTGATCGCCTGCTATTACACTTTTTGTGAGTCAAGAGGGAAAAAAATGGTTGTTTTTGGCAGTAAGATATATTTTTTTTTTACAGCATTCCGCCTGGGAGAGAGCCATCTCATGTTATAATTTTATAGAGCATGGTTATTACGGACGCGGCGATAACCCATATGTCAACTTTCTTTATTTTTGGAAAGTTTTTACACATTAGATTTATTTTGAACAGAATAAAATCTTTTTTTGTGTTGCATATATCAGAGAGCCATATTTTTTTTAATTTTAGGCGGCGATTGGTCTCAGGTAGGGGTATCAATATATATATAGCAGAAGACAAGATGACGGTTTGAATTGGTACACGATTTTGGGTTAAATACGCCTTTTGATTCTGGCCTGCTATTACTGGCTTTTTGTTGCCGAGTCAAGAGGGAAAAAAATGGTTGTTTTGGCATAGTTTTTTTTTTTTTGCAGCATTTGCCTGGGGGCCATCTCATTGTAATATTTTTATAGAGCAGGTTGTTACGGACGGCGGCAATACCCAATATGTCTACTTTTTTATTTTTGGAAAGTTTTACACATTAGATTTATTTTGAAACAGAATAAAATCTTTTTTTTGTGTTGCCATTTTCAGAGAGCCATATTTTTTTTAATTTTTCGGGCGATTGTCTCAGGTAGGGTATCATTTTTGCGGGACAAGATGAAGGTTTGATTGGTACCATTTTGGGCTAAATATGCCTTTTTGATCGCCTGCTATTACACTTTTTGTAAGGGAAGGTGACCAAAAAAGTCTGTTTTTGCACGTTTTTTTTTTTTTACTGCGTTCACCTGGCGGGGTGGATGATGTGATATTTTTATAGAGCCGGTCAGTACGGACCGCGGCGATACCTAATATGTTTATCTTTCTTTTTTTTTACCTTTTTTTTACAATTTTTTTTTAGCTTTTTTTGGAAAATGGCGTTTTGTTTTGTTTTTTACTTGAAACTTTATTATTATTTTTTTAGGAAACTTTATTTTTTAACTTTTTTTTTTTACTTTATTTAAACTTTTTGGGGGGTCTGATCCCCTTTACAATGCAGTACAATACTTTTGTATTGTAATGCATTGGCTGTAAGTGTATTACTCAATGTAATACACTTACAGCCTGCTTCCTGTGCGAACCAGGGGGCTGGATCGCACAGGCACGCAGGGATAGCAGCCACGATGCCTGTGGATAGGTCATCAGTATCTGATCAGTGGGGGTCCAACACCCGGGACCCTGACCAATTAGTTGTTTGAGAAGGCATCGGCACTGTGAGTGTCGCGGCCTTCTCTCTGCTTTTACTAGGCCAGTGATGACATGTTCATCGATCACATGTCCTAGGCGCAGCTCAGCCCCATTGAAGTGAATAGGGCTGAGCATGATACCAAGCACTGCTGCTGTACAATGTACAGCACTGTGCTTGGTAAGCAGGGAGACGACTTCTGCGCTCACAGGAGTGCAGGTGTCTTCTCAAACAGCTGATTGGCAGGGGTCCTGGCTGTCAGACCCCCACCGATCAGATACTGTTGACAAAATACCAGAAAACCCCCTTTTAACGCCTTAAAGGGGTTGTCCGAGTTATTTTTTTGTTCTTTGTATGTTTCTAACGTGTCAAATATAACAACTTTCCCATACCACTGTGTTTCTAAAGCTGCTGGTTTCCTCAGATTTCACTGAGGGTCACATGACCTGTGATGTCAGCTTATCTCCCTGCTCCTGTGATGTTTTGTGAACAAGCCTCAGAGATCAGATAAGAGTCTGTACACAAGACGTCACTGTGCTGGCCACGCCTCCTGCACTGTCGGGTTGCTATCTGCTCTCTCCCTGGATTCCTTCAGATAAAACATTAACCCCTTCAGCCAGAGCACACTGAGAGCTCAATGCTTTACAACTACAGGCAGTGAGGAGACAAATGCTGGGCACAGAGGAATTCTGCTGCAAAGTATTGCACAAGAAAGGTAGGTCATTGCAGAGTGGGGGGGGGGGCAGAGATTGTTATTACTGCAGGTAAATAAAGGCCAGAAGAGAACCAGGGAAATGAGGAAATATAGATTTTTTTTTGCCTAAAACTTGCTTAACTTAGTTATGTATTGCTGCCCATCAGATTTACAGTGCTATATATTTTTTTTCATAACTCGGACAACCCCTTTAAGGTCACATTAAAATTTGAAAAACCCTCCTGAAAATATCACTGTTTTTGTTGTAGATTATGAATTTATGCCTCAAATAGTTGCCGCGCTTTAGCCCATTAGTGACGTAACTAATTTTAGCCTTAAATGGTCACTAACTTTCATATAACTTTTCATAAATCAATAGTCATAAACTCGAAACCGGAATAATCCTCTGGCATTCGTGGTCTTTAAAACTCCATGAATCCTTTATATAAATATGCATTAAAAACATCCAAAGTGTGTGGCAGTAGACAGATATGCTACGCATTTCGCATGAATAAAATCATCCTTCCTCAAGGCATACAAGTCATATCCTAGCCAGGATATGGGAGATGTGCCCTTTTCAGCTGAATCTAATGGTGTTGGCCTCATCTCGGTCGGTAGCTACATTGCTGAGAAAACTGCATTTTAATAATATGCAAATGAGTCCCTGGGAGCAATGAGGGCGTTGCTGTTGCACCTAGAGGCTCTTCTTAGGCTATTTTCACATTAGCGTCACGGGTGCTGCCGCTAATGCACGTCTGCGGCCGGAACTATGCTCAGGCTCCATTCACTGCAATGGGGGCGGGCCGGAGTTCCGGCCGCAGCACTGCAAAGATCCTGAGAGGCGGCCGGACTAAAATTACAACATGTAACCCACCGGAACAGCCTACCGGACACCCGTGATGCTAATGTGAAAGTAGCCTTACTCTCCTACAGGGTGGACCCCTATCACCTTTGACTGACAGGACCAATCAATGAAGACATTATCACACCTGGCTACAAAGTACAGTACAATACAGAATCCACCCCCAGTCAATGGATTCTGTACTGCGCCACAGGACACAATAAAAATTTTCACTTGCGGTGCTTTTGGTGTCACTTTTAAGTGAAAGTACAATGTGGTGTAACCCTATGTCTGTAAAAGTTCACCAGGGGGTTGCCTGGCGAGATGAGACTTTTTGTGACAAAAAGTTGCACATCATAAATAAGAGTTAAAGGGAATCTGTCATCTCCGAAACACCCCCTGAACTAGAGTAAGCTGTGTATAGTGTAAGTGATGCTGAATCCGAATATGTAAGTTTTATCTTCATACTCACTTCCATTCTGACGCTGTGCTCCCACAAACCTGCAGTAAAATGCACTGAGAGGACTCCGGTGCTCACTCACATAATGGAGAGGACTCAAAGAAGAGTCCACTGAGTGCATTTTACTGCAGGTTTGTGGGAGCACAGCGTCAGAATGGAAGAGAGTATGAAGATAAAACTTACATATTCGGATTCAGCATCACGTACACTATACAACACTTACTCTAGTTCAGGGGGTGTTTCTGAGATGACAGGTTCCCTTTAAAGGCTGTTTCACACGAGTGAGTCCATTGAGGGAATCGTGCTCCATGTGAGAGAGTGATCCTCTGTTCTGGACTTGCAGGAGAATAAGTCATTATCATGATTTATAATGCTGTGTGCCTCTGCTTGCTACAGGATCATACTGACAGCTTTATGCACGGGATAGGAGATAACTTTTAGATCAGTGGGGGTCCTACCACTGGGACCCCTATTGATGACAAGAACAGGGGCTCCGTACTCCCTGAAGCTCCCCTGAAATGAACAGAGCGACCAGTCACACATGCACATGGCCGCTCCATTCATTTCTGTGGGAGTTCCAGAGATAGCTGAGTACAGCGCTCGGCTATCTCCAGAATTCCAATAGAAATGAATGGAGCAGCCGCACACATGCCAAACAGCTGCGCCATTCATTTCATGGGGGCTGCAGTGGTTTTGGTGGGGATCCCAGCAGTAGTTCTCGCACCAATCTAATCATTATCCCTTCTCCTGTGGATAAGGGATAACGTAATCTAGCCAGAATACCCCTTTAAAGATGTTCTAATTTGAAATCTTGACCTACTTTTCACTCCACTTCTAAAAGTGGTGAGGATCACCAAATTTGACCAAATGCCGTAGAAATATGCACCAAATGTCGCTCACTTTTGACTTTTTTATGCCACAAAACTGGTGTAGAAGATTTGATAACTGACCACCTGTGCTTTTATAGTATAATCCTTGATTGATGCTTATGACATATCTACAGGAGAAATGGCCCCTTATGCATGTCTCTCTCCATTTACTGCTATGGGACATCCAAAAATAGGCAACTAAGCGCACTTCACTGTTTTTGGAAGTTCCGTAGTAGTCCAAGGAGAGAACCGAGCATACACATCTTCCTTTCCATTCCTGGTGGTGCACAGTGGGACCCTGTTCTTGAGATGGGAGCAGGTCCCATAGGAGGGACCCACAACTATACGGCATATACTGTGTTTAAGGAACCGATGTTGTATATTTGTAACACCTTGTTGTTTTACAACAGTACTTTGTTGATATACATGTGATTCATTTAAACATGTCTTTCTTTATAGGCGCTCAGGAGAGCAAATCTGGAGTGTTTCCATATTTCTACTATTTTTCCTGCTACTTTATGGAATCCTTGGTGTTCAGATGTTTGGGAATTTTACATATCATTGTGTGACAAATGATACACAACCAGGGTAAGTGGGGAATTCAATACCATTAAATGGATATTGTATTTATTAAAGTTAAGAAAATCTGACATCATAGAGGGAAACATCAGATTGGATCTGCAAGCTGGCACCCTACCAATGTCTAGCTTTGACTTTCATAAAGCAATGCAAAGCCAGCTCTCCATTGAAAGGAGTGGAAATTATTGTAACCAAATAGATTTCTTAGCAGAAACATCTTCTGCAGCACTGTATTGAAAATGTCACCATTCTTATCAGTGCCATAACATAATCTGATGCTGTTGAATGCTCATTTAGCCATCAGCTATTCATCTGAACCCCTTAATAAACATTCATGCTCAACCAAGCCTGTGTGTGTTTCATTGGGGACAGAGGAATAAGCTGTTGTAGATATCTCACAGAACAAAGCATTGGGTTTGTTGAAATCCCAAAATCGGTGGTTATGTTAAAGATGCTAATCTTATGTATTTCTGTATAGTGTTGGTAAAAGTGAGAAAATCATAACAGGTTTGACCTGGCAGCATTAAAAGATTTAATAAGAGATACCTAAAAATAAATCCCATATTTTCTGTAATTACCATATTTTTTGGAGTATAAGACGCATGGGACTATAATGCACACCTAAGATTTAAAAGAGGAAAACAAGAAAAAATATATTTCCATCAGACCTTAGAGCAGACCCCGAAATCAGATCCCTATTCTTCATCAGACCTCAGATCAGACCCCAAAATTAGACCTTCAACCTCCATCAGCCTCGGATCAGACTTTCAACCTCCATCAGCCTCCGATCAGACCCCCCAGCCTCCATTAGCCTCAGATCAAACCCTCCCAGCCCCCATCATACTCAGATCAGACCCCCAATCAGCCTCAGAACAGATCACCCAGCCCCCATGAGCCTCAGATCGGACCCCATCAGACCTCAGATCAGACGTTACAAAATAAATAAACTTACCTCGCTTGCTCCGGACAGCGCTGAAGATCCAGAACTCGCCTCTCCATCACTTCTTCCGTGTCCTGCTGTGTACTGTGACCTGATGGCGCACAGCATCAGGTTATAGTGCACGCCTACATGCATTATATCCTGACTCTACGAGCGGTCAGGACACAGTGCACAACGGGACACAGAAGAAGACTAGGGAAGGTGAGTACAGTCAGTGCAGCGCTGCCCTCACCTCCCGTGTCTCCCGCATGCCAAAGAACGCTTGCATAATGGAAGAGGTCATTAGCATTTGGACTATGCACTGCCACTATTCCCCCATTTTTTGGGGAAAAAGAACATCTTATAGTACAAAAAATACTGTATGTACTGTAATATTGTACTGTAGTATTACTTTATATCGAATGCACTGTATGTGTGAGTATTGGCAGTGAATAGAGGGTGTAGCTTTCATCATTGTTATTTGTGTGGCTATTAATAACCTTATTATCATTAATTATTATAATCGCAGTTGTCCAAATGTCTAAATTCCTGTTTCGGTACGGAACATATTAAACACGGATGGAACATCTACACAATTTCAATCTGACCTAAACTGCTCTTGTAACCCTTCATACACTGTGCCTTCTATTCTGTTTTGGATTATATTTTGGGCATTTAACTGTGTATTTTTCAAAAATGAAAGAACTTGCAAATGTGCCTCTAATACTATATAATAGTTTCCTAACAGCATAAAGTACTCTTCTTGGCATATTCAGAAGAAATAAGTGCGATATATCACAGTCAGAAAAGTTTTAGATTTGATGTACGTAGTCTGTCCAATGACTGTTATTTGCTGAAACTAGGGCTTAAGGAAGTACGCTTCAAGCAAACCACGTTTAGTTTTTGTAATGTGGCACGGTTGAGTGGAGAAGAGCGGAGAATTACATTGGAAGTATATACTTTGTTATGGCTGCCTGTTGTGTGGTGTATAATGTACTTGAAAATATTACTGAGCAATCCAGCAGCAGCTGGAAAATGAAGTGATCCAGCAGTCATGCAGTAATGACTGTTCCCCAGCTGCACAAAATTACTTTGGATGGCTTGAATAGGCAGATTGTAATATAAAAAGAAGCATTTTATTTTCTTAAAAATACTAGATTTGACTCCACATAGACAGTATTGAAAAGAAAGAAAAAGATGTTTCAGTTGAATCAACTATTATCTGTGCCTTCTTATATTAATATATTTCTTGACAGTAAAGGTCCTCTTACATGGTCCGATAGTCAAGCCGATGATCGTTGATGGGTGTTTGGTGATGCCAGCGATCACCCAATGAAGACGCAAATGCTCGTTTATCGGGTGATTGTGTCTTTCAGTCGTGATTTGCTGTCCAAAAACAATGGTTTTCTATGGGGGTAGTAGCAATCCCCTTTACCTGTGATGGCTAACCTCCGGCACTCCAGCTGTGGTAAAACTACAACTCCCAAGATGCAGACTTGCGTGGCTGTTCTCAGAACTCCATAGAAATGAATGGAGCATATTAGGAGTTGTAGTTTCACCACAACTGGAGTGGCAGAGGTTAGCCATCGCTGTCCTATACAGAGGAAGTGATTGCTGCATGTATATGCAATCTTCATCTCTGCTGACGATCAGGAAGTTAAAGGAAACATTTGGTTTGTTCCTGATTATTGCTTAAAGGGAGTCTTTCACCTGTTTTCACCTATATAACTAACATCAGTGCCCCACAGAAGACTGCAGACACATCCCAGACATACCTGTGTGCACTTTGTGTCTGTATTACATGTCCAGAAAAAGCACTTTTAGGCTCCATTCACACGTCCGTATTTGTGCACATCCTGGAAAACGGATCCGCAAAAACGGAAGGCTGAATAACATCTGTACCTTTTTTTTTTTTCTACCCTCCTGGAACGGAATCCGCAAATGCAGATGACATGCGGTTGCCTTTCCGCATGTCTTCCGCATTTACGGACGTCCCATAAACTTGTATTGGGCTACGGACCGCAATTTCGGGATAAAAGTAGGACATGCTGTTTTTTTATCGCGGACAATCGGAACGGAAACACGGATGCGGACAACACACAGAGTGATGTCCGCATTTTTGCGGGAAACATTGAAATTAATGGATCCGCATACTATCCGCATTTTAGATCTGTTATTGCGGATAGGATGCGGAGCAAAAATCAGGACGTGTGAATGGGGCCTTATTCTGTAGGAAAACAGCTGCCAAGTGCCCAGCTGAAAGTGAAAGTAAAAACAGCTTTCTCTTCCGACTCGATTTCTAACAGCTATATCTTGCTGTGATTTTGGTAACATAGTAACATAGTTTATAAGGCCAAAAAAAGACATCTGTCCATCCAGTTCAGCCTGTTACAGTGCCTTGCAAAAGTATTCGGCCCCCTGGAACTTTTCAACCTTTTGCCACATTGTTTGCTTCAAACAAAAAGATATAACATTTTAAATTTTTGGTGAAGAATCAACAACAAGTGGGTCACAATTGTGAAGTGGAACGAAATTTATTGGATCATTGAAACTTTTTCTGTAATAATAAAACTGAAAAGTGGGGCGTGCAAAATTATTCGGCCCCCTTGCATTAATACTTTGTTGCGCCACCTTTTGCTGCGATTACAGCTGCAAGTCGCTTGGGGTATGTCTCTATTAGTTTTGCACATCTAGAGACTGAAATTCTTGCCCATTCTTCCTTGCAAAACAGTTCGAGCTCTTTGAGGTTGGATGGAGAGCGTTTGTGAACAGAAGTTTTCAGCTCTTTCCACATATTCTCAATTGGATTCAGGTCTGGACTTTGACTTGGCCATTCTAAGACCTGGATACGTTTATTTTTGAACCATTCCATTGTAGATTTTGCTTTATGTTTGGGATCAGGGCCGGACTGGCCGTCTGGCACTTCTGGCAAATGCCAGAAGGGCCGCTGCCCTCCGTGGGCGGTTCCAGTCCACCCTTGCAGGGCCGCACCGCCAATTAGGCAGGTGCGGCGCGGCCCTGCGCATAATTGCGGGCGTCGGCGGGGCAGAGGGAGATGAGCGCTTCCGTTGTGGAAGCGCTCCTCTCCATAGTCATCTGTATCGCCGTCCTCAGGACGGCGATACAGATGCCTGTATTGTACTGAGGCAGGGGAGGGAGAGGCGTCTCCCCTGCCCGTTCCTCTGATAGGATGCAGGCCTGCAGCCTATCAGAGGCCGGCTCAGGCGGCGCAATGACGTCAGGCCGGAAGAGGCCTCATCGCATCGCTGCTGGAGGTAAGTATAAGTGTTATTTTTTTTTATTGTAGCACCGACCGGAGCTCTATTGGGGGCATTTTACTGGCACATGGGGGCATTTTACTGCACTGGGGCATTTTTAACTGGCACAAATGGGGGCACTGGGGGCATTTTTACTGGCAACAATGGGGCACTGGGGGCATTTTTTTATGGGCACTGGGGGCATTTTAACTGGCACAATGGGCACTGGGGGGCATTTTTATGGGCACTGGGGGCATTTTAAACTGGCACTGGGGACATTTTTACTGGCACAATAGGCACTGGGGGCATTTTTACTGGCACATGGGGGCACAGGGGGCATTTTTACTGGCACTGGGGCATTTTTACTGGCACATGGGGCACTGGGGGCATTTTTACTGGCACATGGGGGCATTTTTACTGACACAATGGGGCACTGGGGGCATTTTTTACTGGCACTGGGGGCATTTTTACTGGCACATGGGGCACATGGGGCATTTTACTGGCACTGGGGGGCATTTTTTACTGGCACATGGGGCACTGGGGGCATTTTTTACTGGCACTGGGGGGCATTTTTTACTGGGCACTGGGGCATTTTTACTGGCACTGGGGCATTTACTGCCTGGGGGCATTATTATAGGCACTGGGGCCATTTTTACTGGCTCATGGGGCACTGGGGGCATTTCTTACTGGCACATAAGTTGGGGGGCATCTATGGGTGGGGAGCACTTCTTACTGGCACATTATTGGGGTGAAATTTTGGGGGCACTTCTTACTGGCACATTGGAAGCATTATTATTTCTGGGGCACAGTGGGGACATTAGTACTGTTGGGGGCACTATTACTAACAAGTGCACTCTGGCAGAGAATTATTAGTTGGGACTTTGGGGGGCACTATTACTGTGGGGGCACTATTACTGTGGGGGGCACCCTGGCACAGTATCAGCGCAGTTATTTCTGGTGGACGTTATGTTCACACTATTACTGTCAGGGACACTATTTGCTGGGCGCAGTTATTTTAGGGCATTTTGTGCCAATAATTATTGAAGGGCACTCTCTGTGTGGTACTAGTGGCACAGTACTGGAGGTGGTAGGATGATTTGTCCAGAAGACGGGAGGATGATGGAAAAGTAGTAAACTAAGATTTTTTTCTGTCAAACTGCAGAGATGAGAAATGGCTGAAAAATGGCGTCTGGTCTGAAAGGAGAAGATGAGGAAAGAAAAGATCTACATCAGAGGAGACGTCACTGGATGTACGAGGTATGAGGCGCTGTATTAGGCTACATTCACACGAACATTGTGTTTTGCGGTCTGCAAATTGCGGATCCGCAAAAAAAGGATGATGTTCCGTATGGCATCCGTTTTTTTTGCAGATCCACTGTAACAATGCCTATCCTTGTCTGCAAAATATGCAGATCGGAGGCTGCAAAAACAACTGTGGTGTGAATGTAGCCTCACCCTGTATGTTCTGTAGTGATACACGTAATGTTAGGAGGGAAAAGGTTAGTTTACACAGGGTGATGTGCGCCCGACAGATTGGATCTTTTGTACAAACCAAAAGATCCAATCAGCCGATGAACGAGCGTTTTACTCGTTCGTCGGCTGATTAGGGCCACTTTTACACGGGCCGATTATCGGCACTAGCGTTCCTAGGAGCGCTTTTTCGGCCGATAATCGGCCCGTGTAAAAGGACCTTTACACATCAATCTGTGTAATAGGGCCACTGATGAACTGAAAGACTTTTGACATGTCACAGAGACATATCAAAAGTTTTGATCAGTCCGAGTTCTAGACCCGTACCCTATCAGGAGATATAACTTTTCCATCTCTCTCTGCAGGGGTTTATTTACCTTGTTTGGTGTGGTTTACGTTTATTAAATTATTATATTTTAATAATTTTTAGGGCCTCTAAAAGGGTTGGCTGTGACTTTAAAAAGTCGAGGCATGTGGGCCTCTTTGATTTCAAAATGCCAGGGCTGAATTTCAGTCCCAGTCCGGCCCTGTTTGGGATCATTGTCTTGTTGGAAGATAAATCTCCGTCCTAGTCTCAGGTCTTTTGCAGACTCCAACAGGTTTTCATCCAGAATGGTCCTGTATTTGGCTCCATCCATCTTCCCATCAATTTTAACCATCTTCCCTGTCCCTGCTGATGAAAAGCAGGCCCAAACCATGATGCTGCCACCACCATGTTTGACAGTGGGGATGGTGTGTTCAGGGTGATGAGCTGTGTTGCTTTTATGCCAAACATATTGTTTTGCATTGTTTCCAAAAAGTTGGATTTTGGTTTCATCTGACCAGAGCACCTTCTTCCACATGTTTGGTGTGTCTCCCAGGTGGCTTGTGGCAAACTGTAAACGAGACATTTTATGGATATCTTTGAGAAATGGCTTTCTTCTTGCCACTCTTCCATAAAGGACAGATTTGTGAAGTGTTGGACTGATGGTTGCCCTATGGACAGACTCTCCCACCTCAGCTGTAGATCTCTGCAGTTCATCCAGAGTGATCATGGGCCTCTTGGTTGCATCTCTGATCAGTCTTCTCCTTGTTTGAGATGAAAGTTTAGAGGGACGGCCGGGTCTTGGTAGATTTGCAGTGGTCTGATACTCCTTCCATTTCAATATGATCGCTTGCACAGTTCTCCTTGGGATGTTTAAAGCTTGGGAAATCTTTTGGTATCCAAATCTGGCTTTAAACTTCTCCACAGCAGTATCACGGACCTGCCTGGTGTGTTCCTTGGTCTTCATGATGCTCTCTGTGCATTAAACAGAACCCTGAGACTATCACAGAGCAGGTGCATTTATACGGAGACTTGATTACACACAGGTGGATTCTATTTATCATCAGTCATTTAGGACAACATTGGATCATTCAGAGATCCTCAATGAACTTCTGGAGTGAGTTTTCTGAACTGAAAGTAAATGGGCCGAATAATTTTGCACGCCCCACTTTTCAGTTTTATTATTACAAAAAAAGTTTAAATGATCCAATAAATTTCGTTCCGTTTCACAATTGTGAGCCACTTGTTGTTGATTCTTCACCAAAAATTTAAAATGTTATATCTTTTTGTTTGAAGCCTGAAATGAGGCAAAAGGTTGAAAAGTTCCAGGGGGCCGAATACTTTCGCAAGGCACTGTATCCTGCAAGTAGAAGCCGATTTTCCCCACTTTAGGGGAAAAAATTCCTTCCCGACTCCAATCAGGCAATCAGAATGAATCTCTGGATCAACGACCACTCTCTAGCAACTATAGCCTGTAATATTCCATAGTCTCACTGCTCTTACCATAAAGAATCCTTCTTTCCTCCAGACGCAGAGGCTGTCCCCTCGTCACAGTCACAGTCCTGGGGATAAATAGATAATGGGAGAGATCTCTGTACTGACCCCTGATATATTTATACATAGTTATTAGATCTCCCCTCAGTCGTCTTTTTTCTAAAGTAAATAACCCTAATTTTGATAATCTTTCTGGGTACTGTAGTCCACCCATTCAAGTTATTACTTTAGTTGCCCTCCTCTAAACCCTCTTCAGCTCTGCTATGTCTGCCTTGTTCACAGGAGCCCAGAACTGTACACAGTACTCCATGTGTGGTCTGACTAGTGATTTGTAAAGTGGCAGGACTATGTTCTCATCACGGGCATCTATGCCCCTTTTGATGCAACCCATTATCTTATTGGCCTTGGCAGCAGCTGTCTGACACTGGTTTCTGCAGCTTAGTTTGCTGTTCACTAAATTCCTAGGTCCTTTTCCATGTCAGTGTTACCCAGTGTTTTACCATTTAGTATGTACTGGTGACTTGCATTATTCCTTCCCATATGCATAACCTTACATTTGTCAGTGTTAAACCTCATCTGCCACTTCTCTGCCCAAGCCTCCAGTCTATCCAGATCCATCTGTAGCAGTGCACTGTCCTCTTCTGTGTTAATTACTTTACACAGTTTAGTGTCATCTGCAAAAATTTATATTTTACTGTGCAAGCCTTCTACCAGATCATTAATAAAGATATCGAAGAGAATAGTGCCCAATACTGACCCCTGTGGTACCCCACTAGTGACAGTGACCCAGTCTGAGTGTGTACCGTTAATAACCACCCTCTGTTTTCTATCACTGAGCCAGTTACTTACCCACATACAGACATTTTCTCCCAGGCCAAGCATTCTCATTTTATATACTAACCTTTTATGTGATTAGAAAAACAGGTTACCAAATCAATATCCCCTTCATAAAAGCCAAACCTTAGAAAAACTTGATTTAGCATATACACAAAACATCTGAGTCACAGAATATGGCTAAAAATAAAAATAGAGATGATATACATCACATGAAAAGTGCTGGTGACTCCTGGGAGGTATAACAACAACATATATCATATGGAGGGTAATCACAAAGCTATAATAAGAGCAGCCCAGCTATTTAATTATATCAGGATGCCAGTTAAATCAAACACATGGCCATCAGTAAAGCACATGCAGCATGAAAGTAGATAAAACCCATCACAGACAAATTACACATAACATACCTATGTAAAGGCAAACACCAGGAGAACCGCACAACCCCGAAGTACGTTTTGGCAGGACCTCTCTCTAGGGGCGCAGAAAATGTTTTCTGCCAGTTAAAACCAGATTTTTTATTTCAGATTTATGGTCCATAGTTACAAGGGTCAGGGGAGACCTCTTTGACTTCTATGGGAGAGTTTTCTAGGCAGCTCTGTGACCTGTGCAGAGGTCATTGTACAAGGGAAGAATAGATAAGCTTTGATATTCACTTATTTTGAATGGCGAATCCTGTCTTATCTGTCATTCTAATCCTGCCTGTAAGATATCAATTCTGTGTATAGATAAGCAGGTAACTGTAGTAAAGTGATCTGAACAGACCAAGAATTGGGGCCTATTATTAGACATAGTGGCCAGTGCAAAAACTGCAGGATTTTATGTTTTTTGTTTAAATATAGATAATGCCATAAAAAATTAAAAACAACATTATCAAAAATTCTTTAAAAATATTTTAAACATATAAACGTGATTTAAAGAGGACCTTTCATGCTTTTATTTTACAGTAGCTAAATACCTTTACTGGGAGGGTACCCCCCGCTGATGCTGCCACCCGTGACTGTTCTTCAAAATAGCGCTCCTGCTCCCCGCTGCGCCCCCCCTGTATTTTTCCCGCTCAGTATGTTAATACTGAGCATCGGAACAGGGAGGAGGAGACGCCAGGGTTTCTCATGGGCGTCTCCTTCTCCCTGGCTGTGCTGCGATCCAATCACATCGGAGAGCGTCACAGCCAGGGAGAAAAAAACTCCTTGGCTGTGTCGCTCTCCGATGTGATTGGATCGCGGCACAACCAGGGAGAAGGAGACGCACAACCAGGGAGAAGGAGAAGAAACCCGGGCGTCTCCTCCTCCCTGTACCGATGCTCAGTATTAGCATACTGAGCAGAAAAAATACAGTGGGGCACAGCGGGGAGCAGGAGCGCTATTTTGAAGAACGATCACAGGTGGCAGCATCAGAGGGGGGTACCCTCCCAGTAAAGATATTTAGCTACTGTAAAATAAAAGCATGAAAGGTCCTCTTTAAACAATAGGACATTTTCTGATGACACACATTTCCTTTAATCTTTATGCATGCCTGTTGTAGAACAAAGTTTAATTCTGGTTCAGTATGCTAAGAACTATTTCCAACAGGTGAGTCTGGCAAAGAATTTGCCTGCCTTTCACCAAAAACATGAGACATGTGGTGGATTATTTATCAGAACACCACATGAGACAACTGGTATGTATTTTTCATTACATTATATAACAAAACATGATAGCCCATTTGGAAAATATGTAACCATGGCTACAGGGATGCATCTAGCCTTTCTGCTGCCTGAGGCGAAAACTGAACTGATGCATCCTCCCCCCACCTATGCCAAATTCTCAACTTTACCCCTTCCCTCCAGCCTTACTGTTAAAGGCATGCTTGTAAAACATTACATATAGTTCTAAAAACATACTGGTTAATATAGCAATACAGTTGAATATGAAGAGATGAACACTTTCACAATGAAAGAACTAATTGCCCAAGGCCTTTCCACTGCCCTCCATTGGCCCCTATCTGGTTCTGCCTGAGGGAATTGCCTCACCTCGCCTCATTGGCCGCGCACCCCTGGTCACGTAGTTATGACATTGTGTGACAGTATTGTCTTGTAATGCTCTGCTGGATGAGTGATGAATGTGGCTGCACCCATTTAAGACATAGTGAAGAATCATAGATCAGGAAATAAGTGTAGTCTGGGTTCTAGTACTGAGAATCATCTGTGGTTGGCAGTCTAGGTGCCATCTGAAGATGAATTACAGTATAGGGGTATCTTGAGGTCATTAGGAACATTAGGCAGACGTGATTGACATATGCAGTTAAGGGAACATGAATGCTGATTCAGAAATGCTGAATATATTAAAGGGGTTTGCAGGATTATCATATTGATGATCTATCCGGATGATAGGTCATCAGTATGAAATTGGCAGAGGTCCGAATCCCGGGACTCCTGGCGATCAGCTGTAAGAAGAGAACTTTACACTTGGGAGCAATTAGTCCTCTACCTAGGCCATTTGACATCACGTTCATTGGATACATGTCCTAGGTGCAGCTCAGTCCCATTCAAGTGAATGGGCGTAGCTGTCATATCAAGCACAGCTGCTATCAAATGAATGGTGCTATGCTTGGAAAGCTGTGAGGGGGCTGTGCTACTCACCACAGTCTACTCAAATAGCTTTTCTATCCTGAAAATGGACTATCAATATGAAAAGCCCCTTTAATACTCAATACTCGAATTGTTTTCAAAAATTCGATTCAGTTGCTTAGCCGAATGTTTTGAAAAAAATAGCTTTAATATGAAAAAATTCATCATGAAACATGTTAAATCGGGTGTATCCCAGCCTGCAGTTAAACTTTAGGGTAATTGTGTCTCGGTTTACATTATTGTACAGTGCCCCAACATGCATAGCTAGTCCTGTCTGGTAGCTAAACTAGTTTCAGTGCGTCTGAATGACAGGCAGGTCACATATATGGCCATGCACATCATCATGCAGACCACTATAATTCCTAGCTAACCCCTAGCTAAACCAACAAAAGCATACATCCTTCAGTAAAGCAAAAAAAAAAAAGCTGCGCGCACCTGTAGGAGTCCCAATGACTCTTTAGTGGAACAAAATAAGGAAATGGAGGCAGCACCAATAAGGAAATGGAGAAAAAAGGTTCTTTTAATCTATGTTATGGCAGTGGAAACCCTTGCATTTGAATCCCTTCTGTTGGATGTTGAATGACTGTGTGTCACTATTAGGCTTAGTTCACACTTCACTTGTTTGGTCAGTTATGGTCAGCCCAAAGCAGGTGCAGGTCAAACCCACAGAACAGGTGCACATCTATTCATGATACCCAATCCGAGAGTAGGCTTGGCTCCTGAATTTACCTCACTATAAGGGGCCATTCAGACGGCGTGTTGTTGCAAACACGGATGCCGACCAGTGTGTATTTCGCAATATGTGGAACACACATGGCCGGCACCCCATACAAAATGCCTATTCTTGTCCGCTATTGCGGACAATAATAGGATATGTTCTATATTTTTTCACGGAGCTGCTGCTCTCTGCGATGTAATGCAGCCTATAGAAATGAATGGGGCCGCATCTATTCTGCAAAATTGCGGAATAGATGTGGCCCCATTCACACGGTCATGTCAATGGGCCCTAAGTGAGGGAAATAACTGACCAAATAACAGAAGTGTGAACTCCACCTTACAGGTCTATGTTAGCATCAGGTCTAATTTATCGATGTGGACTTACATGACAGTGGGGGAGTCCTGTAGTTTGAACATCCACCATTGCACTGTAGGGAGGGACTGTAGTACCAACAACTTGGCTAAGTGCACATTCAGCTTCTGCAGCATTGGATGAGTGCACGCATACTGTTGGCTCTTTGCAATTGACTCAGTAATTGATTGCTGGTGAAACATGTGATGATGAGGAGGAGCATCAGGAGCTGTAGATTAAGGGAAGGAGCGTCAGACTATACCACTACATTAGTGCCATGGTTTTCCCAAGCCACCTTATTATTATTATTTGTATTATTTATTTTAAAGCACCATTATTTCCATGGCACTGTACATCCAGACGGTTACTCAAGTATAGAAATATAATAAACAAGAAACTATTAACAGACAGAGGGGTAGATGACCCTGCCCACAAGAGCTTACAATCTACAAGTATGGAGACATTCCATATATTCCAACATTAGCACCCTGACCGCACTTCACCTTCTGCCCACATATCCTGCAGACCACCATGTTAACGTCATCCAGCGTTTTGATAAAAAAAATTTCCACACTGCCAAGTACGTATGGCATTTTACGCCCAACACTCCATGCTGACTGCCTGCCGCTGCCTTTATGAACCCATGCATCGCTAGTTGTTTCCTCACAGGTAGTAGCAAACGGTCTACCCCGGGCGTGTATGGATCCAGATCTTCCACTGCCTCCACCCTGCTGGCTCATCGACATGCTGCTACCCTGCTGCTGTCTCACGGAGTATGGTGCCACCCTCACCCCCTGATGATGATGATGCCTCTCTTCACCCGGCTCCCACGTGTAATTAGCTACATCATCATTCTTTGTCTGTTCGTCACTTATGTCACCCTTACCAGTCTCATGGCCACATCCATGACCACTCGTAACAAATGCTCCTACCCGACTGTCATCATCGCTAGTTGCATGTCTAAAGGAGGACACTGGCCTGTAGCTGCCAACTGTCCTCGCTAAGCTTATCCTCGCTGAAAATCATAGCAAAGCTGGCAGCATGCATTACTTCCCGAGCAGAAGGAGCAGCAGTTGCAGGACAGGTGAGGGCACAGAGGTTGTTCCTCGGTCGTGCCAACTAAGTGTGCAGTCAGATGATCCCACCGATTCCTGGCTGTGTGTATCTGTTGTCATCTGAGATGATATTGAAGAGTCAACCATTCTAGTACACCTGGATTGTTGGTCAAAACATGACCGCTGGATGACAGTGACAGCTTTGGCCTTTGGCCATCCTACTTCTGCTGCTACTTGTGCTGGCTACAGCAACATTTTTGCCACTGCCTGTTCCTTTTGAAGGCCCAGGCAACTATTTGTTGGCCATAGTGTACAGTAACTGAATCAGTAATGTGACAGATGGAGTACATTATGAATGGCACAGCAGATAGACTAGAAAAACACACCTATATATTGCACCGCCTGTTGACAATAAGTTTGATGCACAGTATGTTTATTAATGGCACAGCAGATGAACTAGGTACACGCTCCTATATATTAGAACGAGACTAAGTTGAGACTAAGTCTGATGCAAAGTCAGTTTATGTATAACAGAACAGATTTAGAATGAATGACACATCTGTGGAACAAGATGCACAGGGAGATTACACAGACCCCTGTGTTGTCTCTGCAGTCTCTTTTATGATCTCCTTACAGTGTCTAATAACTCTCCCTTCAATCTCTTTACACTGACTCTTCACTGTCCCTATCTAGTATTCTACAATTAAAAGATTGGTAAAA
The DNA here is from genome assembly GCA_900303285.1 of Rhinella marina. NCBI lineage: Eukaryota > Metazoa > Chordata > Amphibia > Anura > Bufonidae > Rhinella > Rhinella marina. The sequence continues at coordinate 20,378 of ONZH01019135.1, forward strand.
CTCTGTCCATAGCACTTGTCACCAGGTGGGATTAGGCTTTTTATAGGGCTGTGACATCTCAGGGGATGGCTGTCTGCTAATTGGCTGGCTGCATGGCATTATGGGTCATATCACATTCCCAGGCTTCTTACTTTCACTTTGTAACACCATCTTAGGGAAAAATAAAATATTCGTTACCACAAAGTGTAAGTAAATTCGGATTTGTGATGAATCAAAGTTTTCCTGAAATTCGGATCAAATTCATTTAGTTTCACTTCGATTCGCTCAACACTACTCAATATAATACACATTATTGCTTATGCTTGGAAGACATCAATTACACTTTTATGATAAAACTTCCTTCAAGTCTTTGAACTAATGCCAACAATATGTTAAGACTGTAAAATAGTTTGTAGTGTATTCACTGCATTCACTTTTTATAACCTATACATATACAGTATGGTAAGGAATTGGTTAAAAAGTAATCTCCACTCACATTGATGTTCCTGTAATACACACGTTGGAGGGAATAACTATCGTTAGCAAGCATTTCATCTAGAAGAACACTTTTTATCATATTCAGTAGGAATCAATGGGGGTCATTCATCAACGGCATTATATGCCAGCCTTTCATACCCCCTGCACTGCCAGTGGATGCTCCTAATTTATGATGAGGTGCATGCCTTCACATAAATTGGGCACATCCTCTGGCAGTCTGTGTGCCTAGATCTACCCCATCCCCTGACTGGATTAGATTTCAGACGTATTTTACTTCAGTTTCCTGGCTTTAATGTTCGTGAATTTCCCGGGGCCGATGGCTATGCCCCTATCCCACCCCCGCCATGTCCCAATGGCAAAGAAGGTGTAAAAAAAAAGGCACATGCGCCTAAATTTAGGTGCACAGGCATTTAAAAAGTCACACAATGGGAAAGTGCAACTTTTTTTAAGCCAAAGTGGCCATGATAAATGACCCCCAATGTGTTACCATGAGTTCAGGAAGCAAATACTATAATTATTTAATGCATTGTACTGCATCACGTTCCAGATCTTTGCTACAATGTTGGCTCAGCCATTTCCCCATGGCAGTGAAGATTAGCCATTGTAATGTAAAAAGTATTGCTCTAGTTGAAAGATGTATTTATTTATAGAGTACGGAAGAAATTAATGTTCATGTCATGTAGGTATTAGGAAATAGCTGAGCTATGCTTCCTATTAGTCATAATAATAACATGTTGTAGATCTTAAAATATCAAGAAGACAAGACAAATATAGACAAATGGGCTACTGTGCCATATGAACAGTGAAATATGAATTGCAAGCCCCTCAATAGTGCTTAGTCAAGTCATTGAAGTGACACATTAATTTGAGTATGAACATGAAAACTTTGATTCTGGTGAGTCAGCTGGGGTGACTCACATGAAGATGTAACAGTGGTGGATACACGGGGATGAAAACTTCTTCATGTCAGCATTTAAAAAAGATGGGGTTGAAGAAATCAAATCTGAATGGTAGATGATGGAATCAACAAAATAAGCAAATAAGGATTTTTAGATGTGCTGGCATATTGTATGAAGTTCAGAAATGAAAGGCTAACAAAAAAATAGAAAGGACATATATTTACATACATCAGAGCAAAAAAACAATGCTACAAGCCTATTAACTCCTTAAGGACTGAGCCATTTTTCACCTTAAGGACCAGGTCAAATTTTGCAAATCTGATTTGTCACTTTATGTGGTAATAACTTTGGAATGCTTTTACGTACTTATCCAACCAATTCCGAAACTGTTTTCTCGTGACACATTGTACTTCATGTTAGTGGTAAATTTGAGTTGGTAAGTTTTACCTTTATTTGTTAAAAACTCCAAAATTTACCACAAATTTGGAAAAATTCACAATTTTTTAAATTTGAAATGGAATTATCTGCTTTTAAAACTGTGTGTGATACCTCATAAAATGTTTTTTATTATAAAATAGTTATATTATTGCTTTAATAGAAGAACTGAAAATTTTCATTTTTCAGTTTTTTTTTTTTTTTTTTTTGTAATATAAAATCAAATTATACACCCCACCAATAAATGTGACAAAATATTTAGGATATAGTTGACAGGCACTCTGTATCTGGATATATAATTAATAATTTAGTGCAGATTACAATGATATTTATACCAAGGAGATGATAGTCTCCTATGGTATAGACAAATACATATCAATATCACTAAAATGAAATAATATACAAATAAAAGTAAACAGTAAACAGTAAAAATGGCGCCACTCAATAAACAATATATAAAACTAGCTAAATTAAAATCACACAAATTGTGCTAATTGATCTTGAATAATGTAGGTATCTGATCTTTATATCACCATGTGTACTGGTTGGCGATAGAACAAATTCAATCTTGATTAATTCTCACTAGAAAGTGGATTATAGTTTCTCTTGCCAATAGCAACTACACTTTACCTATATATATATCTCTTAGATGATGGCAGTCTTAGATTGTATTTGTTAATCCAAGACACAAAGTGTTGAGAGTTGTTTGTGAATAGCAGCACAAAATATCTCTGAATATATATAAAGTGATATGTTGGTATTAACACTGATAAACTGTGCTGTGATACACCAGCCAAAATTATATAGTCTATTTAGACATTAATATATATATATATATATATATTGTATATGGAAGATGTCACTCTTCATAGAAATAGTGAGGTATTGTTGCACTGGTATTATAGTGCAGTTTTCAGTTAATATATATCTCTCATCCTTAGATCATAGTCCTTCCTATGCAAAGACAATGAGGCACATTTATTAAGATCGATGTTTCAGACGCCGGTCTTAATAAACCCCTGTGCTGGTGGTGGATCGCCGAAGTTATGTAGAGGTACCGACCTCTACATAATTTCGGCGTACTCACCACCGATTCTAAATGTAAGACATTCATTGCTGTCTTACATTTAGGCCATTTTCTACGCATAAACCAGATGTAAAATGAAGAATGAGATAAGCCTACTCGACCCACTCCTTTTCATACCTGGGGTGTGCATGGAAGAAGTTGCAGATTCTAGCGCAACATGGCATGCGACAGAATATGTGCCAGATACAGTGCCTTGCGAAAGTATTCGGCCCCCTGGAACTTTTCAACCTTTTGCCAAATTTCAGGCTTCAAACAAAAAGATATAACATTTTAAATTTTTGGTGAAGAATCAACAACAAGTGGGTCACAATTGTGAAGTGGAACGAAATTTATTGGATCATTTAAACTTTTTTGTAATAATAAAACTGAAAAGTGGGGCGTGCAAAATTATTCGGCCCCCTTGCATTAATACTTTGTTGCGCCACCTTTTGCTGCGATTACAGCTGCAAGTCGCTTGGGGTATGTCTCTATCAGTTTTGCACATCTAGAAACTGAAATTCTTGCCCATTCTTCCTTGCAAAACAGCTCGAGCTCTTTGAGGTTGGATGGAGAGCGTTTGTGAACAGCTGTTTTCAGGTCTTTCCACATATTCTCAATTGGATTCAGGTCTGGACTTTGACTTGGCCATTCTAAGACCTGGATACGATTATTTTTGAACCATTCCATTGTAGATTTTGCTTTATGTTTGGGATCATTGTCTTGTTGGAAGATAAATCTCCGTCCTAGTCTCAGGTCTTTTGTAGACTCCAACAGGTTTTCTCCCAGGTGGCTTGTGGCAAACTGTAAACAAGACTTTTTATGGATATCTTTGAGAAATGGCTTTCTTCTTGCCACTCTTCCATAGAGGCCAGATTTGTGAAGTGTTGGACTGATTGTTGTCCTATGGACAGACTCTCCCACCTCAGCTGTAGATCTCTGCAGTTCATCCAGAATGATCATGGGCCTTTTGGCTGCATCTCTGATCAGTCTTCTCCTTGTTTGAGATGAAAGTTTAGAGGGACGGCCGGGTCTTGGTAGATTAGCAGTGGTCTGATACTCCTTCCATTTCAATATGATCGCTTGCACAGTGCTCCTTGGGATGTTTAAAGCTTGGGAAATCTTTTGGTATCCAAATCTGGCTTTAAACTTCTCCACAACAGTATCACGGACCTGCCCGGTGTGTTCCTTGGTCTTCATGATGCAGAACCCTGAGACCATCACAGAGCAGGTGCATTTATACGGAGACTTGATTACACACAGGTGGATTCTATTTATCTTCATCAGTCATTTAGGACAACATTGGATCATTCAGAGATCCTCAATGAACTTCTGGAGTGAGTTTTCTGAACTGAAAGTAAATGGGCCGAATAATTTTGCACGCCCAACTTTTCAGTTTTATTATTACAAAAAAAGTTTAAATGATCCAATAAATTTTGTTCCACTTCACAATTGTGACCCACTTGTTGCTGATTCTTCACCAAAAATTTAAAATTGTATATCTTTTTGTTTGAAGCCTGAAATGTGGCAAAAGGTTGAAAAGTTCCAGGGGGTCAAATACTTTCGCAAGGCACTGTATATGCCACAAAAATGGCATATATCTGTTCGTAAATATGCAATATGCTTTTAAAGTGTCTTTCTGCTTTTCAGAAATACTATAGCAGCATTATTTCCTAAGTTGTACCTGATATTGCACCTCAGCCCTATACAAATGATTGCTAGTGTGAACATTGTCTAAGGTATAAAGAGACTTTGCAACTGTGTTTGAATTTTTCATATTCATCTTAATTATAAAGCAAGCTTTTCTATATCTTTGTACAGTTAGCAGTAGAGTTGCTGCCTTTTTATTGGAAGAGATATAAATTCTAAGGAAGCCTAGCTTAGTATATGCTAGGTGAGAGTTCCAAACTAATAACTATTGGAAAGATTTACAGCACACAGGAAAATACCACATCGAAAGTTTATAAAGTGACTAAATTTAGAAAACTCGTAAAATGCGTAGTCAAAGTTCACTTTGTATTGAACTTTCTGCCTGGAAAAAGGGAGGCAGGAGCAGCCAGATATGCTATTTTAGGATGGCGAAAGGTCAGTGCCTCCCAGCTGATTTTCTTGTTTTTATTGCAATGGTCATTCAAAGCTCAATGGAGATTGATTTGAGCATGCTGCCATAATGTGTACAAGGAATGCCAGTTTTTGAATAAATTAGAGATTTAATAGTAATACAGTTTATACCAGTTGAGACCAAGTTAAAAATAGCTGAAATATTGCTGAAAATCTAAAGCCCTAGGGCTCATTAAGTGCTTGACTGAAAACTGATTTGTGGATGGCAGATGTTGACCAAGCTCAGCTGGCCTATGTAATTATTTTCCTGGTGGCATAAAATAAACTCTTGCCCAACCATCAAACAGCTGTCTCATTGGGTGAGGTAATAGGTGTCATTAATATGAAGCTGAATATGTAAGAAATGCTGTAAACATTACTTGCCCATTTATACAGTTTTTTGTGTGTGTGGTATGCATAGATGTGCAAGATATAAATGAGCAATGTAATACTATTTGCATGTGCACATTTCTAAGATTGGGCTTAAATGGGTGTATTATACATTATACTGTAACTCAAAGCTTGATGGTTTAGAATTTCTGGTATTCCAACATTGGTCAAAAATAGACAGAATGTTGGGTTTGCTGAAAGTGGCCCAACAGTATACCAACTACAAAGCTTTTGGGGACGTGGTAACGTGGAACCTTCAGGTTGCTTCTCCAAGGCTTTACATTTAGTATACCATTCATTTTGCAGTGAAGAACATTGGACCTAGGGACTTATATCTGAGCACACGAAGTCAAAATGATCTGGATACTTGTTTTAACACATTTACCTCTTTTAAATACTTCATTGAATGTGCCGGCAATATTAACTTATTCCCTATCCACAGGAGAAGAGACAAGCATCCAATCCGTGGATGTCTGACTGCCAGGACCCCCACAATCATGAGAACAGTGGCCCCATGCAGCAGAAAGGCTAGAGCAGCGCGTTGAGTATGTGTGACGGGACTACCAGAAATAGAGATTACAGGTCTCGACTATCTCAAGTAGTTTCGTAGAGAATGAAGGGAAAGGCCACGCACATGCTCAACCTGCCAGTCCACTCATACTGTCTCTTGTGAACAGTGGGGTCCTGGCAGTCAGCCCTCCACTGATCAGATGCTTGTCACCTATCCTGTGGACAAGTGATAAGTTCACTCTGATACTGTACTGTTATAAGTTCCCCATGGACCCATTAAATATATGCTATGGGCCTGAGACGGTTGCGCAAAGAGCATATTGTTCCCTTTTAGTCCACATTCAATGGGTCACTATGCTTAACCACTTCAGGATGAAGCAATTTTTCTTCCGTTTTTTAATCTCTGCACTTCAAAAGCCTTTGTTTTTTTTTCAATCAACATAGTTGCATGGCTTGTTGGCTTGTTTTTTGGCAAAATAAATAACATCATTTGGGGTACATACAATATATTTCATAACTTTCATTAATGTTTTTGAGGAGACAGCATGAAAGTTTGGTTTTGTTATTATGGCATTCATAGTGTGATATAGTTGATGTGATAACTTTATTCTGTGGGTGAGTAGGATTACCAAAATTATATGGTATTTTTATGTTTTTCTAGTTTGCACGATAAAAAATACTTTACTTTTGCAAGCAATTTGCCTTTTCAGCACAGCATTCTACACCAATCTTCTCACAAAATTTTAGTAAATAAATTCATACAAATTATTTTGTTCAACTGAACGAACGCTCCCTCTGCTGATAGATTAATATCATCGTGCGCAAGGGCAGATTGGCCATAGACCCTACAGGGAAATTTCCCACTAGGCCGTCCATGCCATCCTCATGGTGTCCAGCCTGGAACTTAAAGATCTTTTGCTTTCAGCATTAATTAATGTAGGAGCATCAAGGCACTTATGCACCTGGCCCGCTGCCGTAGGTCCCATCCTGAATTCGACTGTAATGTTGTCCTTTGGACGATGATACAATGTCATACTGTGGCGCAGGGGCAGTATATTGTGCTGCACTGCTAGAGCGGTATTTTGTTCAGCACTACAGTATTACTAACTCCGCCTACTTCTGTCAGTTTGGACCAAGCAACAATATTGGGCCACTTTTAGTTTTTTTTCCAGGGCCACTTTAAGTTCCCAATCCGCCCGGGCCATGTGAATGGGTCCGTAAACTGTGAGTACTCTGCTGGTGCCCGTGCATTGCGGAGCACTATTTGCGGTCCACAGCATGGGGCACACACATTCATGTGCATGAGCCCTAATTCTGTAATGTGATGTCAGGATCAGTGAGTAAGGCTGGAGCTACATGGTGATCCTGGCTGCGACACCTGTCACAAAGTTGGCTGTGTAGCAGTGCAGCCATTGAATTGAAAAGGGTCACAGCGTGACTTGCAAGTTGCAGTGACCCGAGAATCACTAAAAATGCATCCTGGGGTCACGGCAACTTATAAGGCATGCTGCAATGCTGCAACCACAATCAGTACAATGGCTGCACGGCTACATAGTGATTTTTGCTTTTATGATGGGTTTCTCGGCCAAGATCGCCTTACGTGTGGTTAATCATTAAACTGCATAACAATTACTGCTCGTGCTTATTTAGGAACACTTAAAAATATGCATATACTTGTCAAAATTTCCATGGAGGTCCTATACTAGTTAGTATTTTCTATGTATTAATAGCTGGTGTAATCCATGTTCTTTTCTTTTAGTGTAATATATTGCCTGGTCTTCAGTTAAATGTATTATTTATTTTATAATTATTCCAGAAATGTAACTTGGAATAATCTTGCCATTCCGGATACTCACTGCTCACCAGATGGAGAAGGATACCAGTGCCCTCGGGGATTTAAGTGCATGGATCTGGAAGAGCTTGGACTAAGCAGACAAGAGCTCGGTTACAGTGGATTTAATGAAATAGGTATGGATGTTTGTGTAGATTTTCCTATTGATGGTGATACAGTCTGAACATTTTATTATTTCTATTATTTGTGCTGCATAAATGTTTAGAAAGTAAGGCTAGTTTCACACTAGCGCTAGGGAATTGGTAGGATGTTCCGGCAGGAAACGGCCTGCCAGATCTCTCTGCTTTCCGGCATTGCTGGAAGCTTGAATGTCTCCATACAGCCGCATCAACTATGTATAATGGGGATCGGAAAAGATCCAGCTGCAACCCAGCAAATACAGTGTATGCTGAGAATCGGCCAGAAGAAAACCACTGCTCAAAAGCTCTTAAAGGGGTTGTCTGAGTTATGAAAAAAATATATATAGTACTGTAAATCTGATGGCCAGCAATATATAACTAAGTTAAGCAAGTTTTAGGCAAAAAAAAAAATCTATATTTCCTCATTTCCCTGGTTCTCATCTGGCTCTTTGTTTACATGCTCTGCCCCTCCCCCTGCTCTGCAAAGGTAGTGAATACAAGTGTTGCCCTGAGTTAAATGTCTGCCTGCTAAGATACTCAGCAGCAAGTCCCAGCTGTACAATGACATTACTGATACACACAGGAACTTCCCCTACTTTTCTTGTGCAATACTCTGCAGATCTCCTCCAGTGTCAGCTCTGTGTCTATAGGATGAGGAGGGCAGATCCTATGTCTCTTCATTGCCTGTAGCTACTGTTGTAAAGCCTTGAGAATATGGAGAATATGAAAAGAGCAGGCAGAAAATCTGACACCACGGGTCATGTGACCCTGAGTGAAATCTGAGAAACCAGCAAGTTTAGAAGCACAAAGTGCTGTAAAAGCTGTTATATTTGATAAGTTAGAAACATACAAATGATAAAAATAAAAATAAAAATCAGACAACCCCTTTAACAGTAAGGGTGAAAATGGGTTTCTAGATGAGACAACTGTAAGCTTTGTTTGTAAAGATTATTTTGGTAGCTGTCATATTAAAGACTTTGCTCATGTAGATAGTTCCTTCATAGTGATTCATTTAGGTGATGTCAGCACAGTAGGCAGGGAAACACACATACACGGTGAGCCCTAACTTGCACCCAACCCGCTGTCCCTGTCTACTTGCACAGCGACAAGTGCACAACGACCGTCCCTATGCTGGTAAGTGCAGGGAGTCAAACCAAGCACCCGCGGTAAAAACTGCAGGGACCTGTTCACACCACTGGAACCCACAAACAGACAAACACACAGGGAAGGTTCATGCAGAAATAGGTCAAAGCCAGGAGGTCAGTACAGTACCAAATCACAGAGAGGAGGGTGGTTGCAAATAGCCAAGCCAAACGTTAAAATCGGATGGGAAACATGGTACAAAATCGCAGAGCAGAGAGAGTTCCAAGTCAAGCCAAAGTCAAATCCAAATAGCAACAATCCAAAAACGCACAGTAGCAACAGGACGACAGCAAGGGTTTCAGTTGTAAAGTTTGTAAAATCAGTTTTGAATACCTTGAGGGGTGTAGTTTCTAAAATGGGGTAATTTTTGGGTGGTTTCTATTATGTAAGTCTCACAAAGTGACTTCAGACCTGAACTGGTTTTTAAAAGGTGGGTTTTGGAAATTTTGTGAAAAATTTCAAGATTTGGTTCTAAACTTCTAAGCCTTCTAACGTCCCAAAAAAATAAAATGTCATTTTTAACCCCTTGGCGACCAGCGCCGTAATAGTACGGCGCTGCGGCAAGGTGCTAGATGCCCAGCGCCGTACTATTACTGAGCGCTGATCGGACGGGTGCAGGAGCTGCGCCCGCCCGATCAGAGTCGGGGGTCCGGCTGTGCCCAGGTGCCGGACCCCTGAGGAATGCGCCAGCATCGGTGAAAACACTGATGCCGGCGCATTAACCCTTCATGTGCCGCGGTCAGCGCTGACCGCGGCACATGCGATGCGGGCGGTCGGAAGGGGTTGCCATCGGGTCCCCGCGCTGCTGTGACGGGGACCCGATGGCTGAAATAGCAGCCGGATGCCTTCCTTAGATCTCACAGGCAGTGTGCTGAAAGTGTATTACATTGAGTAATACACTTCCAGCCAATGCATTACAATACAATGCATTACAATACTTCTGTAAGGGGATCAGACCCCCAAAAGTGAAAAAAAAGTGTAAAATAAGAAAGTAAAAAAAAGTGAAAAAAAATAAAGTTTTACAAAAAAAGTTTCAAGTCCCCCCCCCACAAAAAAGCGTCATTTTTACAAAATAATATTAAAAAAAATGTAAAAAAATAGTGAAAAAAAAATAAAATAGACATATTAGGTATCGCCGCGTCCGTATCGACCGGCTCTATAAAAATAGCACATGATCCACCCCGTCAGGTGCACGCAGTAAAAAAAAAAAAAAAAAACTGTGCCAAAACACATTTTTTGGTCACCTTCCCTTACAAAAAGCGTAATAGCAGGTGATCAAAAAAGCGTATGTACCCCAAAATGGTACCAATCAAACCGTCATCTTGTCCCGCAAAAAATGAGACCCTACCTAAGACAATCGCCTGAAAAATAAAAAAATATGGCTCTTTGAAAATGGCAACACAAAATAATGATTTTATTCTGTTCAAAAAATAAATCTAATATGTAAAACTATCCAAAAATTAAAAAGTTAGACATATTGGGTATCGTCGCATCCGTAACAACCTGCTCTATAAAAATATTACATGAGATGGCCCCCCGGGTGAATGCTGCAAAAAAATAAAAAATAAAAACTATGCCAAAACAACCATTTTTTTCCCTCTTGCCTCACAAAAAGTGTAATAGCAGGCGATCAAAAAGGTGTATTTACCCCAAAATGGTACCAATCAAACCGTCATCTTGTCCTGCAAAAATGATAACCTACCTGAGACAATCGCCTGAAAACTTAAAAAAATATGGCTCTTTGAAAATGGCAACACAAAAAAAAGATTTTATTCTGTTCTAAAATGCATCTAATGTGTAAAACTTTCCAAAAATATAAAAGTTAGACATATTGGGTATCATCGCGTCCGTAACAACCTGCTCTATAAAAATATTACATGAGATAGCCCCCCAGGTGAATGTTGTAAAAAAATTTAAAAAAAAAACATGCCAAAACAGCTATTTGTTTTCACCTTGACTCACAAAAACTGTAATACCAAGCGATCAAAAAGTCTTATGTACCCCAAAATGGTACCAATCAAACCGTCATCTCGTCCCGCAAAAAATGAGCCCCCACATAAGACAATAACTCAAAAAATAAAAAATCAATGGCTCCCGCAAACCAATCCATCAAAATCTGTTCTGCAAAATCCATATGGCGCTCCTTCTGTTTTGAGTCCTGCCATGTGCCCCCACATCAGTTTACCACCACATATGGGGTGTTGCCGTATTCAGGAGAAAATGGGTAACAAATTATGTGGTGCTTTTCTCCTGTTACCTCTTGTGAAAATGAAAAATTTGGGGCTAAAGCAACATTTTATTGGAAGAAATGAAACTTTTCATTTTCATAGCCAAGTGTTTCCAAATTCCGTAAAACGCTTAGGGGGCCAAAGTGGCCAGTACCCCCCTTAATATATTCTTTGAAGGGTGTAGTTTCCAAAATGGGGTCACTTTTTGAGGGTTTCCACTGTAGGGGTACGTCAGGGTCTCTCAATTACAAAATGGTGCCTAAAAACTATTCTAGCAAAATCTGCCTCCAATATCCGTATGGCGCTCCTTTCCTTCTGACCACTGCCACAAACCCATAGAGACGTTTACCACCACATATGGGGTATTTCTGTAAACTGCAGAATCAGAGCAATGTATATTGAGGTTTAGTTTGCTGTTAACCCTTGCTGTGTTGCAAGAAAAAAATTATTAACATGAATAATCTACCAAAAAAAGTGAAATTTTGAAATTTCACCTCCATTTTCCTTTAATTCTTGTGGAACACCTCAAGGGTTAACAAAGTTTGTAACAGCAGTTTTTTTATAACTTGAGGGGTGTAGTTTCTAAAATGGGGTAATTTATGGGGGGTTTCATTATGTAAGCCCCTCAAAATCACTTTATATCTGAATTGGTGCTTAAAAAAAATGGTTTTGGAAAATTTGGTGAAAATTTGAAAAATGGCTTCTAAACTTCTAAGCCCTCTAACGTCCTAAAAAAGTAAAATGACATTTACAAAATGATGCCAACATAAAGTAGACATATGGGGAATGTAAAATAATAACTATTTTTGGAGGTATTACTGTGTATTTTGAAAGTAGAGAAATTGAAATTTGCAAATTTGCAAATTTTTCCAAATTTTTGGTAAATTTGGGATTTTTTCATAAATAAGGGTGAAATATATTGACTCAAATTTATGACTGTCATGAAGTACAATGTGTCACAAGAAAACAATCTCAGAATGGCCTGGATAAGTAAAAGCGTTCCAAAGTTATTACCACATAAAGTGACACATGTCAGATTTGCAAAAAATCGCCTGAGCATGAAGGTGAAAACAGGCCCGGGGTTGAAGGGGTTAAAATGATCCAAACCTGAAGTAGACAAGCAAGTTTTATTTACCCTCTATTTTTAAAATCTTCCTGTGGGGATTTAAACTCACAACCATCTACATTACAGGTCAGACCACTGGGCTATAGAGCTTAGTGTTAAGTCACTACTGAAAAACCTCATAGAAGTTTCTCTTATATATCAAAAACCTCAAAGCAGTTTGTCTTGTATTATACAAGAGAAACTTCTATGAGGTTTTACAACACTGACTTAGCACTGAGCTCTATAGTTCAGTAGTTAAAGGGGTATTCCGGTTACCATAAATATAACTTATGTTTTAGACTAATTCATGATCAATCATTACCTAATATAATGTCTGTTTCACATATTTACCATTCTACTTTTCTTCCTCTGCTACCCACTGTGTTCCTCATAAGTTACCATGGCACCAACCTGTAGTTCTGAGCCTTTGTCAGGTCAGGCATGCTCAGTGTGTTGCTATCAATTCTCTAGCTAAATGTTAGTGTGTTGCAGCTTACTGAGTAGAGGGGGCGTGTCTGCACTGTGATATCAGGCAGCCAATGAGTAATCATCAGCACTCATGAACAAGCAGAAACTCACAGCAGGAAAGCTAGGCATTGTGGGAATTGTAGTTTTGTGAGGGAAGATCAGGAGCCATGATACACTCAGTGTGCTGCAGGCTCACACAGGAGCAAGACAAATGGATTGCAAGGTAAAATTAAGCTCTGGTTATATGTATAGGTATGGGTTCTGGTTGGGTCACAGCTGCAGCCTTAATGCAGTTTATCAAAAATTAGGTTATGTTACCGGAATACCCCTTTAAGGTTCCTGCCTTCAATGTTAATGGTTTGTGAGTCCGAATCCCCACATAAACATTTCAAAGAACAGAGTCTTAATTAGATTTATATACTCACATGGTGTTCCCAAGCATAGTGGCCATGCTTGGGAATACCCCTTTCACGTTCATAACACTGACCGCAGATATGGACATAGCTATATATGGAGTCAGAGCAGGGACTCCTAAGCCGGGAAATTCCCCACTCTAGAGTCTGGACTGCGATCTGCAGACTGAAGCAGGGGGCCCGGCTTGCCCCCGCCCCCCCCTAACGCCGGCCCTCTGTTAACACCCCATTTTCTAGTAAAAAGAAACATCTTTCCCTAATAAGGTATATTATAATAATGTTTGACATCCCTGTCCATGAACTATATAAAAAATAAACTGAAACAACAGTTACACTTTAAGTTCTTCCCATATAGTAAACAGACGTATCTACCATTTATTCTTCAAGATGCATATCCCTTCATTCTACAAATGTATGGATTAACACATTGGTGAGCTGGACAAGGGAAGGGGATTATCGCTCGTATCTGACAAATCACCTGTAGTTGTGTTACTTTGAATTGATGTGTTTGGTGTTCCTTTAAATTTGTCTATTCATAGCCCACAAATAAGCATCTGTCCTATCTATCAAGCATATAGCATCTACTGCCGACTACATAGGGCAAAGCTTTTTTAAAATACTAATCATGCTTGTGAATGCCACGAATCCACAACCTCCTCCAGGAGTCTGTGAATTATTTAGATTTTCTGATTATGCAAATACTTTAAAGCTAAAAACGGAAAACAGCTTGAACATTTCACATGCCTCCAAGAATATGAAGAATTCATGTAAATGAATAGATGTTTTCATGTGATATTGCTTCCCTTGATCTTTTAAAATAATTTATAATTTACATATTTTTTTATTTACTAGCTTCTGCTGATTTAGTAGCACAAAACATTATTGCACTACTTGAGTCATATTGTCATATCCTCTGATCTAGAAATAGTACAATGCAATTTTGGCAAATGTGAAAGATTTAGTCACTAATGTCAGATAAGGGCCTTTATTTCAACTCTTTTTTTGTTTATGCGTTTTCACTTCTCTTCCCTATCTTCCTTGAGCCATAACTTTTTTTATATTTCCGTTCACATAGCTGTATGATGGTTTATTTTTTTGTGGGATAAGTTGCACTTTCTAATGCCACCATTTATTATGGCACACAGTGTAGTGGAAAATGGTAAAGAAATTCCAAATGGGGTGGAGTTGAAAAAAAAAACGCAATTCCTCCGCCATTTTACGGGTTTTGTTCCAACGGCGTTCTGTTTGAAGCAAAACTGATCCATGCCCTTCATTTTCTGGGTCAATACAATTACAATGATACCCCATATGTACCGTATTTTTCGCCCTATAAGACGCACCGGCCCATAAGACGCACCTAGGTTTTAGTGTAGGAAAATAAGAAAAAAATATTTTTCATCAGGTCCTCTTATCAGACTGCCCATAAATTTCAGGAAATCACATCAGAGCCCCATATCAGCCCTCCATGTCAGAACTTCATCAGCCCTCCATGTCAGCCCCCCACCAGACCTCAGATCAGCCCACTATGGCCCCATATCAGCCCACTGTGCCCCCATACCATCTCACTGTGCGCCCACCAGACCTCAGATCAGCCCACTGTGCCCCCATACCATCTCACTGTGCGCCCACCAGACCTCAAATCAGCAGAATGTGCCCCCATCAGACCTCAGATCAGCAGAATGTGCCCCCATCAGACCTCAGATCAGCAGAATGTGCCCCCATCAGACCTCAGATCAGCAGAATGTGCCCCCATCAGACCTCAGATCAGCATATTGTGCCCCCATCAGACCTCAGATTAGCGTCTTGTGCCCCCTTCACACCTCAGATCAGCGTCTTGTGCCCCCTTCACACCTCAGATCAGCGTCTTGTGCCCCTTTCACACCTCAGATCAGCGTCTTGTGCCCCCTTCACACCTCAGATCAGCGTCTTGTGCCCCTATCAGACCTCAGATCAGCCCACCCAGCCACTTAAAGACCATACTTACCTGTCCTGCGCTGCCGCTGCCCTCCGGTCCCGCGCTCCGCGCTCCACTCTCTTCCCTGCCGGCGCGCACTGTGGCGTGACGCTGCAGCAAATGCATGAAAGGTCCTCTTTAATAATACAGCATTTTCGGTCATGGTGATACCCATGATGTTTATATTTTTTGTTATTTATGTATTTATTTTTTTATTATACGGAAAGGGGGCTGATTTAAAATTTAAAATATTTTTTAATTTTTTTACTTTTTTGTTATGATTTTGAAGCTGGTATTTGAACTTACAAAATCTAATTTAAAAAAAAATCTGAAAAATCATGGATTTTTAAAATCTAGTTATTGCTTAGAATTGCTAATTTCATATGTTGGTCTGCCACCTGGTGGCCAAAATAATAATTGCAGCTTTAATAGCCTCTTCAGTGAGTCGCAGAGGATACCGGTAAGAAGCCTGGAAGAGCAAGCTTCCGGGTTTTTCACCCTTTTGATGCCGTGATCTCACTTGATCACAGCATCTAAAGGCTTTCATTTTGAAACAGCGAAGACCTTCTGGCCATGACGCCCACTGCACGTGCGAGTGGCCGCCATGTTTGCCCATTGCTCCAGCGCCATACATGTTTCTAATAAACTATAATGATTAGCATTGTACCCTATATTCTCTTGCAAACATAGATGGTATTCTTTACTGTAATAGCAGCAAAACTCTTCTTGAATGTAAAAACTTTGCAGGTTATAGGTAGTTGATTTCTGGAGACAGGACATTGATCCAGCCATTTATTGATATTTATTCTGCTATTTTTGGAGATGGAAAGGAATTTTTTACTGCCTTCCTCAGAATCAACATTCTAGCATTATATGTTAGATTTCATGGATCTTTGTCTATTTCCAACCTTACCTGCTATGTAACTGTGTCATAAGTTTAAAAACGGAGGTAGTAATATTCATAATACTATTTTATTCCCTTGCTGAGAAACTGTAGTTGAATGATAGAATTTTAATTTTCAGGACAACAGCTCCGTTTCTTTGCTCCTAATCTGTCTGTGGGTTAAGTGACTAAATTTGTAAAGCTTACCTTGTCTTTAAAATAAAAGTCAACTTTATTGTACCTAGAAGTGGAATTTGGGCGGGTTGACCAGACACAGCCAATGGAATCTCAGGCAACCTGTTAAACCCTGTGGCACTCTCTTACAAACAGGGTGCTGAAAACACTAAGCACAGGAGGGTAGGCATGGAACAGTGCTTCATCTGTGTGCTGGCAATGAAGTGTACATGTCCTCCTCAACAGTTTTTCTTGTTTCGGTATATATCTATGCGGAATACAGTATGTTAACTCCGAGGCAACTAGCAGGTTTTGTACACATTAATGGAGCCAATTTGCATTCTCGTGTGGTCTTTTCAATGGGAATTGTATAGCTATCAAATGTAGCAAAACGTTATAGGCTTCAGCTAAGCTGTTAGGGTGTGTTTGTGGACTATTTCCTATAACAACTAGTAGAACTGTGACGAGTTGTAGCTCAAAATCAGTGGCATAGCTATAGGGGGTGCACAGGTTGCAATCGTGACCGGGCCCAGGAGTCTGAGTGGGCCGAAAGACCCTTGTGCCTTATAACACCAGTTTTATAGAAAGTACATTTTTTCTCTGGGGCCCAAAATCTTCAAGTTACACCTCTGGCAGGAGGGAAGGGTTTAGGTCAAGAATTTGGAGGGAAGGGGGGATGCCATTTCAATTTTTGCACCAGGGCCCATGAGCCTTTATCTACGCCCCTGCTAAAAATGTATATATATACCTGTATAGCGCCACCTGTTTTCTTTCTTATTTCTTTGACCTGCTCAGTGAGAAGGCCGCACATGCTTAGTTTCGTCTTTCAACTGCCTCCTGAGCTGTGACAGGGAGAGCTGAGACACGCCCCCTAGCTGCAGTAGAAAAGACACTCCCCTTATGCTTTCAGCTTGATATAAATCTAGCAGAGAAATGACTGGGAAAATCTCAGGATCCATGTGAGGTACAGGGCTGGTTCTAGCTTTGTTAGAAAGAGGTTGTCATTTACTATATGATGTATGATTTTCATTTTTTAGTCATGGGAGAACTCCTTTAACTTTGGTCGAATTTGAACCCAGTATGCCAATAGAGCAAGACAACAATGCTAACCACTGAGATGTTACTTCCAAGTTCTCAAAAATTTACTAGTGGATGAGGTTTCTTTTTGTAGTTCACAATAACCTCCATCTAACCTCCATTATTAAAAGTATGTAACAAACCTATGGTTTTCATACCATTCCACATTATACCAAAGAGCAGAGCTGTTTATTAGTACTCCACCGTGAAGCTAATGGGTCATGTTTATCTTCATGGATGTTCTCTAATTACAGTGATTATCCTTTTGACAGGAAAGCCATGAGACCAATTAGTAAGGGTGACGTATCTTGGAAATGAGTTAGGTAAAGAGAAACCTAAAGAAACTGCAGTAGCCCACAGGACAGATCAGCACTGCAATCTAAAGCTAGTCAGATACGTCTTAGAAAATGTCCTTTGTTATAATGAATCTTTTTTTTAAGCCTCCAAGTATAATTAGAGTTATATATTTATTCATGTAGTTAGCAACCGAGAAGAAAATCCCAGAATAAAATGAGCATGGAATAAATTCTATTTCTTCACTACAGTTTCTATAATATCCTTTGTATTTGTCATAGAAGATTACTCTGAACAAACACAATATAGCCTAGCTTTTTTTCTCATTTAGAATAATGTGATCTGAAACAGCTAGACTGTTAACGCTTCAGTGACCAGCGAGCGTCCAGATGTTCCTTACTAACACCTAAAAGTCACCGTCTGGCCAGTGCTACTATAATGTTTATCCAGCCATGAAAACATTATATTATTGAGATTACATGAGCCAGTCAATCATATCTACAAATTTGTAAGGCATCCTATTATAAATTTCACTTTACATAGGGTATGTTCACATGTGACAGATTTGTAGCAGTCATTTCTTTAGCTAGAAGTGTGTTCCCTGTACTTGGATGGGGTTGTTTCTGCAGCACGTGCACAGCTTTTTACAAACCTTATTCAGATGTACAGTATAACACAGTATGGAACAATTGTTTGTGAAGAAATCTATGTGTGAACATGCCGTTAACGTGGTTTGTCCACGTTAGCCAACCCCAGTGAATGTGCTAAAATACCAAAAGGCATAATACCCCTTTTCTCCCCGATGCCTCCAGCAATGTGCTTCGGTCCTCCCAGCCACTGACATATGCAGCAAGCCCCGGTGGGAGCCGGTGTAGAGGATGGGAGTAGTAGTGGTCCTGATGTAGTGTAGTAGCAATCTCAGGTCGTCGCTCCGTGTCAAGTCCGTTGCAGTGTAAGTTATAGCACTGAAGAATGAGGCCAGAGTTAAAGGGGCTCTCCGACCCCTACTTTAAATTTAGGCCATTATAACTAGGGCCCGTTCACGCGACCGTGGGAATGGGTCCGCATGTATTCCGCAGGATCTTCTTCACGGACGTGTGACCATTCCTGCACCATTTTTTATTAGATTCACAGCTTAGCAGGCTGTTTCATACATGATGGCATTAGATACACAGCTCACCAGGCGGTATCACACAGGATAGGATTAGATACAGATGTGATTGGATGTCCTTGCTTATTCAAGCTGTTTATTACATGCTGGAGATTGTGAGGGAAGAGCCTGTGGACGGTCAGTGATGAGATTTAGACATTGAGTGGAAAATAGACTAGCAGGATTCATGTATGGGTGTAGTAACATGGCCACATGTAGTGCAGACTGAACAGTGGGGGACGGGGCCAGCCAGGCTTTATCTATAAAGTTATGTATTCAACAAAAAAGGAATCTAGGAAAAGTAAACAGATCTGGCAGGACAGTCTGATGCCCAGACAGGGGAATAGAAACCACAGACATCAAAAACAGGGGGCATATGTATGCATGGTGAGGAGCACATTACAAAAAATTGATTTTGGGACCGGACAACCTCTTTAAACATAACAAAGTCCTTTTTACTAAGAGCAATGGAGAACTTGAAATATACACTGTAGCGGCATGCTTTAGTGCAAATCTCTTCTGGTCCCAGCTGAGGAGGTATCGTGGCTGGTTGCTTGACAATAGATTGGCACTAGCAGGCACTTGTGGATATAGGTGCTCACTGTAATAGTGGCTTGATGCTTGTCTGGCCTGGTGTGTGTTTAGTGATGAGCGTGCCCGTTTTCCATCACCTTGTATCAGTGTCTTTAAAGCTGTAATTTCACTGATCACTCTGCTGTGTCATTTAACTGATGGCTGCGTTCTAAATTCTGATGGTCTCTCTGGAGTGTGGGTCTCACAGGAAAGCTGGGTCTGGTTCCTCAATATCCCTCTGAAATGTCTTGCAGTGGAATAGAATACAGTTTCTAGGAGTAGGAGCCCTGCCATGTGATATATAACTCCTTGGTGTCTCAACTGGAACTCCCCCTCCGGGCATGAAGTAGGAATAGCCCACTCCTACCAAGAGGGGGATAATGGAATGGTATGTTCCATTCTTGTTATTGCACATTGCCAACCATTCCTCCAATTTTGAAATAAAGGCATAAACATGAAAATACATAACAATAACAATATGTAATTAACATTTGCAAATACCCCCTTGGTCTAGGGTACTGCACTTTATCTTCCTGGCTGCATCGGTGATGTTCCATGCCCGCGACCAGAACCATAAAACCAACAGGCAACTTAGTGCTCTGGATTTTAGAAGTATATCTTCTGTTTTATGAGGTTGTCTGACAACTGCTATTCATGAGCAACATTATGAACAACTGGTTGTTGGAGGTCTCAGCAATAGCACCCCCACAATCACCTTTCTGTTGGCTCCTGCTAACAAGAAAGTATCGTTGTGGATATGAAAATATTTAGATGCATGGAATTTGTAACTCTGTCAATATTAATATTTGTCTTCTTCATTTACTCCTGGATCTTTATATTATAAACATGCCTAGGAGGACAGTTCTCAATTAACCATTTCCCCCATAGTTTTTTTTTATAATGATTTTTATTTTTCTCAATAGGGACAATAATAAGGTTAAATTGGCAAATGTGCAGGCTGTCCTGAAATCCTGTTCTACTTGGGTCTCCAGATAAAAGTGCTTGAACTGAGCTGTTTAATGCTCTTAAGAGGATTTATTGTTTTTGCAAAAGTCAAGAAAGACTAGAGAGCTCAGTGTATAGCTTCCTCAGCACACTATTCCCAGGGTCTCACATGTGCTGTAAAAATATGCTGTGAAATATTCAGCGGCTTATCATTATTTTGCACAAAAAAACACGACAAAGATAACGCATAAATGGAACCTCAATAATTGGGATGTCACATAGTTAAGTAAATAAGAAGACTTTTGTATTTCCTATTTTTGTAAGTATATTTGTAAAACAAATTGGGGGAATTTATCATCGTAAGTGTATTTGAGGTTAGCTTTTATACTGGAGTTGCAATACACCTACATACTCCGCCAAGTAGAAGTAGAAATAATAATACATTTTGTAGACACTTCTGTTTAGTTTCGTCTATTTCAATAAAAGTACACATGGGGGATGCCTGCTGTGGAGTTAAGACTTTTTTGCCACTTTTTAAAAAGTTGCACTTTGTAAATATAACACATCTACTCTGAACATCTTTTTGCTGCACAACTGAATGTGACACTGGAAGGCACAAAAAGTTTTTCAAAAGTTTTTGTGCAAGTAATCTTTCAAGAGTGTGACTACAAGTGTGACTCCAGTCTTGTAGCGCAGACTTTTTAAAGGGGTTCTCCAGGACTTACATATTGATTACCTATCCCCAGCTGTTTGAGTAAGCAGGATCACCGCAGCCTCCTTGCAGTTTACCAAGCAGAGTGCCATACGCTGTATAGTGGCTGTGCTTGGTAATGCGGCTCAACCCCATTCACTTGAATGAGGCTGAGCAGTGCCTAGGCCATGTGACCAATGACATCATATGGCCTAGGAAGAGGCCTAAGTGCTCACAGAGCACCCCTGCCATTTTGTACAGCTGATCGGACCTCCATTGATCTTGTATTGATTACTTATCCTGAGGATTGGTCACCAACATGTAAATCCTGGAAAACCCCTTTAAGGTCTAATTGTGTTCATGTCTGTATTCAGGATCATAATCTCTGACAAGTAGAGCATAGAGGAGGATGAGGCGGCCATTTTTATTTTCCCTGATGATTGCTCCCCAGGAAAAATTAGCCATTATAATTAATGAAAGGTATTTTCATTTTCTTAAGTCCCGGAGAACCCCTTTAGTAATATCCAATGATATTATACTATTATAACATATAGTATGCCTGTCAAGAGCAGCTATTTTATGGGTAAAAGCGGCTTTTGTCTCATGATTGTTAGGAATGTCTAACAAAAAAGAAATGAATAGCTTACACTCCTAAAGAATACCTAATAATGTGCCTTCCAGTGTCACTTTCAGTTGTGGAGTGAAAATATGTTCAGAGTAGATATGTTATATTTATAAAGTGGGACTTTTAAAAAAAGGCCCCATGGAGTTGGGCTGAAACATTGCATTCTGGGGTAATAAAAGCAGGTCCATCACTCTTTTACCTTCATTGGAGTGCTGCCTCATTTCTTCAAGTGGATAGTTCTGGACTATTTGCCAACGGTTTTGGAGGGATTGCACCCATATGATTTTACATTTTGTCATAGTGCTGCTATTGCTTCTTTTTATTACTATATACTATACTAATCCCTTTTAATTCTCCCGTTACTCATTTCAATGCAGATTACATACTTCAGTAACAATAAATGTGCCATTGGGCAGCCACATTCTTTGTTATATCCCATGCTAAGGATATGCTTGTGGCTATATATCCATATCATGGATATGCTCAAATGGCTATATAGCAGATTATGTTTAACTTCTGCAAATAATCTTCATATTTCTTTATTCAAATAATATTTATTAGGACTGGCCAATGTAAGGAAATGGAAACTGTGGTTGGAGAGCTATTTTCTCATTGAACAGTGGCATAATAAACAACACATACTATTTGCATTTGGATGAGACACAGCCCCAGGTGGCTTTAGCTGAGACAACATCATGTGTCTATATTCTGAAAGTCACTGCTGACTACATTTTTATTCATTGAGCTAAAGAAAAAAATGTAATGTTTCCTTTCATGGTTTTAAATTTCTCTGTTGATAACACACAGCGTATGTAAAATATTGGCAAGGCTGTCCTACATAGCTCTGCTTAATAAACATTACAGTGTAATGTACTATATGTAAAAATGCTGAAATCATTAAAATAAGATCTCTTTATTGTATTCTACACTTTTCTGTAGCTTTACAAATAATGTATTTGAGCAAACAATTATTATATCTATGTATACATTAGTCTTCTAGAGGATAAAGGACGGTGCACTCCTGAATGTTTTTAGGTCGAGGTGCCGTGGTATACGGAAGTCAATTCCCATGTAGATATATAGAAAAGAAATCACGCACTCTCTTGTCTTTGCAATTAAGTTTTAATCGTGAATGTCCTCACATGGGATCTATGAATATTGTAATATAGCTCAAATGCACTCGTATAACTGATCAATAATGCATTGTGCGAAAGTTGCATTTTGGATGAAACGTTTCGGTCAAGTTGACCTTTTTCAATCTGACACTTAGGGCTCTTTCACACAAGCGATACAAATAAAACCGGATGGCTCATCCGGTTTTATTCCCCTGAATAGACCCAGACATCATCTGTATCGCTTGTGTGAAAGAGCCCTAAGCGTCAGATTGAAAAAGGTCAACTTGACCGAAACGTTTCATCCAAAATGCAACTTTCGCACAATGCATTATTGATCCGTTATACGAGTGCATTTGAGCTATATTACAATATTCATAGATCCCATGTGAGGACATTCACGATTAAAACTTAATTGCAAAGACAAGAGAGTGCGTGATTTCTTTTCTATATATCTACATTAGTCTTCTAGACTGTTAACACGGGAGCGCCGATTCCTTCTCAAACAGCTGATCGGCGGGGGTCCCAGATGTCGGACAGATCAGATCGATCAGATACTGATGATGCAACAAATATTACCAAATGGTCGGCTCAAATATAACCAATATTGCTTTTATTATAAAATAATATAAAACAATAAAAATTCCTATATCAAAAACATAGTATACATTTAAAACATCCCATATATGGTAACAAATGCGGTTATCACGGTCCCTCCAATATTCCAGGTGTGGAGCTCACATAGTATCCTGAAATATAATTTGCTCTGTATTTTATATTTTGTATATATATATTGCCAGAAGATGATGTTTCTAAAAATTCTGAATTCAAATCGTCCATGACAACTGATGGATATATTTTTGCTAGATGTTGATATAATATATCCAAAGTGGGTCTACTGTTATATTGTTACCCACTATTCTGCCTACTTTTTGCAGAATTAGATTAAAGTCACTGCGGATTTGCAGATTTTTTGGGGTGTGAATTATATGTCTATGCATGCAGATTGTTTTGCAGAGTTTTACGCAACGTTTTCCACTGCAGAATCAGTTTCCCATTGAATTGAAAGGAGAGATTTTGACACTGGAATTTCACAATGCAACATTATTTACGCATTAATTACAGTGGAACACAACAAGTATAGACAATCATCAGCCCCATAGGATAACTTGGGGGAAGTTTTGATGTTGCAGCCTGAGTGCATCATTCTTATCGATTGAGAGACAGCACTCCACTTTTTGTGATGAAACAAGTGACTTTTTATTTTCAGCCGAACATATTCATATATAATTTACAAGCAACGTTTCGGGCATTGGGACTGCCCTTCTTCAGGCAAAGTGTTTTAAAAACTGATCATGCCGGCTGTGCTGAGTGCATCATGATTGTTAAGTTCCTTGCATACTGTCTCTTTTTAGCTTGCAGAAATTAAGAAATCAGGTATCATGTGGAATTCTGTACATTGTTTCTCCTTGCTGTATAATTTAAAGTGTACCCGAGTTTGCATAATGGCTGCGCTTCTTTGTACAATCACAACTGTAAAGGAACAGTTATGATTGTGCTTCCCTAATGTTTTTTAGCCTAATTAGTCCCCTCTTCAGCTGCACAGCATTTCTCTCACCACCAGGGGGCGTATGCCTTCTATTGAAGTCTTTCAGCATGGTACTGCTCCGATGTCCTTTCTCTTACTTCTGTGGTGCTCTGGGCTCACAGAAGGCGAGAGACCATACTTATATTAAGGGCTCATGCAGACGAGCGTATGTGCCTATCCCCATATTGTGGACCATAAACAGCCGGTCCGCAATATACGGGCACCAGCTATGTGCAGGCTGTACTGCGGATGCGGACTCCTTGGACTTGAACGGGTTGGTGCTTCCACACCACAAAAAATATAGAACATGTTCTATATAGTGCAGACCATATCAAATCAATGAGTCCGCAAACATCCGCAAATATCATGCACTTAGACAAGAGGCTCCTGTGATGTTCAAAAGGAGTGTTGAAGCAGTTATGTTATCAGGCTCAGAATCTCAGCTAGCTCCGATACTCAGCCATCTTCTGAGTCTCTTGTACCAGGGGCAGATCTTCCCTGACAACAGGCAGTAGACTGCAACTTAGGTTGAAGTAGGACCCCTGGTGGCCATTAATTTCCAGCTTTTTTCAGGTGGATGCAGGCATATTTATTTAAAGAAGTGATTTAGAAATTTGCTAGTTACACCATTTTCTATTAAATGAAATGAGATTGTGTGAAAGTACAGTGACTCTAAGTTAGAGTAATTAGAAAGCAGAATAATTGTACTGGTGTATGTTCACATGTAGCAGATACTGTAATATTGTACAAGTTTTAGTGGTTGTAATACATTCCACATCTCATGGTGTTTTAGTAGTGTTATAGTGATGCCCTAGATGTTTTTTTTTTCATAGCCTTCCCAATATAACTCCAAAAAAAAAAAAAAAAAAACATCTGGAAAACACCCAAATATAAAGTGCAACTAAAAACATATTGAAAAAACACTATTAATATGCATTAATAAACCCAGGCACATATGCGTTTTGCATTCCCTTTTTTTGATCCGGCAAAAGAACCGGAAAACCGGAGCAAAACGCTTCAGTTTGATTTAATGCATCCTGACCTGGTTTGTTCTGGTTTGTCCCCATTGACAATCAATGGGGGACAAAACAGAAACGTTTTGCAGGATCTCAAAACCGGAATGCAAAACACATATGTGAAAGTATCCTTATTTATCTGATCTGTGGACCACATAAAATGTGAACAGAAAAGAAGTGGAAGGACTGCATTTTTCCTTTCTGTTAAAGAAGAACTCCCGACAAAAATTGTATTCCATGTCCTGCTAGAAATGTACATGATGTAATCTGTAGTGAATGTCATTGTCTTACCAGTGTCTGAATTTTTGACTTATATCATCCTGAAGTTTCTTATCTGTGTCATGTGACCAGCAATTAGACCCACCAACTGACACATAGACTTATGTGTGGACAGGAAGTCTAATTCTCTATGTATTCCTATGAGACTGAAAGTGAGGCTCCCATAGGAATGAGTAGAGCAGTTACTGGCTTGGGTCAGTTGGAGGTCAGGGAGTTGGTCACATGACCCAGCTACAATAAGAAGAGAGGTTTTTACTCACAGAAACAGTCACTGATCCGAAAATGACAATCACTACAGATTATATCATGCACCTTTCTAACAGGTCAGAGAATAAAACATTTTGCGGGAATTCTTCTTTAAGGTTGACAGGTGTATACATTATCCAACATGACAAAAAGAGACAAAGATCCTGACATAATAATGTGCCACATCTTCATGTGAAGACACTCATTTCCCTTTAGGTCACATTATCTATTCGTTTATGAGGAACATATGGAGTAAAGATCCCACAAGTTGACTTCTTGACACATTTATGTTTTATGATAAACTACTTCCTGAAAATTCAAATTACCTCTGTTTAATGGTGGTTATCATCCATGAGTGCAGAAAACACTGAGCTATTCCTATTTTTATCTGTGTCATTTAGCAGACTCGTTATTAACTTTGACTCATTGCTCTGCATATTTTACTAAACCATCCTAATCTTCTCAATATGCTTTTGTAGGATACGCTATCACTTTAGGATATGCTATCAGTGGGGGGGTTGACCTCCAGGACTTCCAGTTCTTTGTGTGCAGTGCTCATTCAGTGCTGCATCCCCTTCAGTATTTCCTTGCACTGTGCCACATGGCCACCTGCTGTTGTTCTTGGGAATTGCAGCTCAGCTCCATTCAGCAATTATGCTGCGCCGAATCAGTACTGTGACCACTTCTTACCAGACTCAGACTGGCCCAAAGGGGAACAAGTGAATACCCCGATAGGCCCCTAGTTCCTCATCCCCTGCACAGTAAAATTAATGCACTACATATAGACAGGCAGCAGACAGTGCCTCAGCCACCCTATGGTCGTATAAAAACTGGGTGGATTATTTAACAAACTACCCAGTTTTTATTAGGGATGCTGAGATGACTTGTAGGCACAGAGACAGGCCAGCCAGTAAAATCTTATCTCATGATGATGCAGGAACCCCATAATCAATAGTCTTGTAGCGTCTTGCTGTGCTGCCTCTGGTGAGCATATAATAATTGTATGTAGTTGTATAGTGGGCCCCCAGAATGAATTCTACTGATGGGCCCTTGGCACCCCAGTCTGACACTGCTTCTTAAACAGGATTAGTGAGTGTCCCACAGGTCAGAACCCACTGTCCTAGTAATATGCCATCACTTTAAGAAGTTGGAATACCCGTTGTGATGTTTTATAAGTTCCCCAGTACACAGAACTATGCAAAATAATGTGCTTACTACCTAAACAGGTTTTCCAAAGAAAATATCATTGTTTCTTTCTACAAAAGCGGTATGTACGCTGTTTCGCAATTGATCACAGATGTATAGTAATTGCTAAAACCACCAGCCTACAGAACAGATCTTGTAGAATACGTAGTATTACATGACATATTGAAAATAAATGCATTTTAATATGAAGAAATGAATTATGTGAAATATGTATTAGAACCTGCTCACACTGCTGAATACATTGTAACATGGTGAGGTAAATGCCAATTCTTCAGAATTTTAGGGGACTTTCTAGTGCATTATGACTATGGTAACATTCATTTGCACAATTCAGAATCTAATAAGCTGGGAGCATCAAGGCAGACCCTGCTGTTCTGTGATGTTCTCGTAGGTAAAAGTGAATAAAGCTTTATCTTTCTTACTTTATATACATTTGTGTCTTATTTATATGGTCAAATTGATATAATAGATGTGAATTTAAAATACACTTACAGCAGGACCCTGCCACATCCCAGACAACAAAAACACAGTGCTGCTGCACCTAATGTTGTACAGTGGCAGATAAAACAGGAATCAACCATGATAAGCCTAACCCTAACCCCCCCCCCCAAAAAAAAAAATTAATAAAATTACACATAGTAACATGAATTAATAATTTCATGTGAAGAAACAGAGCTGCTGCTAAAGCCTGTTGTTTTGGATTGTCCCAGCTGAGGTGACGGGTTTGCAACTGCTCATATCCACCATATCTCAGCTACATTGCATCACACCCCTTTACAGACAGATGTCATGTTATTGCAGCAAGGTATTGGACTGTTGGGGGGGGGGCAATATGCATAAAATTAAAGATACAGATGTACAGTAACAGCTGTAATATTGATTCTTAATGAATTAAGAAAACAATCTCCAAAAACTTTTAATTGACTTTTTCAATGGCTCTTAAGGCTTTAGTGATGAGACAATGCATGTGACATCACACTGAAGTTTAAAAGTGCTCCATGTGTATGTATCAATATTCTCTTCTGTGTTACTCTCCTTTTACTATTTTTTTCAGATTTTAAAGTATAGTTTCACTTCCATGGATTCTTCTCCTATTATTCATATAGGGACTATCCAAGGTGACTTATCTTGTCAGGTCTGCAAGGTTTGAGTTGCACCAATCTCTCTTCTAGGTAGAGCTTAGCCTTGTGTTTCTGATGAATGGCACTAGAGGGGCAGTTTTCCTGCATGTGGAGGAGACCTATTTTGTATCTTTTTTGGGCTAGATTATCATAGTTTTTTTGGACAAGGATTTTTATCAGATCTGCCTGCAGGATTTTTAGCCAACGCCAGAAGTGGATGCAGGAAAGAGAAGTATAAATCCTTCCTTTATATTTCTGAATCCTTTCAATTCCACTTTTGAATTTATCTGAAAATCCTGCAGGCAGATCTACTTCAAATCCTCGTCCAAAAAACTCATGTAAATCTAGCCATGCCAGGAAGACTTGCTACTAGCAGAATGCAGTACAAGCATTTCATACCGCAAAACCATAATCTATATTGATGAGTAGCAATGACTCCTACACTATCCTGTCTATAAATGGGTGTCCATGCATTGGCTAAAGACCCTAGTCTTGTTTAACTGCATCTCCCAAGGGGAATCAGTAACTTCTAGTTGGAAGAGTCTAAAATGTGCTGTAAAGAGGTGTCAAATAACTGTAGGACTTACCACAGGTAATAATCCAATAATGTCAATTCAACATAGAAGCCTCTTCAAGGAACACTTGAAATCATGAATAATGAACACTTAGGTTGACAGGTTTTTTACGTCATTTTTCCCAGGATATTTACTGTAGCTTTTGGAGGCCCTTGGGTGAAATTTCCGATTCACGATCTTAATGTGTTTAGATTCCTTTCTGTTTCTAATAAAAATAAGCCATCTGTTGGTTTGATATTCTGGGACCTTGTTTATATTTTGAAATAATTGCTTAGAAACACTTGTGGACCCAAGCAATGTCTTGTAATTATTCATATTACTCATCTTCCGCACTACAAGATGGTAATATTGTCTCAATGCTTTATTCTCACACTAATTTTAGAAATGGTAAAATAACAAAACGTTCTGATTCTGTGAAGTTGATTCTCTGTTCTTTGAATTCATTGTGATTGTAATTTGCCTTCAAATGTCTATTCATTAAGAATAAGGGATTTTGGTTTGTTATGAAGCTCCTCTCTGGCATTTGGGATAAATTTCTTCTGGTTCTGAACAAACAATTCATATAATTGACTTTTGCCATACCAGTGTAAAAATGATTGAGAGGATGGTTTACCTGACCTAATAGATGTGTCAGTACTAGAGATGAGCGAACGTGCTCGTAACGGTACAGTGCTTGTTACGAACACGTTCGCTCATCTCTAGTCAGTACTCTTCTCATTTGTGGGTTGGTATTGTCAGCATGTTTCCTCTCACAAAATAAAACTTAATTTACCCTTTAAGGACATGGTGATTTTCCATTTTTGTGTTTTCATTTTTTACTCCCTGCTTTCACAGTCATAGCTTTTTTTTATTTTTTCATTCACATAGACATATGAGCATGTTTTTTGTGGGACAGGTTGCATTTTCTAATGTAACCATTTAATATGGCATACGATATAGTGGGAAGCTGGAAAAAAATCCAAATGTGGTGACAAAAACCATTGCTCCATAGTTTTATAGATTATATTTTTATGGCATTCCCTATGCCAGTGATGGCAAACCTTTTACAGTCCGAGTGCCAATACTGCAACCCACTTATTTATCGCAACGTGCCAACACGGCAATTTAACCTGAATACTACAGTTCAATATAGTATATCTTCCATGTACTTCCATCATTTAGCTATAATAGCTTGCCTATATTCCGTGCGCTGCTTGTGGTGTTCATGCTGCCCCCTGCCTTAGCACAATCCAAACTCCCCTGATGAAGCCAGTGTGCTAACTAAACATGTAGGGAGGGTTTGCTCATGGGCAGGGAAGCACTATTTTACCTCCGGCACAGGATAGTGCTTGCTAACTAACAGACGTATAGAATCTAGTGTGTGTGTGAGCAACTTTAGTGTGTTTTCTCCCCCTTCTCTTTCCCCCACTTAGGGGTATAACAAAAGGAGCAAAGTCAGACTCCAGCAGTAGAAGAGGTCTCTCTCCACACCTAGGTTCTGATAGGAGTGTGTATGTGTGATCTGAAGGTACCTTCTCCCCCTCTCTCCTTCCCCCGCTTAGGGGTGTAAAAAAGGAGTAAGGGAAGACCTCAAGAGTGGGAAGAGGGGCTCTCTCCCCACCTATGTATGACTGCTGACTAAAGCGAGTCCTTACAAAATTGAGTGCTCTTCTGATACTTTGGAAGAATTCAAAAAGTAGCCTGCAGCTAGGACACACTGAGACCAATAGACCTGGGACATATTGGGTAATCTAGATACGTATAGAATCACCCCAAAATACTGATGGATCAGCCTACCACCAGAATTTCATGTGCAATTTGAGCCAACACCTCACTCCAATATTCAGTCAGGTGATAGACATGATCTGTACACTATAAACATAATAGTGACAGCAGTACCCTGATAGTTTTAATGGATCACACTTTTATTTTCTTTTAGCATAATTAGTAAAAGTTGCATTTCAAGGGTGACTCTGTACAGGGACTATTTTTTGGTTTATCAACCCTTTCATTTAGTTTCTGAGTTGATGAATGGCAGGAAAAGTCTAACGCATATTGGTACATCATCGACTTTTTCCAGGGTGCGGGTGCCCACAGAGAGGGCTCTGAGAGCCGTCTCTGGCACCTGTGCCATAGGTTCGCCACCACTACCCTATGTGGTGGGTCAGTATAATTACAGCGATACCATATTTGTATAGTTTTATTTGTTTCAATACTAAAAAGAAACATTTGGGGAAAAAAAATGTTTTCTTTCCATCACTATACTCTGACCCCATAATTTTTTTCCATATTTCCATCTACTGTGTGTATGATTTTTTTTTATTACTTTTTATTCAATATTTGGGTGGAGGTAAAGAAAAAAGAACTGCAAATTGGCATTTTGATTTTTTTTTTCCGTTGGGACATACACTGTATGGAATAAATACATTTATGTTTTAATAGATCGGGCAATATGGGACACCACAGTGCATATGATCTTTATTTTGTTTATTTTTTTTCTTTTTATTATGGGCAAAGGGAGTGATTTAGAAGATTGACGGCAGAAAAAGACCACCTGGTCCATCTAGTCTGCCCTTTTATTATCATTTTATTGTTATCTTAGGATAGATACATGTTTATCCCAGGCATGTTTAAATTCAGAATTTTTATATCTTGAATTTTTTTTTTTTTTTACTTTTTTAAGTACCCATCTGCTATGCCAAAAGTTAGTAATCCTCCAGGGGGCACGGGCAGAAGCAGCAATATTCGCTCCTGCCTGTACTCACGGCTGCTGCAGCCCCATTCATAAATTGCACAGTCTGTACTCCATATACCGCTGAGCTGTGTACAGAAAACTGAGTTTTAAGCGCACAGTGAATGGTGCACTTTAGGGATGTAAAAATTAATTAATAAAGTATATTAGAAAAAGTTTTAATAGGGCATTAGGGACATCTTATTAAAATTTTACACAAAGGTTTAGTTATGCTAGGAAAGGCCACTCACTGGCTGATGTGGGTCACTGCTAAGGCCAGTTATCAGCTGAGTAGGCCTTTCCTGGAATTTCCTCTGTGTCAAGCTGGGACAGAAAGTGGAAATTGCATTTAATTTTTTAATGTGTTGGGGACAGTGAGTTTGTGTTTTGTAATATACTTTATTAGAGATTTGTGTTAATGTAAAAAAAAAGCTGTATGTAAAGTTGTAGAGTTGCTAAGGAGAATTCATCCTCAGCATTTTACTAAATGTTGAAGAAGCAGGATAACTGTATGAGGCAGACAGGTTTCTCTGCCTGCCTCTGGTCTCCCTGCCTTACCCCAGCCCTGCCTCTTTAAAGGGAACCTGTCATCTCCAAAACAACCCCTGAACTAGAGTTTAATGGTGTGTAGTGTAAGTGATGCTGAATCCGAATATGTAATTTTTATCTTCATACTCTCTTCCATTCCGATGCTGTGCTCCCACAAACCTGCAGTAAAATGCACTCACTTGACTCCAGTGCTCACTCACATAATGGAGAGGACTCAAAGAAGAGTCCTCTCAATGCATTTTACTGCAGGTTTGTGGGAGCACAGCGTCGGAATAGAAGTGAGTATGAAGATAAAACTTACATATTCGGATTCAGCATCACTTACACTATACAACGCTTACTCTAGTTCAGGGGGTGTTTCGGAGATGACAGGTTCCCTTTAAATGTGAAACAGAGCTTTTTAAGAGTGTGAACTTGCAGTTTATCTGCTGCCAGTGCTGAATTCTGGCAGCAGTGTTCCCCTCTATCTTCCCAGCATGTCTCTTGCTAGTGCTGGGGACATAGAGATGAAGTGGGCTACAGTGTTCAGCACTGACAGTAAATATACAGCAACAGTACATGCCATTACTGAGTGTTACATATCTGTTCCTCTCTATCTTTCCAGTGTAACTCTGGGTAGCACTAGGAAGACAGGGAGAGAGGAGAGGCTGCAGTGTTCAGCGCTGACGGGAAGTGTGATATGTTCTTGTATACTTACTGTCTGCGCAGAATGCTGCAGCCATGGTCTTCTCCCCCTTTCTCCCCAGTACCCAAACCCATTTAAAATTGGAGCAATTATACTCCAAAAAGCTCATCTTAGTCTTTTTCATCCCATGCCTGCCTTATTGATATACTTCTTGCATGGCACATTTAGGAAATTCTCATGATAATTGCATTTCTGGGGACTGCAACTGCTTACAGTGTAACTCTTGTTATCGCAGTTCTCACGATTTCGCTTTCTTTGTGTGGAGCCAAATCATTAGAAGTATAGGTATGCATATGCTCATACCGTTTTCACAATGAGACCAGAACACAAGTTGGTTTCATGGAAAATACCTCTCAACGCAAGAGAGAGTTTATTAAAGAGACAGTCACTTAAATAGTAGGTATGACATAGACAAAAGGGGTGTTACTTAAACAGAGTGATTGGTTCTTTGACACAAGGGGAGTCTTAAAACAAAGAAAGTGTTCACATGACTTACATAGCTAATTAGCTGCCATCTAGTAGTCAAAAATAAGTAGTACAGGTTTTACACAATATATATACAAACCTATCTCTCACACTGTCATTTTGGTTTATTTTTATTATAGTGTAGGGGCACTGATTTTAAGCATTTTTGTAAAATAATTTATTGGGTTAAAGTGTTTATTTTTTCTAAAAAGCAGGATTTTCTACTAAGTGGAATGTACATAGGCTGGTGTTATACCAGTGGTCTGTGCTCATCGCCTCACTGGCCTAACTACCTCCTGGCAGGAACAACCGCCAAAATGCTCATTGGTCTCCCTTGTTGCTCTTTCTGGCGCATCCGGCCACAGGAGCAGTGCTGTTATGTCCACTCGGCGCAGGTGAGGCCTGCTCTGCTTGTCACTGATCAAAGAATGCGCACTTAAAGGGCCAGCGTCAGCACTTCAATCTTCCTATGGCTGGCCACCTTGGGGTATTTTAGGCACCTTCCTCTGTTGCAGAGTGCCTGTGCAATAGATTTTCGTTTCTTGCCACTGCCTTCTTTGTTTGACTCTGTACCAATCTCTGCCTGTTTCCACTTTTGACCACTGTGTTTTCTTGTAAAATAAGCATTTTTCCCCAATAAAGTATATTACAAAAATGCTTAACATCCCTGTCCCTACACAATATTGGAAATAAATGTAAATCATAGTTACAATACTCAAATTTTGTGTAATTTGGGACACAGATGTAATCTCCCATCAGAATGGATAAATGTCCATCCCCGTCCCCCTCTCTTCCTGGAACAAAAGTACATGAATCGTGTAGGACCTTGATTTAGGGGAAATCGAGAGAACAGTTTGCAATGTTGAGTTGCTTTTTTTTTTGGTGCGTTAGGCTAGTTTCAAACTAGCGCTTGAGATATGACCAGCTAGTCCAGCAGAGAACAGCCAGCCGAATCTCTCTGCTTTCAGTCATTGCAGGAAGTTTGTAAGTTTCCGCCCAGCCCTATTACTATAATGGAGATCCGGCCACAACTCTGCAAATATGGCAAGAATCATCCAACGCATTTTCACCTACCACCGCTAAGGCAGGTCAGGAGTGAATTGCAGATGAGACAATTTAATGGGACTTAGAGGGGTTCTGTGAGATTTTTTTTTTTTTACTGATGATCTATCCTCTGGATAGGTCAGTATCTGATAGGTGGGAGTCTGACACCCGGGACCCCCGGCGATCAGCTGTTTCAGAAGGCAGAGGCTCTCTTGTCAGTGCAGCGGCCTTCTTTCTGCTTTTCCTAGGCCAAGTGACGATGTGTTCATTGATTACGTGGCCTAGGAGCAGCTCAGTCCTATTGAAGTGAATGGGGTTGAGCGGGATACCAAGCACAGCCACAACTGCCTTCTCAAAGTAGATGATCAATGATCCCTAGTGTTAAGGATAGGTCATCATTAAGAAAAAAACATCTTGGAAAAACCCTTTTTAATAAAGCCAAAAACCAACTACCAACCATAGGAACTACGACAAAACAGCTGGGTTTCTGAAATTAATTCAGCAGGCATAAACAATAACTTTGTCTCAGACTATTGGTAAATATCCTACAAAACAAAGACAAAATCAGTGTCTAGTATACACAAAATGCAAAATACTGAAAGTGCTAATATAATAAAAACGTACCAGTGATTTTCTGTAATATTCGCCTTGAGGTGTGGGTGAGGATACTTTTTATCTCTCATTCAGTGATAGTAAAAAAAAAATGTACACTATAAATAATACTTTTTTTTTTTTTACTGTATGTCTCTGCATGAAATTGCTGAGCCATCCATATATTAAAAAACGGAAAGCCCTTGCACACTGTTTTGGCATATACCTTTTCAGTTTGGCTTTACATGTTTAGCATACAGTACACATGAGTTTTCCAGGTTCATGGGCTGAAAGTAGTACTGAAACATAATGTGAACACATCCTTAGAGATAGAAATTCACAGACAGAATAAGGGCACATTTTTTTAAAGATTTCCTTATGTCCCTTAGGCCTCATGCACACGACCGTATGTATTTTGCGGTCCGCAAAAACAGATCCGCAAAAAATATGGCTATCATCCATGTGCATTCTGTGTGGCAGAACGGAACAGCTGGCCCCTAATAGAACAGAACTATCCTTGTCCGTAATGCGGACAATAATAGGACATGTTCTATTTTTTGCGGAATGGAAATACGGACATACGGAAATGGAATTCACACAGAGTACCTTCCGTTTTTTTTGCGGACCCATTGAAATGAATGGTTCTGTATACAGTCCGCAAAAAAAAACGGAACGGACACTGAAAGCAAATACGTTCGTGTGCATGAGCCCTTATAGTTTCTTTTAGTTTTTGCTGTGGCATTTTCTTGGTTTTCCAGAAAGTTATGAGCCTTATGTAATGACACCTTTGCCATGACATGTAAGTATTCATTTTTCTGAGTAGCTGTAAAATTGAATACATCTGGTTCCCTGTACTGTTAAAATTATCTAATTGCATGCTCATTTTAAAAGGTGGTCTTACATATGTTTCACAATTACACTGTGATTTCTACAGTACATTGAAGTGTTCATGATTGCCTGGATTTTCCCCCATGCAGAGCTCCTTACAAGTACCATGAATTATGTGCTGTGCAGTACAGTTAGCTGATTGGAGCGATTATTGTACAACCAAATCATAGGCAAATCATTTTGGTGATTTTCATTAAGCGATAAACAATTTGCCTCTTGAACACTTATTCAGCTTGTTTGGAAAGACAACAGTGTTGCTTAGGAAATTAATGTCTTAGAGGCTGTAGTGCACAGCAAATAACCAGTCTGTGAGTCATGTAGGTTTTTTTTTTTAGTTTTTTTTTTTTTTACCTTTAGTGATTATCAAGCCCCTTACTTTTGTTCTTTTTAGTAGTCAATTGCTTAATAGGGCATCCACCTATGTATAAGTATAGAAAATCATAATGCACTGACTGACACAGACTGTAACATTGAGAACAGCATGCTTCCCACCCTCAATCTCTTTGTGAGAATCTAGCACTTAAGTTATTTTAATAGCATATCTTTTAAGCAGTAAAGTGTTTTCCATTCAGCAGGTGAAATAATGTGTTTCTTTGTCATTTCATTTGAACGAGAGGGAAATTTTTAACTAAACTAGTGTTAACTATTCCAGAGAACCATAGGGTGTTCTTGTGTCTGAATCCACTTTCTAGACACAACAAAATGACACTTTCATTGCTACTTTTACCATTTTTGTTTTTTTGTTTTGAATGCAGGGAATGTTTATAAGGGCGCCCGTACACTTAAGATAACTTGCTTGTTTTGCATTCCTCCTTATATACTGTATATGCATGCTCAGCTGGAGAGGAGGGCTATAAGAGGTGTCTGGCAAGTGGCTTATCTACTGTGGGAATGAAGGATTGGACATGTTGAAATCCAGCATTCCCATTCTTACTTGCCCCTAACATCCTTAGTTAGGGAACAGTCTGGAGACTCCTGTACACAATAAGTATTCGAACAATCCCACATGAGATATTTATCTGCAGATCTTTTGGTTGTTCCATCCAGCTTAGCTTATTTTAGTGATGTAAATTTTATTTGAATGACCACCACAGTTTGTGTGACCATTAGATCCTCAGCAGACCTCACTAGAGATGAGCTAGTCAATTCTAAACGGATCAAATATTACACATTTCCCAAAAGTTCTATTTTCAAATGAAGCTGAAGTTTTGCAAGTTCAGACTAATAATTCAAAACAATGTCCGCCATTTTGCATATCAAATTCAGCACACCGTTGAGGAAAATGCAGTACCCTAGAATAGAGTACCTTCAAACTGTTCTTGTTATTTAATATGTTAGCAGCAGCGGCGAGCAGGTGTAATTACACCTAAGCTGTCCCATTCACTTCAATGGGATGGCTCGTTCCTATACACTTGTTGCTGTTGCCATGGCGAGCAAGTAAACAATGAAGAGAGGGCAGCAGTGGCATGGCGCATGGCCTTCTCTTCAACCAGCTGATCAGCGGAGGTGTAGGTATCGGATCTCAGGATAGGTCATCAATAAAAATAGCTTGGACAACCCCTTTAAGCAGTTCAGCACATTTTACTAGTGTGTTTGTAGCAGGACTCATTTAATTGCACCTCTTTTAGTTACCAAAAAAACTGTTTCAATTTAGCTACTGATTGATTGTAACTGGGCATTTCAGCACATTTTGATGCATCAATATGCCAGTTTTAGCTGATGCATTGTACTGCAATAACTGCATTAAAATATCAGTTTTAGTGAATGCATTGCACTGTAATAACTGCATTAATATACCAGTTTGAGTTAACGCATTGTATTCCATCAATATACCGTACAGTTTTAGTGAACACATTGTACTGCAATATTTGTATTAATATACTAGTTTCATTCCACGCATCATAATACATCAAGATAACATGTAGTGTTAGTGAACGCATTGCACTGCAATAACTTCATTAATACAGCACTTTTAGTTGACACATTATACTGCAATAGCATTAATTTACCAGTTTTAGTTGCATTGTCTTGTATTTATACTGTGCAGTTTAGTGAAAGCACAACTGCATTAATATCCCAGTTTTATTCCATGCATTGTATTATGTTAAGATACTATGCAGTTTTACTGAACATGTTCTACTGCAAGACCCATGGCTTATCATTCGAGTCAAAATGTGGGTGGTTGCAGTAGTGCAAACAGCAGTAGCAGCACCACCTGTCCAGCAAGTAGTAGTAGTAGAAGCAGGCCATAGTTCTCCCTTGCTTCTGATAGGTGCCACATTATTATTGAGGACAAGGAGGATGACATTGTGGACTGGATGCTCACTCCTTCTCTCAGTCACGGCAGGATGATTTCGATGTCACCTATGAGTTTGACACTGTGCCTTTGAGCCAGGGGTCACAGCATTCCTACTGATCCTCCTCTTTGCAGCCCCAGAGAAGCCTTTCAGTTGCATCCTCCTCCTAGTTGGGCGCCTTCTTTTTTTCGTAAGAAGAGGCAACAAAACCCCATGTGCTGTAAAAGATACTCAAGATAGTGTCCATGACTTGTGTGGGAACAGTCAGCATTTGTACTGCCATGAGGACTGTTCAGGTGTGGGATCCCATGCATAGCTGTGTTTTTGATGTTGGCAGTGGTAGTAGTAGTGGCACTTGTAGCCACAGTGGTGGTAGCCATGGCAAGTGGGGAAAATACAGAGATGACATATCCTAGTTTAATAAAAGTTCTGGGGAAGGTGAGGATTATGACGATGATTGTGTGTTGGAAAGAACGTTCAGTGCTAGTGAACACATTGCACTGCAATAACTTCATTAATACAGCACTTTTAGTGAACACAATATACTGCAATAGCAGTATAGTGTTGGAAAGGACCTGGGAGCTAGATTGGGGTATGGAGAAGCATGTGACATCAGATGAGGAGGGGGTTGGCTACAGCAGCAATAACAAGCGCAGGCAATGTATGGAAGAAAAACCTCCAGAAACACTGCCAGGGCCAGAACTGCTTCTATTATGGTCAACTTGCATTGGTGATGCAACTGATACTGTGGTTGCAGGCTCAAAACATGCCAGACCTAGACCAAGCTTGGCTGCTGCTACGTCTGTGCAAGTATCTCCCATCTGGCAGATTTTCTCCACAGTACTGGCAGGCAAAAGCACAGCCATATGTACGATCTGTAGGATAAGAATAAGCTGCGGGCATACAAATACAAAAATAGGCACCATGGCTCTATTGCAACACTTGAAGCAGCATTACCAGATCCTGTAGGAAAATGGAACTTTCCGGGTCTCCTTTGCAGCATCTAGGCTGCATTCACATGCAGTACACTGTGTTTGTCATCGTCATCAGTTACTAGTTCTTCTCAGACTACCCCTCCTCTTTTTTCTCCTTTGTCTCGTTGACAGTCATCAATAACTTAATATATAGCCAGGAAACCACTCTTCATGCCCAACAATACACTGGTGTACAAGCTTAACTCACCTTGCCAAGTTGCTGGCAGTGCAGTTGGTTCCATACCACTTAGTGGATTTTGCTGCCTCTAGGCAACAGATGGCATGCGCTGAGCCTCTCTGGAGGATACCAAGCCACCATTATTTCTCCGAAAACAGCCATCCCTACCTTGTATTGTCACACGACGGAGAATGTGGAAAGCTCCTTGCAATTGTTGCTGTGCAGCAAGGTGCAAGCCACTGTGGACATCTGTAGCAGTCGGTCTGTTTCCCATACCAGAGCTTATCTGCCTCCTCAACATCTTCCAACATGAACATTCTCCCATCCTCAACAGCAGCAGGGCAGACGATCACTTCTACTCCCCCTCCTTCCTATCATATGTGTAAAATGAAGCATTTTCATGCTGTGTTAGAGCTAACCAGCATGGGGGAGACTGGCCACACAGCCGATCAGTTGCTAAAGTGCATCAAACAGCAAACATCGTGCAAGGTGGTCAGGAACACTGGGCAAGGTGGTCAGGAACATTGTGGCTGCAATGCATTTGGGGGAAATAACACATGTTCCCTGCATGGTGCACGTGATAAATTTAGTTATGCAACAATTTTTTTCAAAAGTACCATAGCTTGCAGTGGGTGCTGGCCATGTCCAGGAGACTATCGCATTTCAGCCATTTTTTATTGCAAGGAACTTCTTTCTGGACTTGCAGCAACAGAACAGTCTGCCATTGCCTGATCTGCATATGCTAGAGAGAAGCAGAATAAAGCAGTGAATTATTTTGTCATGCACAAGACCACCATAGCAAGAAGCATTCTTTGTGTTGCGGTCAGGCAGTGGCAGCTCATCACAGACGTATGTCGCATAATCAGGCCTTTCGAAGAAGCCACCAGATTTGTCAATAGGGACAACTGTGGCATCAACAATGTCAACCCCCTTTTGCCAGAGCAGGAGGAGTTGCTTGTGCACGGCTCCTCAGTGGACAAGGTGTAGAGGATTATTCTTTTTGTCTTGTGTTCTTTATAAATATGTCAAAAATCAGATGCATCAAATTGTGCCAAAAACGTGCCACATTTTTTAACAAATTACCAAAATACAGACACAACCACAATAGTAAATGTGAGTCAGTGTTTACATATACTCTATATAGTTATGTGCAGGGGCAAACATGCTGTATATGCAGTCTGAACAGCTGCACAGGGGTCCTGCAGGAAAAGTGGTCCACGACCATCTAAAAAACTTGCTTGATTGCATGTAATATACTGTTAATGATTGCCATTATTCATAATTACTAGTTAATTACAGTCCACAGGAGAAACTGACACATCATTGAAAGACTTTCATTAAAAGCAGCTCTATGGTGAGAAACCGAACAAACTAGCTGTTATATAACTAGGGGGGCTACAGGATGCTATTTATTTCTCTATTTCTATTTTATTTATTTCTATGTATTTATTTTCCTGACACCATTCTTATAGTGTATCCAGATGAAGTAGTAACATTAAACTGCTAAATATTTGGCATCTACTCACCATCTTTTGGGTCAGTGGACAATTGCCTCCTAATGGTGCTTTCACACAGTTCTTGCTGGAGTTTTTCTGCATTCATGTGTTGTTTTTTTATGGCATTTTTTTTGCACCTGCGGTTTTTGATGCACCTTGTTGCAGTTAAAACACCATCTCCACGTGTTAGGGCTCGTTCACATCACCGATAGGGATTCCGTTCTAGCTTTCCGTTCTGTCGACAGAACTTTGGTTTCCGTCCAGCATAACGGAAACCAGACAGATCCGTTATGCTTTCCCATGGGCTTCTATTATGACGGATCAAAACGGAATGCCTCTTAAAGGTGTCCGTTTTGATTTCCGTCCTATGGATTCCGTTATAACGATG
This sequence comes from Rhinella marina, assembly GCA_900303285.1. Classification (NCBI taxonomy): domain Eukaryota; kingdom Metazoa; phylum Chordata; class Amphibia; order Anura; family Bufonidae; genus Rhinella; species Rhinella marina. The sequence goes on from ONZH01019135.1 coordinate 61,354, forward strand.
TTATAATGGAAAGCTAGAACGGAATCCCTAACGATGATGTGAACGAGACCTTAGCTGAAGGTCTACGGGAAATTGGAAATGCAGGACACAGAGGCATTATTTACTACTGACATTTTTGTTGATTAGGTGGCGGGATTTGTCTTTCTTGCTTCATTTCAAAATCGCAGCATGATGTAGATCCTAATGTAATTCCAGGCTTTTGACAACACCTTCTCTACACGGGAAATATTCCATGAAGAAACAGTAAGACACAGTGGAAGAGATTTATCAAGATTTTATTAGATTTGCGTTCTCATACATTAGTCTTGATACCCTATACACTGGAGTGAGATGCACCTAATTTATTAAAAGACAGGTGCCTCTTAAAAAATGAGGCATATCACTGGTTCTCCGTGTCTCAGAAACTCAAACCTATACCAGGTAGGAGCTGGTACAGGAACTATAACTTACACCACTTTCTGACATAAGTTATTGCAAATCTAGTGGTCTGCGCTAAGCCCCACTCCTTTTCTGAGAATCTCAAAAAGTCACAAATTATGGCCCAAATATGGTGTGCATCATAATTAGTGACTTTTTAATGCCACAATAGTAGTGTAAAACATTAATATATGTCCCTCAGTGTTTTCAAACATCGCGAGAAATTCACAGATGTTGACTTTCAGGCTCCATAGCTGAAATTCTTGTCATGTAACTGCATTGTTACTGTTTTGCTCCTAAAATTCTAAATGTAAATTTTTATTGTTTTGTAAATCCACCTTTGGCTTTCAACACTGCCTGGATCCTGCTCTTGATCAGATACAAGCATGTCTTGACCGATCTGTTCCCAGGTGTCTTCTACACATTTCCACAATTGGGTGTTCAATTGGGTTGAGGACTGCGGACTGTGGAGGCCAATCCAGCACCTCTACTTCATTGTCAATGAACCACTTCTTCGCCAGTCTCAACGTATGCTTCAGGGTGTCATCCTGCTGGAACACTATGTCGTCCTTTTCATACCCATAGTACTCGAGTGTATGAAGTAACTCATCTTGTAGGATACTCACATATAGCTCAGCATTGAGACGATCATCGATCCTGGTCAAGTATCCAATGCCTTTGGCTGTGAAACAACCCCATATTATCAGGCTTCCTCCACCGAACTTGACAGTTCCTTCAATTTCTCGAACCATTAGTCCCCTTTTCCCTTGTTTCTTCCAGGCCCATTTGCATGCATCAGAGCCCAGTCTATTGACTTTCAGCCAATCGCTCCAAATCACCCGTTTCCAATCTTCCACTGTTCACACTTTTTTAAAACTCAAGCCAATGCTTCTTAAGACCATATTGAAGTTGAGGCTTCTTCACCTTTTTTCTGGCCACCATTCCAGACTTGTGTAATCTCCATGATGCTTGCATGAATGTCTGTGATCTCACTATTATGAAGCATACTAACCACCTTCACTGCAGTGTTTGTCACAACAGAACTGATAGACCTTGTGATGAGCCGACTTGTTGACTTCGATATTTTGCCTGGATGTCCACCTCTTGGCTTGGGAATGGATGGACGGACTTCATTTTGTATTCTTCCAATTGTCATGGCACTAACATGATGCAGTTTGGCAATTTTCTCAACTGAGATACCGCTATTGATGAGCTGGGTGATTCTGTTTCGCTTTTCTTGGAAAATCTTCTTCATGGCTGCTCCTGAATTAGAACCAGTGATTTTACACTTTGGAATCAACCTAATAACACACCAAGCTATTAGGAAATGTGAGAACAGGTTGTAATTTGTAGTATACAAGATGTATCTTGTATAATGTATCTCATCCATCAAATAGGTTAGCCCATCTCATACATTGGTGGCATATTGCTAGGATATGCCACCAATGTCCGATAGGGGGGAGTCCCACCTATCTCTAAAACACGGCCCCCAGAGTGAAGGAGATGGCACCGCTCATGTGTGACGTACTCTCCATTCACTTCTATGGGAGTTCTAAAAAAGTGCACAAGCACAGCCAACTTTCCGTTAACCTCTATGGGAGTTCCTGAAATAGCTGGCCCTCTGCTATTTTCGACATTCCCATAGAAGTGAATGGAGGGTGGCCCCATTTTAGAGATAGATACGGGACCCAAAGGTGGGACTAACACCTATCTGACATTGGTGGCATATCCTAGCGATACGGCACCAATGTGTGAGATCGGCCAACCCCTTTAAGTAAGGTGCAAGGAGGCATAAGCTGAAGGAGCCTTATTAAAAGTGGCATCCAGTTTGTTAATTTGAGTTCTTTAAGGTTTTATTGCTTGAACTAAATGTAGATAACAATAGATAGTTCTGTTCTAACAAAGTAAATAAATCCTGTACGAGAATAATAAAACTGAAGAGAATTGAAACAGAAGACATTATGTAATGCAGCCTTTGAATGACAGAATAAATGAGTCTGTGGATAGAAAGCTGTTATATAGTGAGCAGCTATACATTTTCCATGAAAAATATCATTTACTTTTCTGTTTTCTTACTGTGTTCTAATACCTGTGACTACAGATAAGTATTCTGCTCATTTTCCTCCCTTTTTATGCCACACAGTGATTTTATAATCTTTAAGTTATATGATCTAATCGTTTTCAGGGCAGTACATCAAGCTTTTCTAATCATTGTAGATAACTTTTTTTTCAAATTCTCCTTTCTTTCTAAATTATGGTTGATTCAAAGGAGATCAGTTTGTAAGGAACAGAGATGGGAACAAATGAATATGTTAGTTCTTGCCTATTTACCAATGAAAGGCACTGTTTGTACCAAAGGATTGGTAGTAGTGATGATTTGCTCACCATTTCATTGAATTGACTTCTCTATTACCTTACATTTTAAAAATGATTGTACTGCCCAAAAGCCATCTTTTTTTCCACACTAAATAATAATTTGTCTTGGTACTGCAATTTACCTTTTACTTGACCAACCTGTTTTGCGTCTTAGTGACCAAACATTTCTTTTTTCATTTTTTCTTCATTTCATTTCAAAAGTTATAACTTGGGGCTTGTTCACACATCAGTTATTTGGTCAGTTATTTCCATCAGTTATTGTGAGCCAAAACCATTAGTGGAGGCTCCATAGACATAAGGTATAATGAAAAGATCTGCACCTGTTCTATGTTTTTGACTTGCACTTGGTTTTGGCTCACAATAACTGATGAAAATAACTGACCAAATAACTGAAGTTTGAACAAGGCCTAATTTACTTTCCCATTGATGTAGCCACATGAGGGCTTGTTTTTTGCAGGATAAGATGTAGTTTTTAATGACCCCATTTTGAGTTACACGTGACTTACTGATTAATTTTTATTCATTCTTTCTGGGTGGGGATGGAAAAAAAACCCATCAATACCGCCATTGTGTTTTTATGTTGTAAATGTTGCGACATTCACTTAATTAACAAATAACAAACGTTATTAAAGGGGCTCTCCGGGAATCAAGAAAATGAAAATACGTAAATATTACTTATTCCCAAATGCCTTTCATTAGTTATAATGCCTCGTTTTGTCTGGGGAGCAATAATTAGGAGAAACAAAATAGCTGCAGTCTTATTAGTACACACAAATGAGGAGCAGCATTTGTATGCAGTCTGTTACCACAGTCTGTCCTGTCCATCCTCTCTGTACTTCATGTCTCCTAATGAGCTCCTTTCCTTCAGAGATTCAGCTGAAGATTTTATAAGCTGTATTCAGAATCCTGTGTGATTAGGACAGGTTCTGTGTACACTAATAAGACATTGGCCATTTTGTTTCTCCTAATGATTTCTCCATAGACAAAATGAACCAATATAGCTAATGAAATGTATTTGGGAATATATTTATAATAAAGTAATATTTAGGTATTTTTCATTTTCTTAATTCCCGGAGAACCCCTTTAACACGATAACTTTATTCTCTGGGTCAATGATTACAGTGATACCAAATGTTTGTTTTACTACTTTTGCACAACAAAAAACTTTTTTTTTTAAGAAAATGTTTTTGCATCCATTTTCTTTCATCTGGAGCTGGGTGAGGGCTTGATTTTTTTCAGGACAAATTGTAGTTTTCATTCATATCTTTTTGGGGTACATGCCATCTCTTGATTTACCTTTTAATGTTTTTTTTGTGGTAAATAAGCAAAAAACAGCAATTCTGCATTTTTGGGGGTTACTTTTTATATTGTTCCACATGCGAGATAAATTCTGTGTAGTGAAGATTGTTACAGACATGACGATAGCACATATGTGGAGGGGATTTTTTCATTGAAAAGCATTTCTTTTCCATGAAAAAGGGTGTATGTTTAACTTATTATTTTTTTTTTTTTGTTAAATTGCGGAACGGATGCAGACTCATTCATACAGCCGTCTGAATGAGCCCTTGGGGTGAGACCACATGGCGTGGCTGAACATACACGGCATACCCAACACACAGGTGGTGGCCAGTGACTACACCATGTGGTCTCACCGTCAAAATAACTAAGGACTTATCCATTATGATTCTTTATTACCTGACTGTTCACAGATCAATTCATTGAATAGTGTCTGTAATTAAACTGCAATATGCTACAACCCTGCAAACCTACTAGGGTGAAAGAAATTGGTCTGCAATAGCAATTTATCTGACTCATTTTGCTTTATTTTGTTCTTTAAACTGATAACGACCAAGCACTATACAGTCATGGCCAAAAGTTTTCAGAATGATACAAATATTAATTTTTACAAAGTCTACTGCTTCAGTTTTTATAATGGCAATTTGCATATACTCCAGAATGTTATAAAGAGTGATCAGCTTAACAGCAATTACTTGCAAAGTCAATATTTGCCTAGAAAATGAACTTTATCCCCCAAAACACATTCCAACATCATTGCAGCCCTGCCTTAAAAGGACCAGCTAACATTGTTTCAGTGATTGCTCCATCAACACAGGTGTGGGTGTTGATGAGCACAGGGCTGGAGATCAATCTGTCATGATTAAGTAAGAATGACACCACTGGACACTTTAAAAGGAGGCTGGTGCTTGTCATCATTGTTTCTCTTCTGTTAACCATGGTTATCTCTAAAGAAACACGTGCAGTCATCATTGCACTGCACAAAAATGGCCTAACAGGGAAGAGTATCGCAGCTAGAAAGATTGCACCTCAGTCAACAATCTATCGCATCATCAACAACTTCAAGGAGAGAGGTTTCATTGTTGCCAAAAAGGCTCCAGGGCGCCCAAGAAAGACCAGCAAGCGCCAGGACCGTCTCTTAAAAGTGTTTCAGCTGCGGGATCGGGCTACCAGCAGTGCAGAGCTTGCTCAGGAATAGCAGCAGGCAGGTGTGAGTGCATCTGCACGCACTGTGAGGCGGAGACTCTTGGAGCAAGGCCTGGTCTCAAGGAGGGCAGCAAAGAAGCCACTTCTCTCCAGAAAAAACATCAGGGACAGACTGATATTCTGCAAAAGGTACAGGGAGTGGATTGCTGAGGACTGGGGTAAAGTCATTTTCTCTGATGAATCCCCTTTTCGATTGTTTGGGACATCTGGAAAACAGCTTATTCGGAGAAGACAAGGTGAGCGCTACCATCAGTCTTGTCTCATGCCAACTGTAAAGCATCCTGAAACCATTCATGTGTGGGGTTGCTTCTCAGCCAAGGGAATCGGCTCTCTCACAGTCTTGCCTAAAAACACAGCCATGAATAAAGAATGGTACCAGAATGTCCTCCGAGAGCAACTTCTCCCAACCGTCCAAGAGCAGTTTGGCGATCAACAATGCCTTTTCCAGCATGATGGAGCACCTTGCCATAAAGCAAAGGTGATAACTAAATGGCTCAGGGAACAAAACATAGAGATTTTGGGTCCATGGCCTGGAAACTCCCCAGATCTTAATTCCATTGAGAACTTGTGGTCAATCATCAAGAGACGGGTGGACAAACAAAAACCTACAAATTCTGACAAAATGCAAGCATTGATTGTGCAAGAATGGACTGCTATCAGTCAGGATTTGGTCCAGAAGTTGATTGAGAGCATGCCAGGGAGAATTGCAGAGGTCCTGAAGAAGAAGGGTCAACACTGCAAATATTGACTTGCTGCATTAACTCATTCTAACTGTCAATATAAGCTTTTGTTACTCATAATATGATTGCAATTATATTTCTGTATGTGATAAAAACATCTGACAAACACACATAAAAACCAGAGGGCAGCAGATCATGTGAAAATATAATATTTGTGTCATTCTCAAAACTTTTGGCCATGACTGTACATGTACAGCGCTTGGTGGTGGGCTTTAATCTGGAGTGCTGTACATAATAATAATCTTTATATAGTACCGACATGTTCCACAGCACTTTACAATCAGAGGGTTCGTGTGCAAACAAAATCAGACATTACACTGCAAACAATCAATGATTATTATTATTATTTATTAAATCGCTTTTCATTCCATGGCCCTATGGGGTATACATACATAATACAGACAATTGCACTAAGCATGAACAAGATGAGTTACAGACTGGTACAAAAGGAGAGAGGGCCCTGCCCTCGTGGGTTTACAGTCTACAAGGCATGAGAGGAGGAAACAGTAGGTGAGGGTAAAGCTGGTCATGGCGGTATAGCAGCAGCAGGGTCACTGGTTGTAGGCTTTTCTGAAGAGGTCGGTTTTTACGTGTCTTTTGAAGGTTTTCAATGTAGAATTTATTATATAATTCAATAATAATTAAAAACAAGAGGAATGATGGCCCTGCTTGCAAGAGTTTACAATCTACAACATGGGATTAAAGCGCCTGCTCCTACACTCTAACAGGAGAAGGACAGCTCTCCAGCTGGGGACCCTGAGGAGAAGACAGAATCAGTTTATTAGTGATTAGAAGAAGCAGCTGTGTGATTGCTGGGCTGTTTGACCCTGTAACTGGGCCTCTTTTGGATGCCCAGGTTACAGTGGAAAAGTGCAAAGTACAAAAGAAAAGTATGTCCCTCAGAGTCTTTTAATTACCTCTAGGGTGACATATTATGAGCCAAAAATACATTAAAAAATTAAAGTAACAATATATGAAAAATAATATGCAAATAAAAGGAAAAAAAATGCCCACGCCAACTGAAACCTTCACCATAGACCCCCAATGCATGCAAAACTATATGTATTATATATCAAAATACATAAAACATAAAATAGGGAACCCAGTTTAATCATTGCCTTTAGTGCCAGCATACAGTATTTGCATATTTAAAGAATAAACAGCTATAGTTTAAAAAAGAGACTAAAAGATACTTAGTCACCTAAAAGATAGTTAGTACTATGTAAAACATCTTCCCTCCACAGGCTAGCATGATGTGCTAATTAACCTAAATGCCTGGAGAACCCTTTAAGACAGTGGTGCCCAACCATTTTTCATCTGGGGGCCGCGCTAGACATGGAATAAATTTTGCGGCCAGAACCAGGTAGCATTGCCAGAAAGAAATGCAATCATTAAAAAGGAAATTATTCTACTAATTTAGATAACACAGTATTAGAAAGAAATCATAAACCAGAAATAATTTCTGTACTCACTATTTGATGTCATTTCATTAATGTGACGTCTGCAGATGTTTTCCAGAAACCAGTTTTGAAATGTTTTGATCAAAGTTTGTCACGTTGATTCTCAGCACAGAATGCATTTTTCGCCCTATAAGACGCACCTAGGTTTTAGAGGACAATAAGAAAAAAAAACCCAATAAGACCTCAGATCAGACCCCAATGTGAATAACCCCAATCAGATCTCCGATAAGAGCCCCATGCCTCTCATATCAGCCCCCAATGACTCTCTCAGCCGCCAAATGCCTCTTTTGGCCCAATGCCTCTTTTAGCCTCCAGTGCCTCTTTTAGCCCCCCCAAATGCCTCCATCAGCCCCCCAAATGCCTTCATCAGCCCCCAAATGCCTCTTTTAGCCTCCAGTGCCTCCATCAGCACCCAAATGCCTCTATTAGCCCCCAATTGCCTTCATCAGCCCCCAATGCCTCCATCAGCCCCCAAATGTCTCCATCAGCCCCCCAAATGCCTCTTTTAGCCTTCAGTGCCTCCATCAGCCCCCAGATGCCTCTTTTAGCCCCCCAAATGCCTCCATCCGCCTCCCAAATGCCTCCATTAGCCCTCCAAATGCCTCCATCAGCCACAGAGTATATAAAATAAAAAAACACTTACCTCTCCTGCTCCTGGATGCCGCCGCTCCTCCGCTCCAGCGTTCTTCTCCCTCCTCCTCCGTCTGCTGTGCACTGGTGCGCACGGTGTGAGGTCACAAAGCGCCCTCACGCTGTGCGCAGCCCTGCACAGCCGAACGGAGGACCAGGAAGCGGTGAGTACAGAGTCTTCACCGCTTCCTTGTCCTCCTGTGCTAATGAGCGCTTCCATAATGGAAGCGCTCATTAGCACTCGCCCCATAAGACGCAGGGGCATGCGTGGGCTGCATCTGGCCCACGGGCTGTAGGTTGGGCATCACTGCTTTAAGACATCTCCAATTGTTGCTCCGACGAGGGAGTGACTGATGGACAGTGGCAAAGCAAACTGAATATTGTTAGTTCTAAGGCCTGTAAAACTTTCCACATAATACATTCTCTAGTTTTCTGGATTTATGACTTGTTGTTCTTCATGCCATTCTGATATTGATGACTTGTCTGCAGGATAGGTCATCAATATCAGATCAGTGGGGTCCTACACCCAGGACCCCCACCAATCAGCCATACAAAAGACAGCACTGTGCTTGGTATTCCAGCTCAGGCCCATTCACTAAGGCTCTTTTCACACGAGCGAGTTCCACACATTGGACTAGCAGCATGTGTCAGCGAGAGCTCCCATCCTGACCTCCCAGCACTGACAGAGTTGCATAGTATTAAATTGATTTATGATGCTACAGAGGGTTATTACCTAACGCATCTTCCACCATCTTCCAAACTTCCTCTAGCCACAACAGGTAAATATCAATCAATTAAAAGGAGAATTATAGATTATTTTCCCACAGAATATTGATCCTTAATCCATGTCCTAGGAACATATCAGCCACCTTGATTTTCAAATGGATTTGTATTTGCACCCATATTTGTGTTTGTAAAATTATCCAATTTGTGTATTATTTGTAATGAGTGATTTCTGTCTACACACTGAGTTTTTATCATATGTATACGACCACTGTCCAGGTGGACTTATATATTATATATTTATTTGAGTTATTTTTATTTTATTTCTGCTGTAGTTTGATAAAGGCCACATCAGCCGAAACGTCACAAGAGTTGTACAGCCGTATATGCAATAAACGTCTGAGATCTTGATACTACATTGTGCTTGAGTTTTCTATTTATTTTCTATAATGCTGTGCGACCCTGCCAGTGCTGGGAGGTCAGGATGGGAGCTCTCGCTGACACATGCTGCTAGTCCAATGTGTGGAACTCGCTCGTGTGAAAAGAGCCTTAGTGAATGGGCCTGAGCGGGAATACTGACACGCTGTGAGTCTAGTGCGTGGAACTTGCTCGCATGAAAGGGGCCTTAAATGGGACTGAGCTGCACTTAAGCCATGTGACTGAAGAACATGATGTCACTGTCCTAGAAGTGGTCACCTGGGTGCCACTGCCTCTTCAAACAGATAATTAGCGGTGGTGCAAGGAGCCGGACCCGCCACAATCAGATATTGATGACCAATCCTGAGGACAGGCCGCCAATATTAAAATCTCAGGGAACCCCTTTAACAACAGATACCGTCCGAATAACCAACACTATCTTAGCTCTTACTGTTCTATTCTGTTAAGGAATTTCCCCTTCAGCAGTAATATTCGGTTCTGAATGAAAAAACGATGATATCCTTGAAGAAGCTGACAACTACAAAATTTGCTGTCATTGACTGGTATAGGGCCTGAATTTTCACTTTCCTATAGCTAGTCTAAGAGCATTGCTACAAATCCTATAAAGGAAGATTTCAAACATCAATTTCATGATTTTTTTTTTTAATTCATTGAGTATACTGTCATTTGTTTCATCCTCACATTATCTTCTTCATCAACGTTCCCCCTTCCCAACACAGAACAATCTTCACAGCTCCCTCGACTATGAGGAACAAGGCTCTGAAATGACAAGATGAGATCCTCTAGGAATCTTTGCATTTCTCATCTGAAGAGCACATATAGTTTTTTTGTGCACATTGCTAATATCAAGGTTGTGAACATTTCTTTGAAGAGAAGTAATGCTTTTCTAAATATACTTTCTGTAATGCGTGTAGAAAATTATTAAGCATCTTGCCATTAAGCAATAATCATTCTCTATTACCGCCTATACATCAAGGATTCAGTACATTTTTGAAGTGTTCACCAGTAATGTAAATCACCCTTGTACGGTGTTTTCTGCCACATATGTCGGATAGACATTGAATGCATTATCCAAACTGTGAGTCATGCTGAACGATAGGCTTTCTGTGGAAGGAATATCATCAGTGCATTGTATCCTAGGATACCACCGCTGCCTAGTTTGTGAAAAACCTATTTCTCTCCTCCAGGAACCAGCATCTTTACCGTATATGAAGCTGCCTCTCAGGAAGGGTGGGTTTTCCTTATGTACAGAGCAATTGACAGTTTCCCCAGATGGCGCTCCTATTTCTACTTCATTACCCTCATTTTCTTCCTTGCTTGGCTTGTTAAGGTATTGTATAATTTATTACCTGGATTGTATTCATCACGTCTGCTATTATTAAGCAAATGCCTATTCTCTAAATATTAACTCTAGTAACTTTCATTTCTTTAGAACGTCTTCATTGCTGTCATTATTGAGACCTTTGCTGAAATTAGAGTGCAGTTTCAACAGATGTGGGGTTCTCGGAGCAGCACCACTTCAACCGCTACCACTACGGTAATTCACTAGAGAATCATTTGTGAAATTCTTGTTCATGTAATGGTCCTTTTACATGGGGCAATAATCAGGCCAATAATCGCCAATGAGCATTCATTGGGTGATCAGGCCTTTTGGCTACAACCAAAATTTATTGTTTCTGTGCAGCAGATTGGCCTGTGTACGTAGGGATCTGCCACCCAGAAACAATGATTTTCTATGGAGACAAGCGATTGCTGTAGTGATCGCATGTTCATACAGAGGAGGCAATTGCTGCATACAAATGCAGCTCTCTGCTGACGATCAGGCAGTTATTGGGAATGTTTGATGCCTTCCCGATAATTGCCTGAAACATCAGTCCTTGTAGATATGCAACAGAATATCTGCCGCAAAGTGCCGCTGATCCTGTAATCATGGTATTGGGGCATCTCCCTCTGTTTCCAACAGTACTAGGGCCCATTCACACATTTTTAGCTCTGTTTTTCATCCGTTTTCCACATAGAATACACCCCAGAAAAATATGCCTCTAATCAGCCTCCCATTTATTTTAATGGATGGTAGAACTTCCTTTTTTTCCAGCATGCTCTATTTAAGATTCTCCCATTGAAATGAATGAGAAGCTGAAAAAAACATGTCCAAAACCACACGGAAAATGAGCATATTTTCCAAATTCGTCATATGAACATAGAAGATTGACGGCAGAAAAAGACCACCCGGTCCATCTAGTCTGCCCTTTTATTATCCTTTTATTGTTATCTTAGGATAGATACATGTTTATCCCAGGCATGTTTAAATTCAGTTACTGTGGATTTATCAACCACCTCTGCTGGAAGTTTGTTCCAAGCTTCTACTACTCTTTCAGTGAAATAATATTTTCTAATGTTGTTCTTGATTTGTCCCCCACTAACCTCAGATTGTGCCCCCTTGTTCTTGTGTTCAGTTTCTTATTAATAACCCTTCCCTCCTGAACTTTATTCAGTCCTTTAACATATTTAAAGGTTTCAATCATGTCCCCCCTTTCTCTTCTTTCCTCCAGACTATACATATTAAGAACTCTGAGTCTTTCTTTATAAGTTCTATGCTTTAGACCTTCCACCATTTTTGTAGCTTTTCTTTAGACCCCATTATACAGATCAGTCAGGGGGCCAACAATCACAGATCGGAGTTCTTTAAGAACTCTGGGGTGGATGCCATCCGGACCCCTTGCCTTATTTAACTTTAAAAAAAAAAAATTGGTACAGCACCTTTCAAGAGTGGCTAATGGCTTCCAGGATGCACGTCCCTTTGTAGGAGTCCAGTCCAAAGGCACCAGTAGTAGTCTCAAACAAAACGACACGAGGACAGCATCCTTATCCAGTGAAAGCAATGTGTCTTTATTTCATCAATGCACCCTGGTACATGCTTCCATCAATGCACCCTGGTACATGCAACGTACACATGTTTCACATGTTGTTCTGAGCTATGTGTTTGAATATGCTTTAGCCATATATTGATCATGTTGGAGCATTCACTTTCCTGTTGACCTCCAGTGATGTCACAAGGAGGAGGGTATATATGTCGTGTTTTCACTAGTGTGTGCATGCTTGACAAAGGCTGAAGGAACAGCCGAAACGTTGCATGTACCACGGTGCATTGATGGAAGCATGTACCAGGGTGCATTGATGGAATAAAGACACATTGCTTTCACTGGATAAGGATGCTGTCCTCGTATCTTTTTGTTTGAGCTTATTTAACTTTAGCCGGACAAGTTCCTGTAGAACATCGGCCTCTGAAAACACTGGGGCTGAAACCTTACAACTAGAGGCAATGCTATGTCCAGCCATGTTCTGATTATGAAAGTCGCCATCTGAAAAAACTGAGCAGAAGTAGATATTCAGATGGTCAGCGACCACCTTATCCCCATCTATATACAGATTTTTTTCCATTGCTAAGTTTTGTAATGCCGCAGTTTTTCTTCTTCCTGTCACTAATATATGTGAAGAAGGTTTTATTACCCTCCTTAACAGATTTGACCATCCACTTACAATTAAGTTTTAATTTGGGTCCACTTACAATTGAAAATGCTCCTTTTTCCAAATGGAAGCATTAGGATAGTAACCAACAGGTTACTCAGAAATGGCAGATTCCCACTATTTACTCTGCAGGAGCTATTTACAATATGTTTATGGCAACCTGTACAGTCCTAATCCACACCGATACCAGCTTAAAATGAATTCTGCAGGACATCAGCAATAAATATACAATTCCCTGCAGCACTTAAAGGGGTTGTCCCAACCCCAAGCTTGCAATTAAAAATGTAGTATAGCCATTGATTTATTCACTGAAATCTATCTGTATAGTGCCACCTGCTGCTGATTTATCTCTAATTTCTCTGTCCTGCTCACTGAGATGGAAGCACATGCTCAGTTCTATCCTTCAACTTTCACCAGCTGCAGCAGAAAGGACACACCCATGAGAAAGGACACACCGCTAAGCTGCCAGCTTGAAATAAACCTGGCAGAGCAATTGGAGCAATGAATGGGGCTATCTCTGAAGTCAGAAAGAGACTGTCACATCATATATGATAACAGATTTTTTACATTAATCATGGGATAACCCCTTTTAAACTCATTTTCCAATTACGCCCACTAACAAAGGAATCATTTAGAATAATAGCAATATATCAGGGAATTGCTTTGTTGCTTTATGTAAGACTTTGATTTGGTTCAACCTGGAGTTTAGATTTGTATTAAAAGGAATCTCATCATCATCATAGGCTAAAATAATAATGAGCCATGTTGTCTTTTCTTCTTGACATATACCAACTTTTAAGGGAACCCGTAACATTGAATATGCAGTGTTATCTGTAGGCAGTATGTTATACGGCAAGGTGAGCTGAACAGATTAATATATAGTTTTATATATATTTATATTTTCCTGTTCTCTCTGGTCTTTGAAGTCCATGAGGTGGTCCTATCAGTGATTGACAGCTATATGTGTACTCACAGTCATAGAGGGAAGGCTGTCAATCACTGATAGGAGCAACTTCTTGACTTCAAAGACCAGAAGGAGAAGGAATTAATTGTATAAATTAAATATGTATTTTATTTGTTTCATTTTTTTTATGTTGCACAAACAAGAAATAGAAATAGATGAAGTAACCAAACCAAGCAGGTCAATAGAGCTAACTGCAGGTGGCATAACAGGAGTGATGACTAAAGAACTGTAATAATATAGATTATCAGACAGCTACTGGAAACCCAGTAATCTAAGTGAGCTGGTGAAAAATGTAAGTTAGGAAAAAGGACTAGCATTGATCAATCACTGCTACACAAAAAGTGGCCGTTCACATTACTCTAAACTTGATCAAAATGGACGATTTTAAGTAAGTGCTACTTTCACACCAGCGTTTTTGCGGGATCCGTCATGGATCAGCAAAAACGCTTCAGTCATGATAATGCATGGATAATGAATGAATAATGAATGGATCCAGTTGTATTATCTTTAAAATAGCCAAGATGGATCCGTCATGAACACCATTGAAAGTCAATGGGGGACAGATCCATTTTCTATTGTGTCAGAGAAAACGGATCCGTCCTGACACACAATGTAAGTCATTGGGGACGGATCAGTTCTCTCTCGTCTTGTTCCGCACCATATTGCGGACAGAAAAACGATGGGATGTAACCAAACGGAATGAAATGCATTCTGGTGCACTCCGTTTCGTTCAGTTCAGTTTTGTCCCCATTGACAATGAATTGGGACAAAACGGAAGGGTTTTCCCCCGCTATTGAGATCCTATGACGGAACTCAATAGCAGAAAGGGAAAGCACAAGTGTGAAAGTAGCCTAAAACGGGCGCTTCGGTTGAAATTTATAATGAATGATCGTTTTAGCTGACCCATGACATACCATTATCGTCTGAAAAGAAGTCGGCCATGTTCAACATTTAAGTTAATATTTATGTTTAAGTTCAAAGAAAGATCATTCATGAACTAAAGATCTCTCTTTGAAAGAACGTTCCCAGAAATATCTTTCACCCATCACCCAGTTTCACGGAATGTGTATGGGCAATTTGAATAACTTACTGTAATAGCCAATATGTACTAAAATTTGTACGACCGTGTCTGCATCAGGAACGTTCACCAGATGTTTGTTCAAATGCTGTTCAACCGTCAACCAACTTCTATCCAATGTGTATGGCCACCTTTAGGGGGGTAAAAGCAAAAGTCACCACCTCTGACTGCCATTACATGTGAAAAAGAAGGTGAGCCTGAAACAAAACAAATGGAGATAAGAAGGCAACAAAAAAAGGGATCCTCGGAAGGAACCACCAGATGGGTAAGAAAGACAGTTCAGTAGCCAGATAGGTAACAGATCATGAAATATTAAAGATTTTCTGTAGGCATGATCAATGCATGATTGCCAAGTCTACGAAAATGTATTTTCTATTAATAAGGAAGCCAGCCCTTCTGGTTTTCAGTTTGAATGCAGGAATGATCTTTCTATAGCAGTAATTGTCAACTGTCTGCTTGGCAGCTAAGAGTAAGAAGGTTTCTCTCTGCTATATTAGCCTAAATTGAGGCAAGAATATCCTTAGCAGAGTCTGCGTATATAAAGGTGGTGTGATACATTTGTCACTGGAAAGAGAGACATGAGTAAAATCTAGGAACTTTTTCAGCTTATAAAAGAATTGAAGCTATATAGTATAATGCAAGAGAGAGATTGCTTAAAGAGACAAATATACTGCAATAAGTGATAAGTACAACAATATCTACAGTATCTGTATGTATTTCTGAGAGGAAAGTTGGCGCTAGACTAAATGTTTGCTGGAGTGAAAATGTGTTTGAAATGCACATGGAGAATTTTATTTAAATACCATGATTACAGGAGACAAGCCAGGGATTTGGTAAATTTGTGATGGTAATGAGAATAAAGGCTTTGAAGTCCTGAGTCAAGCATATTTCTGAGGATCTGTCTTTGAAAATATAACACATCAAGGAGAAAACTTTTGCTGTGTATTATGGGCCTAACTAAATACTGAACTGTGACTGTAATAAGCCCATGAATATATGCAAAGAAGAAAGGACTTAAAACTAGTGGCCTTAGTCTGGCAGTAGGGGTGCAGTGTTGGGGCATCCGTGATCACCATCCATTACTGCACTTAATATACTAAGTAAGGACTCATTTAAAGGAGGTTGCCCTGAAGTAGTTTGATCAAAATTTGTACTAAGAACCGCATGTTGATTGCTTAAAGTTTGCATAGCAGCAACAGATCACTGTGAAAAATGGGCATGCTGTCCAGAAGCTTTTCTACAGTGGCATATGCAGTGTCCGGGTTTGGGGTCCCCTGGACACCGTCGAGGTGTCACCACGTGTTACTGCTCTCTGGAAGGGTTGTTAAGGCGTGGTGCACCCCAATGGGAAATAAGTCCAGAGAGTCAGGGTCTGCAGTAAACCAGGGTGCTTCTTTACTGGAATTCAGGTGCAAAACAATACAGGCGAGGCATAGGACTGGCTTCTCCAATCTCCTCCCTGGCAGAAGAAGGGTTTGGTGCTGAGGAAAGGCCTGCGCTAGCTGTC
>ONZH01019136.1:0-34741 GCA_900303285.1 Rhinella marina
TCCATCACTGCGGGGCCCGCTATCAGCAGGAGGGACAAGTATCGGCGGATGTTGCGGGAGTACCTGGCAGACCGTAACCCCTGTCCTCCCCGATCCCTCGGCGTCCTACACTTACTGGGTCTCCAAGTTGGACACGTGGCTGGAACTGTCCCTGTACGCCTTGGAGGTGCTTGCCTGCCCTGCCGCCAGCGTGCTATCAGAAAGGGTGTTCAGCGCAGCCGGGGGCATTATAACCGATAAGCGCAGCCGCCTGTCAACCGACAGTGCCGACAGGCTGACGCTAATCAAAATGAACAGCAAGTGGATTGACCCGGACTTTGCTTCTCCAACCGTGGAAAGCAGCCAAAAGTGAAGTGCCATCTGTATGAAGTGCATTTCCTCCTCCACCTCCTCCTCCTCCTCCCCTTAACCGCCGTAGAATTGCTCCGTAAATAAGAAAATTTATATATTTATGGCTCACCTCTTGGGCCTCCACAAAATGTTTAAGAGGTGTCACCTCTTGGGCCTCCACATAATTTTTAAGAGGTCTCACCTCTTGGGCCTCCACAAAATGTTTATAGGTCTCACCTCTTGGGCCTCCACAAAATGTTTTAACAGGTCTCAACCTCTTGGGCCTCCCACAAATGTTTAACAGGTCTCACCTCTTGGGCTCCACAAAATGTTTAACAGGTCTCACCTCTTGGGCTCCACAAAATGTTTAACAGGTCTCACCTCTTGGGCCTCACAAAATGTTTAACAGGTCTCACCTCTTGGGCCTCCACATAATTTTTAACAGGTCTCACCTCTTGGGCCTGCACAAAATGTTTAAGAGGTCTCACCTCTTGGGCCTCCACATAATTTTTAAGAGGTCTCACCTCTTGGGCCTGCACAAAATGTTTAAGAGGTCTCTCACCTCTTGGGCCTCCACATAATTTTTAACAGGTCTCACCTCTTGGGCCTCCACATAATTTTTAAGAGGTCTCACCTCTTGGGCCTCCACAAAATGTTTAACAGGTCTCACCTCTTGGGCCTCCACATAATTTTTAAACACGTCTCACCTCTTGGGCCTCCACATAATTTTTTAATACGTCTCACCTCTTGGCCTCCACAAAATGTTTAAGAGGTCTCACCTCTTGGGCCCCCAATAATTTTTAAGAGGTCTCACCTCTTGGGCCTCCACATAATTTTTAAGAGGTCTCACCTCTTGGCCTCCACAAATGTTTAACAGGTCTCACCTCTTGGGCCTCCACATAATTTTTAACACGTCTCACCTCTTGGGCTCCACAATAATTTTTAATACGTCTCACCTCTTGGGCCTCCACAAAATGTTTTAAGAGGTCTCACCTCTTGGGCCTCCACATAATTTTTAAGAGGTCTCAACCTCTTGGGCCTCCACATAATTTTTGAACAGTCTCACCTCTTGGGCCTCCACATAATTTTTAACACGTCTCACCTCTTGGGCCTCCACATAATTTTAACACGTCTCACCTCTTGGGCCTCCACAAAATGTTTAACAGGTCTCACCTCTTGGGCCTCCACAAAATGTTTAAGAGGTCTCACCTCTTGGGCCTCCACATAATTTTTTAACAGGTCTCACCTCTTGGGCCTCCACATAATTTTTAAGAGTCTCACCTCTTGGGCCTCCACATAATTTTTTAAGAGGTCTCACCTCTTGGGCCTCCACAAAATGTTTAAGAGGTCTCACCTCTTGGGCCTCCACAAATGTTTAAGAGGTCTCACCTCTTGGGCCTCCACAAAATGTTTAAGAGGTCTCACCTCTTGGGCCTCCACAAAATTTTTAAGAGGTCTCACCTCTTGGGCCTCCACAAAATTTTAACAGGTCTCACCTCTTGGGCCTCCACAAAATTTTAAAGGTCTCTCACCTCTTGGGCCTCCACAAAATTTTTTAAGAGGTCTCACCTCTTGGGCCTCCACAAAATTTTAAGAGGTCTCACCTCTTGGGCCTCCACAAAATTTTATCAAGGTCTCACCTCTTGGGCCTCCACAAAAATTTTTAACAGGTCTCACCTCTTGGGCCTCCACAAAATTTATCAAGGTCTCACCTCTTTGGGCCTCCACAAAATTTTTAACAGGTCTCACCTCTGGGCCTCCACAAAATTTTATCAAGGTCTCACCTTTGGGCCTCCACAAAATTTTATCAAGGTCTCAACCTCTTGGGCCTCCCACAAAATTTTTAACAGGTCTCACCTCTTGGGCCTCCACAAAATTTTATCAAGGTCTCACCTCTTGGGCCTCCACAAATTTTATCAAGGTCTCACCTCTTGGGCCTCCACAAAATTTTTTAAACAGGTCTCACCTCTTGGGGCCTCCACATAATTTTATCAAGGTCTCACCTCTTGGGCCTCCACAAAATTTTTAACAGGTCTCACCTTCTTGGGCCTCCACAAAATTTTATCAAGGTCTCACCTCTTGGGCCTCCCACAAATTAAGGTCTCCCTCTTGGCTCAAAATTAGGTCTCACCTCTTGGGCCTCCACAAAATGTTTAAGCAGGTCTCACCTCTTGGGCCTCCACAAAATTTTATCAAGGTCTCACCTCTTGGGGCCTCCACAAAATTTTATCAAAGGTCTCACCTCTTGGGCCTCCACAAAATTTTTAACAGGTTCACCTTGGGCTCCAAAAATTTTATCAAGGTCTCACCTCTTGGGCCTCCACAATATTTTATCAAGGTTCACCTCTTGGGCCTCACACAAAATTTTTTAACAGGTCTCACCTCTTGGGCCTCCACATAATTTTATCAAGGTCTCACCTCTTGGGCCTCCACAAAATTTTTAACAGGTCTCACCTCTTGGGCCTCCACAAAATTTATCAAGGTCTCACCTCTTTGGGGCCTCCACAAATTTTTAACAGGTCTCACCTCTTGGGCCTCCACAAAATTTTATCAAGGTCTCACCTCTTGGGGCCTCACAAATTTTATCAAGGTCTCACCTCTTGGGCCTAAACAAATTTTTAACAGGTCTCACCTCTTGGGCCTCCACAAAATTTTCCATGAGCCTTGGCCAGCCACGGCCTCTTCCTGCCTTTTGCGGTCCTACGCATCCCTCAACATCCCCACTGCTTTTCCTGCTAGACATGACACTGGGCCAGGTCGGGTCACTGACATCTCAAGCGCCAACAATTTGGGCATTTTAAGGCTTCTGCATGTGTTTGAGTTGTTTTTACATTTTAAAGAAGACATGTCTGACCACATCTCACACACACACACAATGACAATTAGGGGTGGGGTCTATTTGCTTTCCCCTTTGCCTATGCCATCTGTGGTTGTCATAGGCAACGTGATTTTAAGGGTGCAGAATTTTATCTTCTTTTTTGTCTAGTTTGGCTTGGGGTCCATGGCAATGTAGAGGAAAGAAGGTTTCCTTGTATGGTCTCACTTTACAGAGAGGTTACATTGTCTTTGGAGTGTATTGTTGAGAGGCTGTGATAGTGGCGTAATAGTGCGACTTGGGCGCGTTATATGCACCCAGACATGCTTCCCCTGCTGTCCCAGTTGCATTCCAGCAGTGTTGGCATCCTTTTCTGAGGTTTCAGGGTGGACTTGGTGACCTCCAAGTGGTCGAATTGAGATTTCCAAGTGGCGAGCATTTTTTTCCCATAGACTATAATGGGATTCGATAGTCGGTCAAATAGTCGAATTTCGCGGTCTATTCGAATCGAATTTCGAACTTTCGAATATTTCACTACTCGCTCATCTCTAGTAATCACTACTAATGTTGTGTGAGCTCAAAGCTATTAACAAATGTACATAATATACAAGTGAAATGTTGGGGCTTGGTTTAACTATGCAGACGCTTGGTATTTTATTCATTTGACCCTTGACCCTGGCTGAAGTATTGCTTTAGCTAATGTAACTAGCTAATGTGCTACTGTGCATACCATAACATCCTACTGTGCAGTATGGGCATGATGCACATTAACAAATCTCACAGAGCGCTGTATATTCCTATGATGTGACTTACTTGTAAATATTTTATTTTTAAAAAAAATTGCCTCTAAAAGTGTCCAGTGTTTCTAAGCTATAACCCTAAAAATCTTATGTTACCAACGGTTTATGAAGAAGGTTATTACACAACATGATTACACATTCTCACAGTAAGATAATATCGAAAACAAGACCATCGTAGCGCAAAAGGAAACTGTGGTACAGTGGTAAATGTACAGTAATATAAATTGCAGTCTTTAAGATTAGGTTACCTTGTTACTACATAGGATGAGCATATTTCAACGCACGGCCAGGGGTGCAGACAATAAAGCTACAATCTACATAATACATAGATTCATATTATATTAGCCCAGCGTGAAACAATAGTTGGGGATAATTCTACCCCCAGAAGAGCTCTGATACTGTCCTGACTGATATATTGTGTAATAATGTCTGAAGCAGCATCCGGAAACACACCAGAGAACACAACCAATGCCTTATCACAGCATATGGATAACACAGCCATAGCCTGTAGGTTATTTATGTAATGACAAGTGCGCGCTGACTATATCTCATATTAATGATATCCACTTACATTTACTAACAGCTTCATGCATTCAGCAATTTTCAGTTTGCTGGAATCAAATGACATCTGAAAACACATTACTGGTGATGGGAAAAGAATAGTAAATGACTGAAAATGTAATAACACAGTTTGCAGCAGTCATTAACTTAAAGCGGTTGTCTCATCAAGGCAACTTCTTTCCATATGCTTTATTAGGGCATATTGATGTCATGGAAAGGGGATCACCCGCTCGGAACCCTCTTCTGTTCATGAGCAGATCACTCACCAATGATTGACAACCACCCTGTATCTGCTTGTTACACCAGCAGATGATGCCCGCCGCTGCCCTGCTACTTTGTGGCGCCACTCCACTCACCCTTCATTGAACCTCACCTCCTGCTACAGTACTCCAAGGGTTAATACCCTCCTTGGCTCTGTGTGCTGTTACTGCTTTGTTCAGTTTGATAATTATCTTCTGCTATATATGCTGTGCTGTTTCTCACACTCCTTGCCTGAGAAGTTAAGTTCCTAGATGGCTAGTTGCTAAGGTGTTTGTTCCCTGTTGTCTGCCCATGCACCAACTTATGCCTGTTTTCTGAATTCGGACACTCTGCTGTCTGACCCAACCTGTGATTGTTTACCTCTGCTGCCAGTCCTGACATCATGCCTGTTCCACATATTCACATGAACTCTGCCTACCCTGACCTTGGCCTGTTACTGACTAAAAGCTTTGCCTGATCATTCGGTGGTCTGCACTAGTGTCTCTGACCCCATGGGTTTGCTGTCAACCACACCAGGACTACTTCAAGAGGTAGTGGCCTGGTGTCTCCCCTGCAGAAAAGTCCAGATCTCTGTACAGGGTTTAAAGGGTGAATACCAGAGGACTGCCAGGATAATGCCCTTAGGTTTAGCCCAAAGTCAAACTTGGTTGACACAGTGGTTCCACATCCACCCACGACACTGCTTTTATATACAGCAGCCAATCATTGATGAGGTAGGAGAATTCTGTTATGATAATTTGAGCAGATCCATAACTAGTGCAGAGGGTACATCTCATGGTCTTTTTCAACTATGTAGTGGCATCAGCCATCTTCTTTGGAACAGCCTGCTGGGGTAGCAGCATCTCAAGCGGAGTGGAAAAGACTTGGCAAACTGATTAGAAGGGCCAGCTCTATGCTGTTGAGCCCCCTAGACCCAGAGCAGGTGGTAGGTGAGAGAAGGATACTGTCCAAGTTGACCTACATGTTGGAGAATAACTCCCATCCCATGCATGAGACAGTGACAGCATTGAGCAATACCATTAGTGACCAAATGCTTCATCCCAAGTGTTAGAAGAAGTGCTATTGGGAGCCATTCCTCCCTGCTGCTGTTAGGCTGTACAACCAACACTGACCCAAGCTGAGATAGACTACACTCATCACCTATGGGTTCCTGTGGATATCATTCCGTCCAGAGACTGAATTTTTTAAGCTGTGACATATAGCCCTTTTTTTTTTTTTTTACTTTTTATCTGTACTCTACTGTCACTATAATGCCTTTATTTGGTGTTTTTGTACTTGGTGGGACCATTAACCCCTTCATGACATAGCCATTTTTCACCTTAAGGACCAGGCCAAATTTTGGAAATATGACATGTGTCACTTTATGTGGTAATAGCTTTGAAACACTTTTACTTATCCAAGCCGTTCTGAGATTGTTTTCTTGTGACACATTGTACTCCACGACAATGGTAAATTTGAGTCAATATAAATCGCCTTTATTTATAAAAAAATCCTAAATTTACAGAAAATTTGGAAAAATTTGTAATTTTCAAACTTTGAATTTCTATGCTTTTAAGGCAGATAGTGATCCCTCACAAAATAGTTATTACTTTACATTTCCCATATGTCTACTTTATGTTACCATCATTTTGTAGATGTAATTTTATTTTTTGGGGACCTTAGAAGGCTTAGAATTTTAGAAGTAATTCTTCAAATTTTTAAGAAATTTTCCAAAACCATTTTTTTGAAGCAACTTCAGTTCTGAAGTCACTTTGTGGGGCTATCATAATAGAAACCACCATACATGACCCCATTTTAGAAACTACACCCCTCAAGGTTTTCAAAACGAATTTTACTAACTTTGTTAACCCTTTATGTATTCCACAAGATTTAAAGGAAAATGGAGATGACATTTCAAAATCTCACTTTTTTGACAGATTTTCCATTTTAATCCATTTTTTTCCTGTAACACATCAAGGGTTAATAGCCAAACAAAACTCAAAAACTATTACCCTGATTCTGCGATTTACAGAAACACCCCGCATGTGGTAGTAAACTGCTGTATGGGCACACAGCAGGGCGCAGAAGGAAAGGTGCGCCAGATGGTTTTTGGAGGGCAAATTTTGCTGGATTGGTTTTCAGACTCCATGTCCATTTGAGGCCCCCCTGATGCACCCCTACAGTAGAAACAACCAAACAGTGCCTGTATTTTGGAAACTAAGGGATAAGGTGACAGTGTTATTGATACTATTTTGGGGTACATATGATTTTTGATCGCTTTATATTACACTTTTTGTTAGGCAAGGTATCCAAAAATGCCTGTTCTGGCTCAGTTTTTTTTTTTTTGTACAGTGTTCATCTGACAGGTTAGATCATGTGCTATTTTTATAGAGCAGGTTTTTACGGACGTGGCGATACCTAACATGTATAGTTTTCTTTATTTATTTAAGTTTTACACAATAATATCATTTTTGAAACAAAAAAATCATGTTTTAGTCTGTCCCTTGTCTGAGAGCTGTAGTTTTTTTATTTTTTGGGCAATTGTCTCAGGTAGGGGCTCATTTTTTACGGGAAGAGGTGACGGTTAGATTGGTACTATTTTGAGGGGCATACGCCTTTTTGATCGCTTGTGATTGTACTTTTTGTGATATAAAGTGGCAAAAATGGCTTTTTTTACACTGTTTTTATTTTATTTCTTTTACCGTGTTCACCTGAGGGGTCGGGACATGTGATCTTTTTGTAGAGCAGGTTGTTACGAACGTGGCGATACCTAACATGATTGGGATATTTTTTTTCTTTTTTTACTAATTTCAAATTTAAGTATTGGGGGAAAAATAGGATTTTTTTAACTTTTTTTTTAACTTTTTTTTTTACACTTTTTTTTACACTTTTTTTTTAGACTCAGACCCACTTGGTTCTTGAAGAACCAGTGGATCTGATTGTTCTATAATACACTGCAGTACACTATATAGTGTACTGTAGTGTATTGTCACTCAGTCTAAGCCTTCTCAGGCTCCTGCCTTTAGCAGGAGCCTGAACAGGCTTGATTACACCATGGCAAGCAGACGCTTCTGAAAGCGTCTGGTTGCCATGGTAACCATCGGGACGCTGCCAGAGCACAGCAGCGTCCCGATGGAAGGGGGAGGGAGCTTCCTCCCTCTTTTCAGCCCACACCATCGGCGCTGCCAGCGCACCGCAGCGCCCGATGGGAGGGGGAGGGTGCTCCCTCCCCCTGTTAACACTTTCCATGCCGCGGTCGCTACGGACCGTGGCATGGAAGGGGTTAAACTGCTGACATCGGTGCCAGCACCGATGTCAGCAGTTTGAAGCAGAGTATCAGCTGTATGCTGATACTCTGCTCCACTCGGCCATCCTGAAAAAGCAGCAGGATCGCTGTGATTGGCTAGTCTGTACAGACTAGCCAATCACAGCGATCGCTAGCCCGGGACCGCCCCCATTGGTCCCGGGCTGGTAGGCTGAGACCCCTGGCTGTAAGTAACAGCCGGGGTCTCAGCGCTGTCACCATGTCAGCAGACATGGTGACAGTTTAATGTAATGACGGGTATACTCGTCATGGAGCGCTAAATAGCAGTGCTCCATGACGTGTATACTCGTCATATAGCGGGAAGGGGTTAAAGGATTATCTTATCTTATGTTATGAGTACATTGGGAGACTTAAGATGGATTTACATGGCCCGAATATCATTCCCGTCTAAAGGTGCTGAATATCACCCAATGAACTAGCGTTTTTCGTTCCCGGACAGCAGATCGAGTCTCTAAACAGCGATCTGCTGCCCAGGTGCAATGATTATCTATGAGGAAGAGCGACAGCAGCAGCAATTGTTCATCCTCACACTGTGGAGGTGATCACTGCATTTAAACGCAGGGCTTCACCTCCACATAACTAGCAGTTGGCGGTTGGGAAAACACATTTTTCCCAACAATCTGCTGCACCACGCAGCTTTCCTTAGCACTTGAAAATGGGTTTATATGCTTAGCACTACATTAATTATGTGTTTTAGATACTGTTTCCACCTCGCTCAATAAGTGGAATGGCTTAGAAGGATATTGTGTAGCTTCCTAGGTTCAGGGAATTATTAAACACTATGGACACCTTTGGGGACAGTTTTTTTAATATTGCATTTTACTCATTTTGGGCTAAAATCATTTTTAAATTGGTCTTTATAAAAATTTTTCACCAGTTTTTCTTCTCATCTTTCAGTTTCAGTGCATTTGCGGACTAGCAGGCTCTCTGCTTCATGCTGAATCTGTCAGGGAGCTGCTCTATCAGCTGAATCCGTAGCCCTTATCTGTACTTTCCTAGCTCATAAACACTTATTATAGCTAAATTCTTATCAGAGATAAGGGCTACAGATTCAGCCATCAGAGCAGCTCCCTGGTGAAGCAGAGAACCTTCTAGTCTGCAAATGCACTGAAACTAAAAGCTACATTTTTACTAAAGACCAATTAACAAAATGATTTTAAGGCCAAAATAAGTAGAATGCTATAAAAATAAAATTGATCTCAGGTGTTCATAGCCATTGCATTAATGGGCACCAAATTTGCTCCATACATTTTGATGCAAAGTAAGCCAATCAATAGTTGCTATAAGTGTCTAGCTATGCACCAAAATTATCATCTAGCATGTTTGATAAATGAGCCCATCTTTAGACTGTCTGGTTTACACTTTCCAAATCTTAGACAGGACTAGTAAATCTACCTCACTGGAATTCTTTTCTAGCTGCTGTGAACCAAACAGTGCAATATTTATTGTGCAATTTGGTAAATATATCATTATATCATGCTGCCCTTACATACGGTGGCATACAGCAATGACAGCTCCTATTCCGTTTTATTTGTTATATGGATGTATACAGTCCCATATTCTAAATATCACTTGATTAACCCATATGATCATGGACAATGGAGTCAAGGAATTCGCATTCGAGCACTATAATACTTATACTACTCACTATGCATATGGCACCTGCATTCCCTGAAATAAATTGAGGTAAATCCTAAAAGAAAGAATATATATGGAAGTGTAAATTACACTTGATTAATTATGTAACATTTTTTTAAAAGTTAACTTTTCCTTGACAAGTTGATTGCATGGCAGTGTAAGAAATCAGATCTATGAGAACATTTATTCTGTTTGTAATGCTACACCGAGCATCATCCGCCAGCAGCCACAAGGGCACAGAGGAAACCCAATATAAAGAAAAAACAAATGGCTTCATTAAGTTTAATTGCTGGCAAGATTAACAGTCAAATAACTAATGGAGCTGAAGAAAGAGACGCTTGTATGGATGTGACATTATTGCCCAGTAGAGAATGATAAGGATGAAGAAACGTGCCCAAAACAGAAGTGAGGGAATCCTGTTTGCCACTGCTTCTACAGACCACATAGATATACAAACATTGATTTAAACAGATATGAAATCATGAAATTAAAGCCAGGCCTTAGTAACAATAGACAGGTTTAATCACAATTCAGATGAATGAGTGCATAGAAAGGTAAAACCATAAATGTTTCACATTTCCGTTACTGATAATACAACCATGTGCATCTGTCATGAACGGATCCGGTTGTATTATCTTTAACATTGCTGGGACGGATCTTAGGGGTGAGGGGAAGCAGGGGAAGCGACTGCCCGGCAGCGTGTCAGTGAAGTTTTATAGTTTTACAGGCCAAGCCAGGCCCCTACATATACAGTGCTGTGACATAGGGGGCCCGCACCCGGCCTGCTACATCAGCCATCCATAATGCATTGCCATCCCTGCCACTAGCACCCCCCACCCCCGCCCGCAAGCCCAAGATTCATCTTGAAAGACAGAAGATCCAAGTCGGTATAAGTCGGCAGCGCACTGTTCCCTATAGGCCCGTCAAGTTTCTTCTCACCACAGGGAAGAGGAGCAGCATGGCAGCGGCACAGCAGCGCAGCACAGTGACTGGACTTTTCAGGTATGTGACTCTGTGCCCGATCCGTCATTAACTCCATTGAAAGTGAATGGAGGACGGATCCGGTTTCTATTGTGTCACACAGAACGGATCCGTCCCCATTGACTTGCATTGGGGGTCATGCTGGATCCGTCTTGTTCCGGATCCCCAGGACGGAAAGCAAAATGCAACATGATGCGGTTTGATCTCCGGCCTGGGGACGCAACTGAACTGAACGGAATGCATTTTGGAGCATTCCGTTCTCTTCAGTTCAGTTTTGTCACCATTGACAATAAATGGGGACAAAACTGAAGTGTTTTTTCCGGTATTGAGCCCCTATGACGGAACTCAATACCGGAAAAAAAAACGCTAGTGTGAAAGTAACCTAACCCAAATTATTGAGTATTTATGGAATGATACGAAAAATACAGCTTTGCATTTTTATGGACACAAATAGAGAAAACTATAAAAATAAAACTATGCTTTATGACTTAAAGAGATTGGACACTTTCCGGTTACTGTTGATCAATGTGTATGTAACATGATCATATGACATTGTGTATTGCCCAAGGTGTGTTTATGTGTGTGCATTGTGTATATACAGTACAGACCAAAAGTTTGGACACACCTTCTCATTCAAAGAGTTTTCTGTATTTTCATGACTATGAAAATTGTAGATTCACACTGAAGGCATCAAAACTATGAATTAACACATGTGGAATTATATACTTAACAAAAAAGTGTGAAACAACTGTAAATATGTCTTATATTCTAGGTTCTTCAAAGTAGCCACCTTTTGCTTTGATTACTGCTTTGCATACTCTTGGCATTCTCTTGGTGAGCTTCAAGAGGTAGTCACCTGAAATGGTTTTCACTTCACAGGTGTGCCCTGTCAGGTTTAATAAGTGGGATTTCTTGCCTTATAAATGGGGTTGGGACCATGAGTTGTGTTGGGCAGAAGTCAGGTGGATACACAGCTGATAGTCCTACTGAATAGACTGTTAGAATTTGTATTATGGCAAGAAAAAAGCAGCTAAGTAAAGAAAAACGAGTGGCCATCATTACTTTAAGAAATGAAGGTCAGTCAGTCCGAAAAATTGGGAAAACTTTGAAAGTGTCCCCAAGTGCAGTCGCAAAAACCATCAAGCGCTACAAAGAAACTGGCTGACATGAGGACCGCCCCAGGAAAGGAAGACCAAGAGTCACCTCTGCTGCGGAGGTTCATCCGAGTCACCAGCCTCAGAAATCGCAGGTTAACAGCAGCTCAGATTAGAGACCAGGGCCCTGATTATCACACCTTCACCCAGAATTCTGTCTTCAAAAAGTCGCACGATAGGGCTTTTGCGACTTTTTTGCGCATTTTTTGCGACTTTTTGCATGTGTACACAACTCACTCCAGTTTGTAATATGGGTGGAAAAGTGGGTGTGGTTAGCCATGTTAATGAGTTTCACTCCAGATTTATCATTTTTAAAAAAGTCGCAAAATAGTCGCAATCTCACTCCAGGAGGAGGTGGAGTAGGAAAGTGGAGTAGCTTCTCTACAAGCCTTTAAAATGTGGCAGAAAGACTCCAACACAGACTGAAGCAAAACTGACTTCAAATATTTTCCTAATGATAAATTCCCCCCCAGGTCAATGCCACACAGAGTTCTAGCAGCAGACACATCTCTACAACAACTGTTAAGAGGAGACCCTTCATGTTAAAATAGCTGCTAGGAAACCACTGCTAAGGACAGGCAACAAGCAGAAGAGACTTGTTTGGGCTAAAGAACACAAGGAATGGACATTAGACCAGTGGAAATCTTTGCTTTGGTCTGATGAGTCCAAATTTGAGATCTTTCCAACACGGTTCCAACCACCGTGTCTTTGTGCGACGCAGAAAAGGTGAACGGATGGACTCTACATGCCTGGTTCCCACCGTGAAGCATGGAGGAGGAGGTGTGATGGTGTGGGGGTGCTTTGCTGGCGACATTGTTGGGGATTTATTCAAAATTGAAGGCACATTGAACCAGCATGGCTACCACAGCATCTTGCAGCGGCATGCTATTCCATCCGGTTTGCGTTTAGTTGGACCATCATTTATTTATCAACAGGACAATGACCCCAAACACACCTCCAGGATGTGTAGGGGCTATTTGACCAAGAAGAAGAGTGATGGGGTGCAACACCAGATGACCTGGCCTCCACAGTCACCAGACCTGAACCTAATCGAGATGGTTTGGGGTGAGCTGGACCGCAAAGTGAAGGCAAAAGGGCCAACAAGTGCTAAGCATCTCTGGGAACTCCTTCAAGACTGTTGGCGTACCATTTCAGGTGACTACCTCTTGAAGCATCAAGAGAATGCCAAGAGTGTGCAAAGCAGTAATCAAAGCAAAAGGTGGCTACTAGAATATAGAATATAAGACGTAGAATATAAGAACCTAGAATATAAGACGTATTTTCAGTTGTTTCACACCTTTTTGTTAAGTATATAATTCCACATGTGTTAATTCATAGTTTTGATGCCTTCAGTGTGAATCTACAATTTTCATAGTCATGAAAATACAGAAAACTCTTTGAATGAGAAGGTGTGTTCAAACTTTTGGTCTGTACTGTATAAAATTCAGAGCTAGAGCTCTAGGATAGAGGATTTTCTACGTGTCTTGAGCCAAAAGTTATTGATATATTTTATATGTCCAGTAACACATTTATATTCAACATATATTGATGAAATAAGAGAATCCTTTGTTTAAAGATATAATAAAGCGAGATGAGAAGGGAGATATGACTCCATAGCACTCAATGATAGAAGACTGTTGGCGTGAGATTATGTTCTTACTGCAAAAATCCACCACCAATTGCATTATGGAAAACGTCCATTTTTTCCGCCGCCGGATTAAAATCTGCTTCAGAAGTTGCATGTAACTTCTTTGAAGCGGATTTTACCTGTGCTTTCCATTAAAATTAATGGGGAAGGGCTAGACTAGCTAGCGTTTCTGTGCACACTTTACACCATTTTCACTACCAAAACTGTGCAAAAATTGTCATTTGCCCTATGTTTAATCTGACTCCGCTCATCTAGCACAGTGGGGACACCACGGCAGTTTGCACCCTTCAGGTCCTATTACAGATTATTACCTTTGTTCCTACAGTCCTATCAATATACAGCATTTATGATACAGAAGATATCTAATATAGGAGAGCATTAGAATGGAGACTGGTGGCTCATACAACACAACTACATTTATCACAATGTCAAATATCCACGTTCTTTACAAATATATTTGTAAGTCTTTATTACTCCTTTGGGAAGTGAAAGAAATGACTTTCATTACTTCTTAAAAATCTAATCCGGATTTGCTTTGCGTGGGACAGCGCTATATATTAATACTATGTAATTATGTACACTGATAAGTATTGAACGTGGGGGTGTAGAAAAGGATGAAGCCATATAAAAATTCAATCAAAATCATTGCTAAACCTTTCACTCACTAAGGTGCCTTTGTGGAGATCAGGTCTGGACAACAATAGCTTAATATATTAACCACTTGAATAGGAAAGTAGATTCTAAATACAAACTCAGCTTAATTATCTTTAAATGGGTTTTTCTTCCCCGGCATCAGTCTTTTTTCATGTGCAAAATTACATTCTTTTAGTACTGATTAGCAAAGTCACCTTTATGCTGCAGAACTGACCTCAACTCTGATATTTCAAGTGAGAACTAAATCACAATCTATTTCTGAAAATGTTTGGTGTTAAAGGTATATGCATACAATGAATGGTCATATAGGATGTGAGGTTAAAACGTAAAGGGGTTGGCCACTTTGTTAGCACTTATTAAAACTATATAGAAAGTAGGGAGACATTAAACTTCCTAATATATCTTCTTAAGCAGATCTACCTGGTTTCCTTGCTATTGGCAGCCAAGCCCCCTCTGTCCTGCTATCACAGCTGCCTGTCTCGTCCATGCCTGCACGTGCACTAGTCCATGGCTGAAGGAGTGTGCTGCTCTCTGAGTCCTAGAGGCACCCTGCTTGTGTCAGAGTGGCTTTCCTTCTGCTGTGACTGCAGTCCTGGCTATACAGGGCTTACATGGGCTTAGCAGGGACACTTGTTAGAAGCTGAAATAAATAAACTTTGCAGGAGGAAGAGAGACTGACGAGAAGCTGTAATGGAGCTCACTGACTGCAGTGATGTAGCAGAGCCAGGAAGGTGCTGTGGACAACAAAGTGTGAGTAATCTAAGTGTCTGTCCTGTCTATGGTAACTCTGTAATGTGATCTTATCACTGAGATGTTTATTCCAGCCAGACCAACAGGTTAGGAGCTTTAACCCCTTCTGAGCTGTCAGTATGGCTGAGGTCAGTGATATCAGCAGCAGTCACTGGTCTCATCTGTAAATATGTGCCCTCTCCTTCCTGCTCACTGTATATAGTGATATATGACGCCCCCCCATACAGTGATATGTGACCACCACCACTGTATACTGTATATGGTGATATCTGACCCCCTGTATACTGTATGCAGTAATAGTTGACCCACCACCACCACCATACACTGTATATACTGATGTCTGACGCCCACCATTGCATATAGAGATCAGTGAACCTCTGTAAAGTGACCCCCTTTATACTGTATATACAGATGTGACCCCCTGTACATTATATATAATGATGTGTAACCCCCTGTACATTATATATAGAGATGCGTAAGCCCCTGTACGTTATATATAGTGATGTGTGACCCCCTGTACATTATATATAGTGACATGTGACCCCATGTACGTTATATATAGTGATGTGTGGCCCCTTGTACATTATATATAGTGATGTGTGACCCCCTGTACACTATATATAGTGATGTGTGATCCCCTGTACATTATATATAGTAATGTGTGACCCCCTGTACACTATATATAGTGACATGTGACCCCCTGTACGTTATATATAGTGATGTGTGACCCCTTGTACATTATATATAGTGATGTGTGACCCCCTGTACATTATATATAGTGATGTGTGACCCCCCTGTACATTATATATAGTGATGTGTACACTCATTTTCCCTTTTTCCCTAGATGAAGGGTAGTCATATATTCATAAATGATTGATGGACTGTCAGCTGGGAGCAGGTCGTGTGATAATAGACAAGAGGCTCCTCTGCATGTGAGCAGATCGATTTGTACAAATTTATTCATCAGAGTTCTTATGTAACAAACGTCTGCCCCCCCGTACAGCCCCCCTCCTCCGGCCGTCCGTGCACCTAAACAGAAATGTACAGTATGACAGCTCAGAGCTGCTATTGATTTCTGGCTTCATTTGAGTCAGAAAACTGGTGAAAATGAACATAAATTTGTTGGGGTGACTGGTCACACCCTCTCTCTGCCATTGTCACGCCCCTTTAAAAAAAAGCGCAGTTAAAAATTTGCAAACACATAGTTTGCAACTTTTTAACGCCACTTTTTAGGAACAAGGGAAATGATAAATCTTACATCCAGTGGCACAACTAGAGATGACTAGGCCCCACAGCAAATTTATGAACAGGGTAACCCACCCACCCCCTTTACTGGTGGGACTGGGGCGTTCTTTCTATTGCTATGTCTGTACAGCAGTTATTCACTGATAACTGAGTTATTCATATTATCTAAGGGGCTCTTGTCTCTATGGGAACACAGGTGGGCGGGGAGGTCATGTGACTGCTCCTCTGAACACACTTGCTGCAATGCACGCTGGGATATTTACTTTCACTTTGCAGCTCCTCTTCCCACACAGCCTGTCTGAGGGAGCTCCTCCAGGGAAGTGTGGCATGGTGAACAGGTTAGATAAATGACATACAGCCAGTACATGTTACCTGACAGAAATACTTCATGGTCTTGGCTATTGTCTGATTTTTGATACTTAAGGTGGCCAACCCCTTTAAGTTGACCAAAACTCAATCTGTGCTTGTATATTAGTGAATAGAAGCAATTTCCAACTTATTTACAATGGGGAAATCACTTCTAATTTTTTCCTCTCCTGGGGAACCCCAACAAGCTACTATAAAAGTGATTGTTGCTGTACTTCAGGTAACCCTGGATTGCTATATTAATTGATCAGATGATAATCTGGGGAAATCAGCTCACTGCCATGAAAACCACTGTCTGCTCCACTGGAAAGAACGGATACTGAACAACATAAGTTTTTACAATGGCAGTCAGTGGCCGACATTTGTAGCTATATAAACATACAGTCACATACATCTGGGGCTATACAATCAGTACACTGACTCTAAAACCTTAAACATGAGGTGAAAATAGCCTTAAAGGGAACCTGTCAAGTTGAAGCATGTTATAGAGCAGGAGGAGCTGAGTAGATTTTTATATATATAAGTAAAGGTTGTCATATATATATATATATATATATATATATATATATATATATATACAGACTGTCAATCACTGGGCTGCTAAGTACAGGAAGAGCAGATACTAAATTAATACATTTAGAGCTATACTGGTTGTTTTACCACAAAAGTATATATGTATCAATCCAGGGGAGGGATTCAAATATTTAACAATGGGTTCCCTACTCAACACACACGGTGTCACGACACATGTTTACATATACATACACCATATATACACATAAATACACCATATACATGGTACACATACATAAATGCCTGGTCTTTTGCTCTACAGAGGTGCCTGGCAGTGATTGACTCCCCTCTCACTACTGAGAATGCACAATTGGCCTCATACAGCAGAAGTGATTACTGCATGTAAGTGAAGCTCTCTTCCCTCCTCTCACGATCTGGCAATTATCGGAAACTCATAGTTTGCTTCTGATGATTGCCTGGTCAGTAGGTCTCATGTAAAATGACCTTTACAATGCACCGCTGAAAAAGTGTCTATTACAGTAATTACTAGACAATTTCATCAATTTCCTGATTCTTGCAGGTACAGTAATTATTGAGTAAATGCTTTGTCTACTGCATATACATTAAAACAAAGCAAAATGTGTCCATCAAGTACACAGGTTTTGAACAAGCACAGGAGCCATATCCTCCTCGAGAACAACAGCTAAAGCAAGAGATCTATAAAGGAAGTGGATAAAACCAATATGCAATTGTTTCATAAAGGAGTGTCAGATCCTCTCACAATGCAAAGAAAGGAATTAACAGGCGTTTCACAAAGCAAATCAAATCATTTCATCCCACCTAAGCACTAAAATGCAAAAAACAATGAAAGATGTTTGACTCAGCACTTCCATCTCACTGCCAAATGTGGCGGTCAATAAAAGCAATTTCATTTTAAGCAAGAATGCCACAAAACACATTTGTATCTCAGCAAAACATGACTGCTCAGCACCTTACACAGAGCTTATTATTATTTCATTTTACAAAGTCACTACTACTAACCATTCTTTTCCATCAACATGCAAGTGGTCTCATGTAACAGTCTAAAGAGAATATTTAACTAAATCTCTGTGTCCCAGCGTCTTAGCTGTGCCCTCATGCATATTCCTCACAGTCCTGTGGCTGACTGTAAGATAACTGGCTGGAGCAGCAGCCTCCTCATTAGCTTTCACAGTATTATAACAATAGATTGTTAAGCCCCGCCTCCTCAGGCAACCACTAGCCAAAGATGGAAGAGATGAGCAAGAGATTAACCCATATATTATCTGCAGGATTTCTATAAGATTGATTTCTTCAGGAATATGTAGAAAATTCTGTAGACTGACAAACAGTGAGGGTAACCATATTTCTTGTCTATAATTCATTTCTAGCTTTAGTGTTCTTTTAAGCTGGTGGCAGAATGTTATCGTTTAAATGTCTCTTCAGGTGATTTGGAGCTCTGTAACAGAAAAGAGAGCTCTGATTGCTATAGGAAGATAATCAGTACAGAATTGTGGACATATTTAGATCCAAAAAACACAATGGTGTTCAAGGGACAGCATCCAGCATCAAAAATTCTAATTAAAGGGGTTAAATATCACCTACACACAGGATGAATATCAGATCACTGGGGGTCCAGCCACGGGGACTCCTAATTGTCCTGAGAACAGAGTGTCCCCAAGTCCCCTCTCCGAATGGAAACGTAGTGTGCATGTTGGCCCATTTCTATTGGACTGACATAGCTAGCACTCCATCAGCCCCATAAATATTAATGGAGTGATGGACCTGCTTGTACACTGCCTATCCATTCAGAGAGGGACTCAGGGATCCTCTATTATCACAAAAATTATGGGTCTCAGACTCCCAGCTGTTGGATCCACACAAGTTCCCCACCCTGGGGCAGGGTAAATACTTTATGCTCACACTTATAATAAGTTAAAACATATCCAGTTTATTAAATTCACTGGAACCACGGGTCCCCCAAAAATTGTAGTCCATTGAAACACTAATCCATGTCAGGACATAGGCAACAAGTCCATACGATAATAATAATAATAGACCCCCAGGGTAGGCAATAGCATTTAATATCGAATATTCACCCCTAATGGGAATCTGCAAATAGTCCTACTAATAACAGAGACCATTTACTAAAGTAATCCAAATATCGGAGTCTTACCCATGTCCGCACGGAAAATCAGAGGATGGTTGGGGGGAACACCGCTGAAAAACCCTTGATGCACGTTTCACCTCTAAGGCTTCGTTACCTCCTGGTATATGATATCCCAGCTGTTGGAGCCCAGCTATCTGACCGTTATCTCCTATGCTGTGGATAGGTGATAAATACTTATCATGGGATAGCCCCTTTAGTTATCAGTAAGTTCTCGATGACATAGTTTTCAGTCTTTTGAAACCATTTTTTCTATTCTTTTAGAGTTTAATTATGCAAGAAGTATCCTGTTTTCCAGGGGTGGACTGGGAACTTAAAGTGGCCCTGGAAAAAATATTAAAAGTGGCCCCATTTTGTAGTCGGGTCTAAATTGATGGAAGATAGGGCCAGCAATACCATATAGTGGCACATCATACCAGCCCAACAGAGCCAAATACCACAGTCCATCACAAAATACTGCCAGCAGCACAAAATACATCTCCAAAAACTTCCACTGGCAAGCTGGGAGAAGGGCCCAGGCAGCCCCCTGGGCATCGGCCCACCGGGAAATTTTCCTGTAAGGTCTATGGCCAATCCGCCCCTGCAACTAAGTCATTCTGCATCAATACAGAGTCTATACAATGCACCATACGTCTAATGATGAAATCTCAGTGGCATACTGTAAATTTATTGCAATCCAGCCATACAATTACAATTAACAATACACTGGGTTCACATGTTGTAAACCCTGAGCCAACAATCCCATAGCAAGTCCAAAATGTAGATATACAGATAGCAGTGACATAATCATTTACAAGCAGCAGTGCTTAGAAAAAGGAATAGAATAAGTAACTCCAGCACAAATAGAATATTTGCAAGTTGTAGTTTATTCGATGAGCGGCCCAATACAACAGGTGTGACGTTTCGGCCCTTCCGGCCTTTATCAAACTGGTGCCGCTTGGAGATAGCTGGTACATGTGGACGCTTGTGGATACAAGCAGTATGCTCTATGTGGAGTGCGTCCACATGTACCAGCTATCTCCTATCTCCAAGCGGCACCAGTTTGATAAAGGCCGGAAGGGCCGAAACGTCACACCTGTTGTATTGGGCCGCACATCGAATAAACTACAACTTGCAAATATTCTATTCGTGCTGGAGTTACTTATTCTATTACAAACGGGGTGGGAACCAGAAGTCCAGCTTCATTTTGCAGTGTGCCACGAAGTTAATTTCATATATATAACTTAGAAAAAGGAAGGAATATATAAATGATAGAGATGATTCATGAAAATTCCGCTGCCAAACAAATCCGAGGTTTTAGCAATTCAATTTAAACAAATCACATATAATGGTGCCCGCCATTTTACTGTGAAAATTGGAGGGAATCAGGGCAAGGATGATGAAGAAGGAGGATCACATGACCCTGATAGGGAGGTGGGTTTGCCCACAGCCACTCTAATTGGCTGACAGATAGCCTGTGAGCCTATCAAGGGGCAGGATTTTGGTAGTGTTTTCAACTCTGTGTGTAAAGCATACTAAGCCAAGCTTGCCATGTGGGAGGATGTGTGTGCCAAGCCAGTGACAATATGACAAGCCAGCCATATTAGTGTGTTGCAGGGATAGTTTAGGAATATATTTAGGTAGACAGAATTAATAGGTAGAAAAGTCAGGGTTTTATCAGAGAGTGAAAGCATAGGGTCACATCAAAGTTCTGTATGTGTGTTTTACATTAAGGGGAGGGCAGCTTCTAGTAAGTGGAAAGTTTCATGTAATGCACTGCAATCACCAAAATCCTACAGTGCTTGCATAAACATAATTTTTTTTAAAAAAATTCAATCTTCTACAGTTCATAGGGTACATTTTGTTGGTTATGCTTTGCAATTGCGCCTTTTTCTTTTAAAAAAAAAAAAAAAACAGTTTACGCAGTTCAACAAAATGTATCACTGTGCTTACGTACTAGTTTAATTCAAAGCATTGTACTGCTGCGTTAATATACTACTTAAATTCAACACATTATACTGCAACATAAATATACAAGGGGTTGTTCACATATCAGTTATTTGATCATTTATTTCCATCAGTTATTGTCAGCCAAAACCAGGAGTGGACACTAAACAGAGATCAGGTATAATGAAAAGATCTGCACCTATTTGGTGTTTTTGACCTGCACCTGGTTTTGGCTCACAATAACTGATGGCAATAACTGATCAAATAACTGATATGTGAACAACCCCTTAGTTGCATTATACTGCTGCCTTAATTCACCGTATTACTGCATTAATATACAAGTTAGTTGCTTTATACTGCTGCCTTAATATCCCAGTTAAGTTTAATTCACCGTATTACTGCATTAATATACAAGTTGGTTGCTGTATTAATACACCAGTTAAATTAAATTGGGAGCTGTTTTCCAGCAGAATAAAAGTGCTTTTCCTGGACATGTAATACAGACACACAGTGCACACAGGTATGTCTGGGATGCGCCTGCAATCTTCTGTAGAGCAGTGCTCTTAGTTATATTGGTGAAAATTAGGTGATAAACTCCCTTTAAGACAATTCATCACCTAGCTATAGGATAGGGAATAAGTGCCTGACCACTGGGGTTCCCACCGTGCTCCCTGTTTGAATGGAGCAGCAGATAAACGTGTATGCTCCATGCAACTCTGTGGGACTGCAGGAGATAGCCGAGTACAAGCACTAAGCTATCTCCAGCAGGAGATGAAAGGAGTGGCAGCGTACATGAGTGACGGCTCTCAGTATAAACGGGGAGAATGGGCTCCCGTTCTTGTGATCAGTGGAAGCCACATCAGTTGGACTCTCCTGATCAAACATTTATCCCCTATCCTGTGTATAACCGATAAGTTGTCTTCATGGGACAAACCCTTTTAGATGTTGAAATGAATATTGTGTTTTTTCCTTTTCCCATCAGTAAGCAATCCAACATTTGTGACTACGAGCTATGGCATCCTTTTGAAATAGTTCCTTAGAGAACCTGGATTTACATCTGCATTGTACAAAACTGTGCTGTCTATTTGAGATCCTAAAATACAGTATTATTCTGTACATGAGATTTGTGATGCGCTGAAATAGGCAGCAATTACAAGGATCGCAGTTAAACTGCCTGTATGAATCTGTAGGTGCCATCCACAATTTCCATGTAACAAAACATATGATTAGCAAAAAATATCTCAATGTTCAAGCTTCTATAAATTCTGATCAAACCACCTAAGCAAATTACACATACAGTAATTACACAAAAATACATTTCACGAGTATGTGAAGCATTTTATATAGACTTGATGCATTACAAACATGTTTTTGTCTTTGGCTCCAACAATCCAATAAGACCATGACATGAAGAATCTGCTATCCAGGGCCATACAGTTTATACATTGCTTGTTGTAAATTATATGCGTTAGAGAGGAACAGAAATGCAGATGATCAATCATGTTATAATTAACTCAATAGAACCTTGCCTGGAATACAAATTGTCCTGTACTCTACACGGTTCTATTGCCGAACCAGAAAATAAATGATAAAATTACACTGTAATGTAACATAATTAATTCATAAAACATTACGTGGTAACAGACAGTAAACAATGAATCATCCATTGTACGGCAGAGCACAAGAAAAGCTTCCAAGTATTTTTCAGTCCATATTGTGTGAGGCCTGTGCTGTGTGGCACCTCTAGAAAAGACTGCTGCACCATGATACGACGGTCAAGTTGCCGTGAGTGGCAATGTGCCCAGCAACTCACACCATGACCAAGACTGAGTGGCTCAATCTTAGTAAATGTCATTGGGTATGATCATACAAAGACACAGACTAGTATTACAAACTGGATAATGATGGATCATTTGTAGGCAGTATCCGATTAGGATTCCTTGGACCCATCAAAGAAAATGTGATATATAGCGGTACTTACAATAAAGTACAAGTGATTGACGCCAAACCATAGATGGGTTATCTTCTGCTGGACGCTTAAGCCACTTCTTAATTTATATCCTTCAATAAACCAAAAACAGCTACTTTTTTGTAATTTTGTAACATCTTTTATGATGTTCCCCATATGGGATAAATAAAGTGATCATACTATAGTACAGGTCAATACAGATGTGGTGCTATCAATTAAGTATACTTTTTTTTAGTTGGAGCTTTTAAGCGAATAAAGGCAATTTTTTTTGGGGGGGGTTGTTTTTCATTTTCTTTTTTTTCTCAAACTCTTTTTTTTTTTTTTTTAAATTTTTGAACATGCAAACCTATGATCGCCCATATAATGTAATGAATATACTTCTGTATTGCAGTGTCAGTTACTGTAAATGCCAAATAGGCATCTGTTATTGGCAGGCCTTCGGCCCATTGTTAGGCCCATGTAACCGCTCATCAACCAGTGTTAGCATTGTAGAGGGAAGACAATGGGGTGAGAGATGGATCAGCATTGAAAGTGACATCTAAGGGGTTAAACTGCCAATGTCTCAGTTAATTGAAATCCTGGCAAGAGCCAGATGCCAGCTACATAATACACTACTTACCATTCACAGCAACATAACAGTGCAGTGCTAAGGGGGATAAGGTAAAAGGGTTTTCCTGCAATAAACACTTGTCCCTTATACCAAATAAACTGGATTTTCAGAAGATAGAAAACATCTATTGCTGAAACAAAGGAACATCTGGAAATAAGGTACTAAGTGCTATTAGGCTATGGCTTTACTTCAATAGCAATTATCCTGGTGACAGATTTCCTTGAAACAGGAAAAACTAAAATATTGTATTGACATAAGTATTCAGACCCTTTATTCAAGACTTAGGCTACTTTCACACTAGCGTTTTAAAATTCCGGTATTGAGTTCCGTCATAGGGGCTCAATACCGGAATAAAACGCTTCAGTTTTGTCCCCATTCATTGTCAATGGGGACAAAACTGAACTGAAGACAACGGAATGCTCCTGAAAGCATTCCGTTCCGTCTTCAGACCGGAGAACAAACCGCAGCATGCTGCGGTTTGCTCTCCGGTCCAGGCATCCGCACCAAGACGGATCCGGAATGACCCCCAATGCAAGTCAATGGGGGTGGATCCGTCTGGTGTGACCATAATGGTAACCGGATCCGCCCTCCATTGACTTTCAATGGAGTCTATTACGGATCCGGCTACACATAGACACATACAGACACAGACACACACATAAACATAAACATACACACACATATAGACATACAAACACACATACATACTTACATGCTCCCCGGCAGGTCTTCGGAGCGTCAGGGACAGGAGGGCTCACACAGGTCACGATTCCCCACAGCGCCCTCTGCTGGGCGCCTGGTGGAATCGTCATGATTCCACCAGGCGCCCAGCAGAGGGCGCTGTGCGGAATCGTGACCTGTGTGAGCCGTCCTGTCCCTCTGACGCTCCGAAGACCTGCCGGGGAGCATGTAAGTATGTATGTGTGTTTGTATGTCTATATGTGTGTGTATGTTTATGTTTATGTGTATGTATGTACTGTGTGACATGTGTGGGGCCGGAGCGCGGTTCCGGCTCCACACATGTCACTGCGGCAGGCCTGATCCGGCAGTGTGAAAGTAGCCTAAGTTGAAGCATCTTTGGCAGAGATTACAGCCTCCAGTCTTCTTGGGTATGATGCTATAAGATTTGTACATCTGGATTTGGATGGAGACCAACAGTGGACAGCCATTTTCAGGTCTCTCTCTAGCTCAGCCGCTAGAGATGAGCGAGCACTAAAATGCTCGGGTGCTCGTTATTCGAGACGAACTTTTCCCGATGCTCGGGTGCTCGTTTCGAGTAACGAACCCCATTGAAGTCAATGGGAGACTCGAGTATTTTTGCAGGGGACCAAGGCTCTGCCTAGGGAAGGCTGGGTGAAAACCTGGAAACCTCAGAAAATGATGGAAACACCACGGAAATGGATAGGAAACAGCAGGGGCAGCATGCATGGATGCCTCTGAGGCTGCCTAATCCCACCATTACCCCAAATTCTAAGGCAACAGCCTGGTGGTTACCCTCATGGCAATTGTGCTCAACCAGACCAAGAAAGGCGAGAGGGCCTGTAGGTGGACCTCCGGAAAAATTGTTTGGAGAGAGGGCCTGTAGGTGGACCTCCGGAAAAATTGTTTACAGAGAGGGCCTGTAGGTGGACCTCCGGAAAAATTGTTTGGAGAGAGGGCCTGTAGGTGGACCTCCGGAAAAATTGTTTACAGAGAGGGCCTGTAAAAATTGTGGTAAAAGAGTGCCAGTTGGACCTCTAAAAAATGGCGTTTTTTGGGTCAGCGTTAGGCAAAGACGACAAAGGGGAGGAGGAGTAGGAGGAGTAGAGAAGAGGAATCGGATACATAAGTAATGTTAATCTTTAACTGCTTTCCCCCGGAGATTTGAATTCCAGTGAAATCCAGGCTTTGTTCATTTTAATAAGCGTCAGCCTGTCAGCGCTGTCAGTTGACAGGCATGTACGCTTATCGGTGATGACGCCACCAGCTGCACTGAATACCCGCTCTGACAACACACTAGCGGCAAGGCAGGCCAGCACCTCCAAGGCGTACAGCGCCAGTTCAGGCCACGTGTCAAGCTTTGAAACCCAGTAGTTGTATGGAGCAGAGTGATCAGTCCGGACGTTGGTATGGTCAGCTAGGTACTCCCTCACCATCTTTCTGTAAAGCTCACCCCTACTCTGCCTAGACTGGGGACAGGTGACAGTGTCTTGCTGGGGTGACGTAAAACTGGCAAAGGCCTTGGAGAGCATTCCCCTGCCAGTGCTGGACAAGCTGCCTGCTCGCCTCCTCTCCCCCGCTACTTGGCCCACAGAACCACGCCCTCTGCCGCTAGCGGCGTCAGATGGGAAGGATTGTTTCAGCTTGTGCACCAGGGCCTGTTGATATTGATTCACTCTCATACTCCTTTCCTCTACAGGGATGAGAGTGGAAAGGTTCTGCTTGTACCGTGGGTCCAGGAGAGTGAACACCCAGTAATTGGTGTTTGAAAAAATGCATCTAACGCAAGGGTCATGGGATAGGCAGCCTAACATGAAGTTTGCCATGTGCGCCAGAGTCCCAACACGCAAGAATTCCCTCTCCTCACTGTCCTGACTCTCCATTTCCTCCTCCTCCTCCAAGTCCTCCTCTTCAGCCCATACACGCTCAAGAGTTAAGAAGGACTGAGCACTGGTACCCTCTTCTGTCTCGCCGACATTCTCCTCCTCTTCCTCCTCATCCTCATCCCCCTCCTCCGATACACGCTGAGAAACACACCGGAGGGTGCTCTGACTATCAAGCGACATATCTTCCTCCACCGTCTCTTGTGACAAGCGCAAAGCATCCGACTTGATGCTGAGCAGTGAGTTTTTCAACAGGCAAAGCAGCGGGATGGTGAGGCTGATAATGGCGGCATCGCCGCTGACCATCTGTGTTGACTCCTCAAAGTTGCTCAACACCTGGCAGATATCAGACATCCACGTCCACTCCTCATTGTAGACTTGAGGAATCTGACTGACCTGACTACCAGTTCTGGTGGAAGTTGACATCCGGCAGTCTACAATCACTCTGCGCTGCTGGTAAACTCTGGATAACATGTTTAATGTCGAATTCCATCTTGTGGGCACGTCGCACAACAGTCGGTGAGTGGGCAGTTGTAGGCAGCGCTGCGCTGCCCTGAGAGTGGCAGCATCTGTGGTGGACTTGCGGAAATGCGCACAGATGCGGCGCACCTTGGTGAGCAAATCAGACAGATTGGGGTATGTCTTGAGGAACCGCTGAATTATTAGATTGAACACGTGGGCCAGGCATGTTGCAGAGCCGCCACCAGGTTACGCCCATTGTCACACACAACCATGCCTGGCTTGAGGTTCAGCGGTGCCAGCCACAGATCGGTCTGCGCCGTGATGCCCTGTAACAGCTCTTGGGCGGTGTGCCTTTTGTCACCTAAGCTCAGCAGTTTGAGCACCGCCTGCTGGCGCTTACCCACGGCACTGCTGCTGCGCCTAGAGCTACCGACTGAAGGCGCCGTGCCCACGGATGGTAATTCGGAGGAGGAGTTGGAGGAGGAGGAGGGGTCGGAGGAGGAGGCATAGTACGTCTCAGAGACCGTGACCGAGGTAGGCCCCGCAATCCTCGGTGTGGGCAGTACATGAGCGGCCCCAGGGTCAGTCTCGGTCCCAGCCTCCACCAAGTTAACCCAATGTGCCATCAGTGAGATATAGTGTCCCTGCCTGGCAGCACTTGTCCACATGTCCGTGATTAGGTGGACCTTCTCAGAAACAGCGTTGGTCAGGGCACGGATGATGTTTTGTGACACGTGCTGGGGTAGGGCTGGGACGGCACATCGGGAAAAATAGTGGCGGCTGGGGACCGAATACCGAGGGGCAGCCACCGCCATGAGATTGCGAAAGGCCTCGGTCTCTACCAGCCTATAGGGCAGTATCTCCAGGCTCAGCAATTTGGAGATGTGGACGTTGAGGGCTTGGGCATGTGGGTGGGTGGGGGCTTGGGCATGTGGGTGGGTGGAACTGTATTTCCTCTTGAGCTCCAGCGTCTGCTGTAAAGACAGCTGAACGCTGCGCTGGGACACATTGGTGAACGCTGTGGAGGATCGTGGAGGCGAAGGTGTGGTTTTCCGGCGGGAGGCGCTCGTGCCAGGGTCCTGGGCAGGGGGTTGACTAGCAGAGGCAGCGAGTGACACAGGGGAAGAAGCAGTGGTGTGACCCACAGGAGGTGAACGGCCTTGGTTCCATTGAGTGGGGTGTTTAGCACTCATATGCCTGCGCATGCTGGTGGTGGTTAGGCTAGTAGTGGTGGCACTCCTGCTGATCCTGGTGTGGCACAGGTTGCATACCACAGTCCGTCGGTCATCCTCACTTTCTTTAAAGAACCTCCAGACTTGCGAACATCTAGGCCTCGCCACGGGAGCTTCACTACATGAAACAGTTGCTGCTGATGCACCAGCTCTGGCCCTGCTTCTCCCTCTGGCCACACCACTGCCTCTTACAACCTGTTCTGGTGCAGCACTCGCCTCCGCC
Organism: Rhinella marina; assembly: GCA_900303285.1. NCBI lineage: Eukaryota > Metazoa > Chordata > Amphibia > Anura > Bufonidae > Rhinella > Rhinella marina. The sequence continues at coordinate 28,210 of ONZH01019136.1, forward strand.
TCAGAAGCACTGTATTCACTCGGCTTATCAACCCAGCTTGGGTCAGTCACCTCGTCATCCTCCGATTCCTCAGTCTGCTCCCCCCTCGGACTTCCTGCCCTGACAACAACTTCACCACTGTCTGACAACCGTGTCTCATCGTCCGACACCTCTTTACACACTTCTTCCACTAAGTCAACATTGTCATCATCATCATCACCCACAGACTGCGACAGTTGGAAAACTTGGGCATCGGGAAAGAGGTCAGCAGCAACCTGAGAAGTGGTCCAGAAAACAGTTCCTCAGAGTATGCCGGATCGCATTCCAAATTTTCCTGAGAGGGGGCAGACTGGGGGGAAGGAGGTTGAGGTGGAAGAGCCAGAGGAGTGCTCCCTTGGGTAACGTGGGCGGACTGCATGGAAGACTGACTGGTGGACAAATTACTTGAAGCATTGTCCGCAATCCACGACATCAGCTGTTCACACTGTTGTGGTTTCAACAGTCCTCTACCACGTGTCCCTGTAAGTTGAGACATGAAGCTAGGGAGTGTAGCTCTGCGGCGTTCCCCTGCTCCCTCATCAGCAGGTACTGTCTCACCCTGCCCAGGACCACGGCCTCTGCCCCCTGCAGTAATTGAATGCCCATGCCCACACCCTCGTCCTCAACCCTTAGCCCTGGGGTTCAACATTTTCTGTATATAAGTGTATTATATTAAAAAAAAAAATGGGCCTGCTGTACTGAAACCCACAAACGTGTTCAATCTGAACAAGAAAATATAACCAGGTGGATAAGTTAGAGCAAAATTACGTATTTTATTACGTACCGTGCAGTATGGAGCAATTACACTGAAACTATTAGATTAGGCAGACTTGGTCTGCTTAAGTGCAACCCAGACAAATGTCGCATTTGTGACATTTGAGATAAAACAACAAAAAAAACTATTTTTTTATATTTTTTTTTATATATATTTTTTTTATATATTTTTTTTTAACGTGACGTGCAGAAACTATCACAGAGCAAACTCAGTCCCTGCTGACTGTGGCTATTTTGACTGCAACCCAGACAAATGTCGCACAGAGATTTTTGTAATGTAGCTGTATCAGTGAGAGCAAAAGACCTTTTTTACTGACATGACGTACAGAATGGGTCACCTGGACAGAAAATACGGATTGTGGTGACTGGACAGCTGAACTGTGACACACAGAATGGTTACACACAGCTGTATGAAATGGATTTGTATCACTGAGTTAAAACAATAAAAAAAAAAGTGTAATATATGGCGATAGCTGCACTACTAGTGCCAGCCAGCCCAGCCTGGAGACAAAAAAAAATGTCTTGTAGCCCTTAGAAGGGCTGTTGGGTTCTTTTCAGATCACTCCTGCCTAACAGAGAACTAAATACAGGCCCTAACACTCTCCCTGAAACGCAGCAGATCTGTCCCTAACGACATCCAGACAGCATCTGAGCCGAGCACCGCGGGCAGTCACTAGTATATTCCAGGGTCACCTGATCAGGCCAGCCAACCCCTGCTATCGACATGTAAGGGCCCCACGTGATGCTGGGTGTACCGCAGAGTCTCCTGGCTTGTAATTGGCTGAGTTTATAGGCGCCAAAAATTCAAAATGCGGGAGATGCCATTTCCTCGAGCATGGCGAGATACTAGTCCGAGCAGCGAGCACTTACGAGTACCGTAATACTCGAACGAGCACCAAGCTCGGACGAGCATGCTCGCTCATCTCTATCAGCCGCTCAAAGACATTGACACAGTTGTCCCTAAGCCACTACTTAGTTGTCTTGGCTGTGTGTTTAGGGTCATTGTCTTATTGGAAGGTGAACTTTCGACCCAGTCTGAGGTCTACACCACTCTGGATCAGGTTTTCATTAAGAATATCTCTGTACTTTGCTCAATTTGGCTTTCCCTCAACCTTGACCTGTCTCCCTGTCCCAGCAAATGAAAACCACCCGCACAGCATAATGCTGACATCACCATGATTCACTGTAGGGATGATATTGGGCAAGTCATGTGCAGTGCCTTGTTTTCTCCAGATATGATGCTTAGAATTGAAGGCAAGAAGTTCAAACTTGGTTTCATCAGACCAGAGCATCTTCTTTCTCACAGTTCTTTAGGTGCTTTTTAACAAATTTTAGAAAAGCTTTCGTGTGCTTTTTACTCAGGATGGGCTTCTTTCTAGCCACTCTGCCATAAAGCCCAAATTAATGGAGTGCAGCAGCAATGGTTGACTTTCTGAAAGTTTCTCCCATCTGCACACAAGATCTTTGGAGCTCAGCCACAGTGACCATTGGGTTTTTGGTCACCTCTCTTACCAAGGCATTCTCCCCTGATTACTTAGTTTGGGGGGGACGCAGCTCTAGTCCTGATTGTTTCAAATATCTTCCACTTAAGAATTATGGAGGCCACTATGCTCATGGGAACTTTCAGTGCATCAGAATTTTTGTACACTTTTCCTAGATCTATACCTCCACATAATCCTGACTCTTAGCTCTATAGGCATTTCTTTCCTCCCCATTGTATGGTGTTTGCTCTGATATGTAGTGTCAGCTGTGAGCCCATATATAGATAGGGATTTGTCTTTTCAGATCATGTCCAATCAACTGACGTTACCACCTGTGGACTCCAATAAAGGTTTAGAAACATCTCAAAAATGATCATCAGAAATTGGAGGCCCCCCAGAGCTAAATTTTAAATGTCATATCAAAGGGTCTGAATACTTATGCCCAGGCAACATTTTAATTTTTCCTTTTTATTACATTTGCAAACATTTATAAAATCCTGCTTTCACTTTCTCATTAAAGGGTATTGAGTGAATAATGAGGGGAAGAATGAGTCCAACAGTACAACACCGCTGGATACATTTTTCTGTATGAGAGCATTTTCAACCATTTTACACACCCGCTGGGTTAAATGAGAAGCAGTACCATCCAACTGTGGACACAAAGGGAACACTGTGCTTAGTAGGAGACAACTGATTATTTCAGATCCTGTTAGACATTAGAAAGGTCAGTGGATTATCTGAGTAATAGCAGTAGCAGGTTATATAGCATGATCTGCCAATATACAGGGGACATACTGTATAATCTGGTCTGTGCTGCCGGGAAGTGAACATATAGAACCACATTCAGAAGGGTGAGAGAGTACAGTGTTTAGTGAAAGATTTTTCCTAAGTATAAATGTACTAATAGCACTTTACATAACGTGAACCTGTACGGTAAGTGATAGTGATTTTATGTGTAGCTCTGAAAAGTGCAGCAGCTAAAGATGATGATGGTTCTTCCACCTTATGCTATATATGGTCACAGGAACATATACTTTGCACAATAGGGAACTATAGATTTATCTGCAGCATGTCACCATCTCCAACACTTTCATAGTAACATAGTAACATAGTTTATAAGGCCGAAAAAAGACATCTGCCCATCCAGTTCGGCCTGTTTTCCTACAACTTGATCCACAGGAAGGCAAAAAAACCCTGTGAGGTGGAAGCCAATTTTCCAAACTTTAGGGGAAAAAATTCCTTCCCGACTCCAATCAGGCAATCAGAATAACTCCCTGGATCAATGACCCATCTCTAGTAACTATAACCTGTAATATTATTACCATCCAGAAATACATCCAGGATCCACTTGAACTCTTTAAGTGAACTTACCATCACCTCCTCAGGCATAGAGTTCCATAGTCTCACTGCTCTTACCGTAAAGAATCCTCTTCTATGTTTGTGTACAAACCTTGTTTCCTCCAGGCGCAGAGGATGTCCCCTCGTCACAGTCACAGTCCTGGGGATAAATAGATCATGGGAGAGATCTCTGTGTGACCCCTGATATATTTATACATAGTTATTAGGTCTTCCCTCAGTTGTCTTTTTTCTAAAGTGAATAACCCTAATTTTGATAATCTTTCTGGGTACTGTAGTCCACCCATTCCAGTTATTACTTTAGTTGTCCTCCTCTGAACCCTCTCCAGCTCTGCTATGTCTGCCTTGTTCACATGAGCCCAGAACTGTGCACAGTACTCCATATGTGGTCTGACTAGTGATTTGTAAAGTGGCAGGACTATGTTCTCATCACAGGCATGTATGCCTCTTTTGATGCAACCCATTATCATATTGGCCTTGGCAGCAGCTGTCTGACACTGGTTTCTACAGCTTAGCTTGCTGTTCACTAAAATTCCTAGGTCCTTTACCATGTCAGAGTTACCCAATGTTTTACCATTCAGTATGTACTGGTGACTTGCATTATTCCTTCCCATATGCATAACCTTACATTTGTCAGTGTTAAATCTCATCTGCCACTTCTCTGCCCAAGCCTCCAGTTTATCCAGATCCATCTGTAGCAGTGTACTGTCCTCTTCTGTGTTAATTACTTTACACAGTTTAGTGTCATCTGCAAAAATTGATATTTTACTGTGTAAGCCTTCTACCAGATCATTAATAAATATATTGAAGAGAATAGGGCCCAATACTGACCCCTGTGGTACCCCACTAGTGACAGTGACCCAATCTGAGTATGTACTGTTAATAACCACCCTCTGTTTTCTATCACTGAGCCAGTTACTTACCCACATACAGACATTTTCTACCAGGCCAAGCATTCTCATTTTATATACTAACCTTTTATGCGGCACAGTGTCAAATGCTTTGGAGAAGTCCAGATATATGACATACATTGATTCGCCGCGGTCCAGTCTAGAAGTTACCTCCTCATAGAAACTGATTAAATTGGTTTGACATGACCGATCTCTCATGAAGCCATGCTGATATGGAGTTATTTGCTTATTTTCATTGAGGTACTCCAAGATAGCATCTCTTCGAAAACCCTCAAACAGTTTACCCACGACAGATGTTACCCAGGCTCTGTTTTTGGACCCTTTTTGAATATTAGCACCACATTTGCTATGCGCCAATCCTGTGGAACACTCCCTATCAGTATAGAGTCCTTAAATATCAGAAATAAGGGTCTGGCGATGACATTACTTAATTCTCTTATGATACGGGGGGGGTGCCATCAGGTCCTGGCGATTTGTCTATTTTAATCTTTTTAAGACGCAGCTCTACTTGTTCCTGGGTCAGACAGGTCACTTTTAAAGGGAATTTACTTTGATATTCTGCATTTCATCTGACAGTTTATAAGTTTGGTATTTTTGTTCCTCCCTGAAGAAACACTCTTTTGAATGACAATTGTAAGGTTATTATTTTATGGTCACTATTTCCCAGGTGTCCCCCAACTTGCACATCTGTTGTTCTGTCAGGTTTATTGGTTAATACTAAGTCCAGTATGGCTGTCCCTCTAGTCGGGTCCTGAACCAGTTGGGAAAGGTAATTGTCTTTGGTTATTTCCAAGAACCTGTTTCCTTTGAGATATACAAGTTTCAGTTTCCCAGTCTATATCTGGGTAGTTGAAGTCCCCCATAATAACAACCTCATTATGATTTGCCACCTCGTCTATTTCATTTAGAAGTAGATTTTCTGTGGACTCTGGTATATTAGGTGGTTTATAATAAAGTCCTATTAGTATTTTATTATTGTTTTTGGCTCCATTTATTTCAACCCACAGTGACTCCACATGTTCATGTCCCTCACTTATATCTTCCCGGAGTGTGGGCTTTAGACAGGACTTTACATAAAGGCAGACCCCTCCCCCTCTACGGTTTTAGCGATCCTTTCTAAACAGACTGTAACCCTGTATGTTAACTGCCCAGTCGTAGGTATCATCCAGCCATGTCTCAGTTATTCCCACTATGTCATAGTCCTCCTCACACATCACTAATTCCAGTTCACCAGTTTTATTAGTTAGGCTTCTGGCATTAGTGTACATACAGTTAAAAGGTTTATGTATATTTTTTTCCCCTACACCTTTCCTTCTACACTGTTCTAGTTCCTCCTTCCATTCCTCCCTCAGTTCCATTACCTTGCCCCAGGTCTCTATCTGCACTATCTTCCCCATCTATAATGTAGTTACCCCCCCCAGTCCCTAGTTTAAACACTCCTCCAGCCTTCTAGCCATCTCCCCCCCAGCCCATCCCTACGGTAGAGTGCAGCCCATCCCTACGGTAGAGCCTGTAGCCGACATAGAAGTCGGCCCAGTTCTCCAAGAACCCAAATCCCTCCTTCCTACATCAGTTCTTGAGCCACTTGTTTGCCTCCCTAATCTCCCACTGCCTTTCTTGTGTGGCTCGTGGTACAGGCAGTATTTCGGAAAACAAGACTTTTGAGGTCCTTGCCCTAAACTTATGCCCTAAATCCCTAAAATCATTTTTAAGGATGCTCCACCTACCTCTAACTTTGTCATTGGTTCCGATATGGACCATGACTGCTGGATCTTCTCCAGCCCCTCCCAGTAATCTGTCAACCCGTTCCACGATGTGCCGAACTCGAGCGCCAGGAAGACAACACACCATTCGACGATCCCGGTCTTTGTGACAGATTGCCCTCTCTGTATCCCTAATAACTGAGTCTCCCACTACCAGCACCTGTCTGGCCTGCCCTGCTCTCCTGGTCCCCTGCTTACTGGAGCTGACATTCCCCTGACTGGCAGAGGA
>ONZH01019137.1:0-24050 GCA_900303285.1 Rhinella marina
ATGCACAGTACAGTGGCCAATTAAAAGGCCTAGATATTGTATATTTCAAGGTACACAGCCGTGTACTAACTGTACAGACGGTGGGTATTTACACCAGGTATGTGAAATAATTTAGCAAGGAGAACGCACAGTACAGTGGCCAATTAAAAGGCCTAGATCATTGTATATTTCAAGGTACACAGCCGTGTACTAACTGTACAGACGGTGGGTATTTACACCTGGTATAACAAAAAGGGTATTGCAGGCACACAGAACCAGAACCACTAGAGCCAAATAAACTGTATTTAAAAAAAAAAAAATTCACAGCCGTATACTGCCAGATCAGATGGTGCATATACACACTAGTTATATAACAGGGTTTTTCAGCCAAAAAGAACGCAGAACAGTAGTGCCAAATATAGTTTGGTATGTAGCAGAGCAACCTAATACACCACTAAGCCTCTCTCTGTCCCTACTCCAGCAGCTATCCTTGAATACGGCAGCCGTTCTCTGTAAAGTGTATCTTGTAGTAAAGCTATCACTGTACTGCACTATAGTAGCCCTGATAAGGGCTTTTATTCACGCTCCTGCCTGTCCAACTGCTAAAACCTGTCTGTCTCTTCTCCAGCCTCTGTCCCTGACTAAGTTCACGCAGCATATGCGTACGAGCAGGAAGAGCTGAGTTTTTAATATTCGAGGTCACATGGTTTTTCCAGCCAATCCATGTAGACGCTGTTTTCGCGCTGCCAGCGTGCTCAGCGTGCCTGTCATAGCCCCCCTGCATGTTGATTGGTGGAAAAAGAGCGCCAGGGAAGGTGGGAGGGGAAACGAATTCTCAGTGCGCCATCGCCGTTATACTCGATTGAAATCGAGTATGCCGAATACCGTAGTATTCGATCGAATACCAGCTCGATCGAACACTACTCGCTCATCTCTACACGTGACCTGTGGATACAGAGCTCGGCGTACGGACACGCCACAGCCATAACGCTACATTATTGGCGTGGAAACCTTACCTGCTGCTGCTTCTACAAGAAGAAATAAGGATTCCTTAATAGATCGATCTTGACTTAGTTTACTAAAAGAATCCAGATCTACGGTTACCATCTGTGGTACGGTAAGAGCCCAGTGGGCATATGCCACTAATCTGTTTAAAAAATTGGACTGAGCAATCCATGTAGGATTGAAACATCAAGGAGTAGCTAGCTATTACCATCTACTACATCATTTGGGACACTGATATACTTTAACACCTTTTGGAGGGGAAGATACTGTATATGTCTATACTCCAAGCGACTATACCTATGTGAATATCAAGTGCTATTATAATTGTTTATGCGTTTTTCCTACATTACCTTGCGTTCTTTATATTATTGTTCCTACTAGGGATTTTTTAGTATGTTTTTATTATATGTCTTTATTGTATGTTATCCTTCCCAATAAACTGTAATCCTACACATTTTTCAGATTAGTGTGCGTATCCATTTTATCTTTAATTACCCATTAGTTTTTCTGGGGTTGGATGACCCAGCGGCTACTGCACCTATTTTTTCCATTCTAATAGTGTGAGCCTCTCTCTTCTAATCCTTTTTAAGGACTTAAAACCCTCGCCCCAGGTCTCGCTAAGCCACGCCCCGACTCAGTCAGGTCACGCCCACTCCCACTCCGCAGCCAACGGGGATTGAAAAAATGAAATTAAAATTCAACTTCTGTCAGCTGCAGGGGAGGGTGGGAGGTTGACTTTTTTCTGCAACAACAACCACAAACACTAAATGAAATAGATTAAATATACCCGTGCGAACCGATGTTTTCTTCCACTGCTACCCATTGCGTGTCCTCATAAATTACCATAGTATCCACCTTTAATTCAGGCCACCCTCAAAAGAAGGACTTAATAGCAAACCCCTCCAAAGTCCCGCTAAACCACGCCCCCGACCCGGTCAGGTCACGCCCCCTCCCACTCCGCAGCCAATGGGGATTGAAAAAATGAAGGTAAAAATCAACTTCTGTCAGCTGCATTGACTTTCTTTCTGCAACAACAATCACAAACACTAAATGAAATAGACGAAATATACCCAGGCGAAGCCGGGTCCTTCTGCTAGTATATATATACTATATATATATATATATATATATATATATATATATACAGTACAGACCAAAAGTTTGGACACACCTTCTCATTCAAACAGTTTTCTGTATTTTCATGACTATGAAAATTGTAGATTCACACTGAAGGCATCAAAACTATGAATTAACACATGTGGAATTATATACTTAACAAAAAAAGTGTGAAACAACTGAAAACATGTCTTATATTCTAGATTCTTCAAAGTAGCCACCTTTTGCTTTGATTACTGCTTTGCACACTCTTGGCATTCTCTTGATGAGCTTCAAGAGGTAGTCACCTGAAATGGTTTTCACTTCACAGGTGTGCCCTGTCAGGTTTAATAAGTGGGATTTCTTGCCTTATAAATGGGGTTGGGACCATGAGTTGTGTTGGGCAGAAGTCAGGTGGATACACAGCTGATAGTCCTACTGAATAGACTGTTACAATTTGTATTATGGCAAGAAAAAAGCAGCTAAGTAAAGAAAAAACAGTGGCCATCATTACTTTAAGAAATGAAGGTCAGTCAGTCCGAAAAATTGGGAAAACTTTGAAAGCGTCCCCAAGTGCAGTCGCAAAAACCATCAAGCGCTACAAAGAAACTGGCTCACATGAGGACCGCCTCAGGAAAGGAAGACCAAGAGTCACCTCTGCTGCGGAGGATAAGTTCATCCGAGTCACCAGCCTCAGAAATCGCAGGTTAACAGCAGCTCAGATTAGAGACCAGGTCAATGCCACACAGAGTTCTAGCAGCAGACACATCTCTACAACAACTGTTAAGAGGAGACTGTGTGCAGCAGGCCTTCATGGTAAAATGGCTGCTAGAAAACCACTGGTAAGGACAGGCAACAAGCAGAAGAGACTTTTTTGGGCTAAAGAACACAAGGAATGGACATCAGACCAGTGGAAATCTGTGCTTTGGTCTAATGAGCCCAAATTTGAGATCTTTGGTTCCAACCACCGTGTCTTTGTGCGACACAGAAAAGGTGAACGGATGGACTCTACATGCCTGGTTCCCACCATGAAGCATGGAGGAGGAGGTGTGATGGTGTGGGGGCGCTTTGCTGGTGACACTGTTGGGGATTTATTCAAAATTGAAGGCATACTGAACCAGCATGGCTACCACAGCATCTTGCAGCGGCATGCTATTCCATCCGGTTTGCGTTTAGTTGGACCATCATTTATTTATCAACAGGACAATGACCCCAAACACACCTCCAGGCTGTGTAAGGGCTATTTGTCCAAGAAGGAGAGTGATGGGGTGCTACGTCAGATGACCTGGCCTCCACAGTCACCAGACCTGAACCCAATCGAGATGGTTTGGGGTGAGCTGGACCGCAGAGTGAAGGCAAAAGGGCCAACAAGTGCTAAGAATCTCTGGGAACTCCTTCAAGACTGTTGGAATACCATTTCAGGTGACTACCCCTTGAAGCTCATCAAGAGAATGCCAAGAGTGTGCAAAGCAGTAATCAAAGCAAAAGGTGGCTACTTTGAAGAACCTAGACTATAAGACATATTTTCAGTTGTTTCACACTTTTTTGTTAAGTACCGTATTTTTCGCCCTATAAGACGCACCGGCCCATAAGACGCACCTAGGTTTTAGTGTAGGAAAATAAGAAAAAAATATTTTTCATCAGATCCTCTTATCAGACTGCCCATAAATTTAAGGACATCACATCAGACCCCCATATCAGCCCCCTGTGCCCCCATACCATCTCACTGTGCCCCCACCAGACCTCAGATCAGCAGAATGTGCCCCCATCAGACCTCAGATCAGCAGAATGTGCCCCCATCAGACCTCAGATCAGCAGAATGTGCCCCCATCAGACCTCAGATCAGCAGAATGTGCCCCCATCAGACCTCAGATCAGCAGAATGTGCCCCCATCAGACCTCAGATCAGCAGAATGTGCCCCCATCATACCTCAAATCAGCAGAATGTGCCCCCATCATACCTCAAATCAGCAGAATGTGCCCCCATCATACCTCAAATCAGCAGAATGTGCCCCCATCATACCTCAAATCAGCAGAATGTGCCCCATCAGACCTCACATCAGCAGAATGTGCCCCCATCAGACCTCACATCAGCAGAATGTGCCCCCATCAGACCTCATATCATGCCCCCATCAGACCTCATATCATGCCCCCATCAGACCTCATATCATGCCCCCATCAGACCTCAGATCAGCAGAATGTGCCCCCATCAGACCTCAGATCAGCAGAATGTGCCCCCATCAGACCTCAGATTAGCGTCTTGTGCCCCTATCAGACCTCAGATCAGCCCACCCAGCCACTGATAAAGACCATACTTACCGTACCTGTTCTGCGCTGCCGCTGCCGTCCGGTCCCACGCTCCGCGCTCCTCTCTCTTCCCTGCCGGCACGCACTATGACCTGACGCCGCAGCGTCAGGTCATAGTGCGTGCCGGCAGGGAAGAGAGAAGAGTGCGGAGCGTGGGACCGGACGGCAGCGGCAGCGCAGAACAGGTAAGTATGGTCTTTATCAGTGGCTGGGTGGGCTGATCTGAGGTCTGATGGGGGTCCCTACGTACAAGTGAGCGCTTCCTTATGGAAGCGCTCACTTGTATTCGCCCTATAAGACGCACAGCATTTTTCCCCCTACTTTTGGGGGGAAAAAAGTGCGTCTTATAGGGCGAAAAATACGGTATATAATTCCACATGTGTTAATTCATAGTTTTGATGCCTTCAGTGTGAATCTACAATTTTCATAGTCATGAAAATACAGAAAACTCTTTGAATGAGAAGGTGTGTCCAAACTTTTGGTCTGTACTGTATATATATATATATATATATATATATATATATATATATTCATATACAGTGTGTATTTATGTATTTGTAACTTCTGAACTTCTGTATTACAAGGCCAGCAGCCATGTTGGTGGTAATTGGTAGGCTGCATAGAAGGAGTCAAGCCTCGTTCCTGTCTGCCTCTATCCTGGGAAACAGCCAAACTGCTCCCTGGGAGGTATTTTGCACAGAGATGCTAACAAGGATGGGCCCATTTGCTGATCACACCTCAGGATGGGACTGCAGACTCTCTGGCCCCTGTTGTCAGACAGGGGTGTGGGGGGTTCCTAACCAGAGAATGAACAATAATTTGTAGTCCTTCATAATTCAGGAGGGGGCTGATGTTTCCAGAATCCAGCTCATCACCTCTGGTATGATGGGGGCAACGCATGGACACCAGACATGGAGTATCAACTCTCCTTCATCTTCCTAAAAGATGAATCTCACCTTCCGAATGTCCTGGACGTGTCTCGTTTGATATGCTAGGACACGGAACAGTGAGATATGAATTATGAAGAAGGCCTGGGACCTGTATTTTCACCAACTGGCAACTGGGAAAATATCTTTTGTATATTTTGCCACCTGTTCCCTAGATGGCCAGGCTGCATGTGTAATGAAGCTCAGCCCAGAGAGGCTTAGGGTAGTTTCACACTAGTGTTATTGCTGGATCCGGCAGGGTCCAGCAATAATGGTTCTGTTACTGATAATACAACCATGTGGATCCGTAATGAAGGGATCCGGTTGTATTATCTTTAACATCGCTGGGACGGATCCGTTTACTAGTGTGTCACTAGTGCTCCGGTCTGAAGACGGAACGGAATGCTTTTAGGAGCATTCGGTTCTCTTCAGTTCAGTTTTGTCCCCATTGACAATGAATGGGGACAAAACTGAAGCGTTTTATTCCGGTATTGAGCCCCTATGACGGAACTCAATACCGGAATAATACAACACAAATGTGAAAGTACCCTTAGGCCCCATTCAGACGACCGTGTTTCACGGCCGTATACGAGCCGTGAAAGCCCGGCCTGTGCTACCCCAGAGGACGGGAGCGCACGGCGTCATTGGTTGATATGACGCTGTGCTCTTCCTGAGGCCGCCGCAGTACAGTGAAACACTGTATACGCCGTGTACACTGTACGGCGGCGGCCTCAGGAAGCACACGACGTCATAGCAACCAATTGAATTGGTTTGTGCACCATTACTCTGCCCAAATCATTTCTCGGCCTTTTGGCTAAGATCAAGTGTAGTCTGCTCTTTCTGTCTGCCTTGACTTGCCGTCTCAGGGCCTTTGGGCATCGTCGATTAAATTCAGATTCAGCTCACTGCTGCTATTGGGTGTAGGGCTATTCCCCTAGGAACAAGAGTGTTCTGGTCTTTGACCTCCTCTTGGCCTACTGCTTAATAGTCTTGGTGTATGACGTTAGACAGTGCTTACTTGGATCTCGACAGCCAAAGATGACTTTTTGGAAGATTTTTCTCCGACTGCGATCAAGGAGAAAATCTTTGCGAAGACTCGGTGAGGAACCCAGAAGACGAACCCCGACGCCGAACCGCTGGCGACGAGGACCTCCGACTTTGGGGAACAAGAAGCTCGGTGAATTTCTTCCCTGGAAGAAGCTCCGCCCAGCTAGGAGAAAATCTGCATAGCCCCGCCAACTTGTGGCAAAAGGATACTTTGTGGAGATTCTCCAGGGAGAGGAAGGCAAGAAGGGAGAAGCCATGGCCTCAACTTCCAAGCCTCCCAAGAACAACAAGAAGGCTGAGGGACCAGCCAAGAAGCCCCAAGAAACCAAGCTCCCTGGATCTTCTGGATCCAACCCACCACCCCTGCCCAGCAGAAGGTCGGCAGAAATCCTGGCCAGACCACTCCTTCCCTGGAGCCCTGGATGCAGCAGACTGTCGCCTTGAAGCTCAAGGAGGTGGAGCGGAGGGACCCAGACATGACCGAGGAGATCTTCTTTCAGAAGATGTTGGTGGACCAGGGATTTTCAAAGCCAGAAACCCTCAGCATAAGGCATTCGTGACCGGAATCTTCTACGTGACCTTTGTGTCAATCAACATCTGTAGAAGATACTGGGAAGAGGTGAAATCAGCGGCATCGGACTCTCCATTCTCTCGCTTTGTCGGGAACTGCCCTGTTCAGAGAGAGGAGAGATGGATCACAGTGTCCATGAGGAACCCGCACACCCACGGCAAAGACATCACCACTTTCCTGAAGCGGTTCTGCACAGTGGTGAGGGAACCCACCCACATCCTGAACGGACTTGGCTTCTGGACCGGGAAGTGGTCAGTGATTGTGAAGCTCAACAAGGACTCGACCTCCAAAGATGGCCTCCATCACCTGCCCCAGTCATTTTCCCTCGGAAACTCATGGGCTCATCTGTTACCTGGACATGCCACAGTTCTGCAGGAAATGTGGGAAGAAGGGTCATGAGATGAAGAACTGTGAGGAGAATCCCTGCTGAATCTGCCGGGTCATAGGTCACGAGACCAAAGACTGCCCCAAGAAGATGGCGTGCAACCTTTGCGGACTGTCCTCACATATTTACAAGGACTGTCCAAAGAGGGATCCCACCTGGGCATCAGTCGCAGCTAAGGCTCTGGTCAGTGGGAAACCCACCCCAATCTCAGCTCCGGCAGTGACAAAGCCCAAGGAGAAGCCATCCAAGAAGGAGGGTAAGCGGACACCTGCCCCAGCCAAGCTCCCAAACTCTCCCTTCCCTGTCCAACCCCCCCCCCCCGTCACCACCACTGAGGCTATCCAAATCCTGCCCACTACCTCAGTGGCACCTCCCCACTCCCCCAGCCCAACCCGCCCACTTGCCACCGCTGTAGCAGCACTAATCCGCCCTCCACTTGCTACAGTCCACACTTTGGAGGATTTTCCTGCTCTTCCCACCCCATTTGTCCAGCCAAGAAAGAGGAAGGAGAGGGACAGCCCCGCTGCCGACCACTCCAAGAAAAAGATGATCGAGGTGGAGGAAGATCCCCTGCCCTGTGGAGAGGAAATGGACCAGCTCGTGGAGGAGCTGGTAGCCAGCACTGAAGGCTACGAGGTGCAGGACCTTCTGACCAAAGCACTCCTCGACAAACTCGACGCCAAGTGCCGGATGTTGATGGGGCAAACCCATTGACTGTAGGCAAGATGAAGAGAAGCCGCTGGACGACCGGGGTGGTAACTAAGCTGTATCATTCCCACTAACCTGTTTCTTTCTCCTCCAGGATGGCAAATTTTAAGCTTTTTTCCATTAATGTCAGGAGTATTAGGGATAGGTCTAGGTGCCAGACGGTGCTAGCTTTTCTTTCCTCTCAGGTTGCCAACGTCTTCATGTTGCAGGAGTGTGCACTGCCCCCCTCTAGGTCTCACAACCATCTGGCCAGATTGTGGTCCCATGGTCTGTCCAACTGGTCCGGTGGTGGTGACTGCAAGTTGGCTGAGGTTGCCATCCTCCTCAGGGGAAGAGCTTTTACACTTGATTCCATCCAGGAGCTCGTCTGCGGCAGGCTTCTTGTCGTAGACGGCTTCTGAGTGGGAGAGCCGGTTAGACTCATCAATGTGTATGCTTCCCCTGACAAGGGTGAGCGACTGGAGCTCTTCCAGGCCTGCGACTGCAGCTCGCTACCACTAGGACCGTAGTGATGGTCGGGGACTTCAACTGTCCAATCGAGGAGGACGAACGCAGCTCTGGTACTTCAAGCAAGTTGGACATCACTTCCAAGCTGCTTTTTGAGATGATGACTGAAGCATCCTTGCAGGACGTTGTAAGATCCATAGTGAAAGGCTCCGTTAATTATACATGGAGCCAACCCGATGGCTCACTCCGTTCTAGGATCGACTTTGTGTTTACCTCTCGGGCAGTCAGGCGGTGTAGGTACTCTATGATCCCCTGCTTCTTCTCCGATCACAGAGCTATTCAGGTCCAGTACGTCCTTGGCGACAAGTTCCCCCCCCCAGCCCTGGATCCTGGAAGCTGAACTGCGCCCTGCTGAATCAGGAGGATGTGCTTGCGGAGCTTAGAGAGATCTACATAGTTTGGCAGGATGACAAATGCTTGTTTGCACGGACTAGTGACTGGTGGGAGTATGTTAAAGTCCAATTTCGCTGTTTCTTTCAGGCCAAGCAACAACAACAGGTGTGTGAGAAGAAGAGGGACTTCACAGAGCTGCAGCGTCACCTGCGATCCCTGCAAGACCTTCATCTGTGTGGCTGGGATGTGAGGGAGGAGCTGGAGGAGACCAAAAAGAGCCTGAAAAGGCACTTTGAGAAGGAATCCAAGTGAATCATCTTCCGTTCCAAGGTGGACAACCTGGAGAAGGGTGAGAAATGTAACTCATACTTTTTCAGGAAACTCCAAGCCAGCCACACGCTCCCTGAATGAACTTCGAGACAAGGACGGCAACATGCGAACAGGGAAGGAGGAGGTGATGGGAGTCGTCACAGACTACTACAGCGACCTCTACTCCCTGAAGAACACTGACCCAACAGCCGCCGATAAATTCCTGTCAGGTATCACTAACCATCTTGATCCTGCAGGTGCGGAGGCGATGGATGACCCTCTGACGGTGGGGGAGCTGCTCTTTGCCGCTAGATCCTTTAGGTCCGGAAGGACCCCGGGCAGTGACGGTCTTCCAGCGGAGCTCTATATAGTGCTGGGGGATCTGATCTGTCCGGACTTGCTGGAACTCTATTAGGAGATGGTGTTGGAGGGTAGAATGCCCCCATCGTTGAGGGAAGGCATGATCAGGATCCTGTATAAGCAGAAAGGGGAGAGATGTGACTTGAAAAATTGGCGTCCCATCTCTACTACTAGATCCTCGCCAAGGTACTGGCCAACCGGCTGAAGGTTGTCATCGGCAGGATCGTCCACCCGGATCAGACCTGTGGCATTCCTGGCCACAGGATCGCAGACAGCCTCACTCTCATGCGAGACACAGTACAATACATCAAAGACCGCCGTGTACATGCGGCCCTGGTCAGCCTCGACCAGGAGAAGGCCTTTGACCGAGTCTCTCATGAATTCATGGGTAAGGCTTTGCGCAAGCTGAGTCTAGGCAGGAGGTTCTGTTCGTTTGTTAACCTGATGTACCTTGACATTTGCAGCAGAGTGTTGGTGAACGGCTGGAAGACTGACCGATTTCCAGTTCTCTCCGGGGTCAGACAAGGCTGCCCTCTATCACCTCTCCTTTTTGTTTGCGTTGTTTGCGGAGTCTATCCGGCAGAATGAAGAGATCAGAGGGATCTCCGCACCAGGACACTACGAGGTCAAGTGCTCACTGTACATGGACGACATGACCGTCTTCTGCGCTGACTGGCATTCGGTGACTGCACTCCTCCAGACCTACAAGGAGTTCGGACAAGCTTCAGGGGCCAAAGTCAACTGCGGGAAGTCGGAAGCCATGCTCTTCGGGGACTGGCAACTGGCTTCTTCTGCCCCCTTCCCATTTACCATCAAATCGGACCTTATCCAGATCCTTGGAGTCTGGTTCAGGAGGGAAGGCGCAGCCCTCAAGTCTTGGGAAGAACGCTTGGCCAAGGTGAACCAAAGGATTGGACTATGGAGCCTCATACAGCTCACGATCGAGGGCAAGGCACTCCTCCTGCAAAACGAAGTTCTGCCTGTGCTACAGTACACTGCACAGGCGTGGTCCCCTTTTGCCACCGTTTCCAGGCCCATTACCAGGACAGTGTTTCGCTTTGTTTGGGGCTCGAAAATAGACAGAGTGAAGCAAGCCATCATGTACAAAGAGCCCCAAAGGCATTCCGGACCTGCCCACGTTACTGTGGATCGCCTTTGTTTGTGACAGCGTTTGCCGGACTCTGAGAACAGCAAACGGCTCTGTGGGCAAGGATATGTCTTGCTTCTTTCTCCTACCCCTCTGGAGGGGTCTAGGCTGGGACAAGTGGGACAGCTCCATCCCTTACAACTGGCATGCTCCATGGTATTACAGAGATGTCGTCAGGTTCGTGAGGGAACATCAACTGGAGGGCCTCAAGCCCGACTTGTGGAAACCTAAGACGATCCACAAGCTAATCAGAGCAAAGGACTTGGTAGAGTCAATTCCAGGGCTCCCTGATGACACCGCAGAGACAGTTTGAACTAATGTGTCTTCAGACAGGTTAACCAACGGGCACAATGGGGACTTGTCATGGATGGCCATCCAGGGAGGCTTGCCTATCTGGTCATTCATGCACGCCCACAAGCTTTGCAAAACTTGGTACTACCCCAGGTGCCCCTTCACGGAGGAAACATCATACCACCTGTTTTGGGAGTGCCCCTTTGCGCAGGGCCTGTTGGATGCCCTGGAACATGAACTCAAAGTTTCGGTGCCCAGGAACTGCCTGCAATGCATCTTGGTGTTGTACGGACTATTTCCGGGGATTCATTCTGTTGAGGCCATCCAGGAGACCTGGCGCATTATGAACTGTTTTAAGGACGCTATATGGCTTGCCAGGAACCGGCTCATCCTCAGGAGGGAGAGCATGTCCGTCCTGGACTGCCGCAGGCTTGTCCACAGCCTGTTGCGGGACTACAAGATCTTGGACAACGTCGACGAAGAAGAGGACTAAACCCCTCTCCTTCCCCCTCTCCCCCTTGTTGTGTGTGTCCTTTCAATAAAGCTTTGGGCATGTGATTTCCCCTCCCTACCCCCTCCTTGCCATCCCCTACCCCTTATCACTGTCCAAAGGCTTTTGTTGGAATATTTTAGTGTTTATTGTGATTGAATAGGTATGCTAGTATAGCAGGCATTGTGATGTATAGCATAGGTCAGCCTGTGTTTTACATAACAATACCATGCTACGAATGACGATTGTAAGTATTTATTAAGTGCTGCTTCGTGGCCTGCTCTGTGTCGCAGTATTAAGTATGTATGTGTTGACGATTTTGATTGTAATAAAGGTGTTTTCAATCAAAAATTACCCTGCCCAAATCTCCTGGGAGGAAAGGACTACTTAGGCAATTGCTAAGTATCAGAACTTTCTATGTTTTCTCCTTTTTATTTTGCAATTGTTTGCCGTGTATGTATGTATCTTGTTAATCCTTTTTTGTAACCAAGTGCTGTCCATTTTTCATACATTAAACCTAAAAGTTTGATGGTTTGTTTTGTAACCTGTAACGTAAAGTGGATTTGAAAGATTTGAGAATGAATAAGCTTATGCAGGCTACGTGAATAATTATATTTACTAAGTGATTAAATATAACACAAAGAAATCACTTACAGAATAATAAAGAGTAAATAAGCATCACTAGCCTAAATGAGGTGGAGACTCCGTCGATCATGATATAACCCATGGCTGTCTACCCTGTTATAACACATGACTAGAGATGAACGAATCTATTCGCCGCTTCATAGATTCGATACTAATCTTCACAATTTTCTACTCCGAAGCGAATTCGGATCTTTTCAGATTCGCTCCGTTCGAATCTTAAATGTTCTTAAACCTTTGTATGCAAACGCTACGTACTTGGCCGATGAATTGTACGCTAATGCTACGTATCAGTTAATTTATACGCTGATGCGCACAAATTCAGTTAATTAACAAACTTTTACTGTATGCTCGTTAATTGTGCGGAAATGTTTGCGGTGAGAACGGCAAAAAGCCTGTGAAGAAGCCGGTCACCTGACCTAGTGGGAAGGGCTTGCTCTGATTGGCCCATAGGCTCGGAAAGCCAGTGACATCAGTTGTGCTGCGACTGCTGAGACGAGCAGAGGCTTGTGAAGTTGTGAAAGACAGGGACTGTTTTATGGAAATTGTGGTGTTATTCTGGGCATCCATAATACACATATCAGGGCAAGTGCAGGGCCAGTGCAGGGCTAGTAATATTAATCAGGCAGGGAGAGAGACAGGGAGAGAGACAAAGACTTGCAGGGCCACAGTTAAGTGAAAATGTCTGGCACGGAAAAGCAAAAGGGTTCCACTTCAAGAAAGTGGCACAGGCCAGCAGTGGCAAAGGACATGTAGCCACAGCTTCTACTGGTAGAATTCGTAGTAGTTGGCCACTGTTCCACCAGATAAAAGGCCACCGAACCCCACTGCACAATCCGGCAGATATTGAGGAAAGCCTCCCTGATGATTTTTTAGAGAGCAGTCAGAGTTTGGACTGCCCGGAAGCGGAGGTTGGTGGGGAACAGCCGATATTGCAGTCAGACAAAAATGGTGGGGAGTCTGATGATGACTGTGTGTTAGACAGGAGGACCTGGGAGCCGGATCGGGCTGGTGAGGAGGATTTGATCTCCGAGGAGGAGAGCGGTGGTAGAGGCATCAACACAGGGCAGAGGCGAGGTAGGCCAGGCCTGCCTTGGGAACTAGTAAGACCCCAAGTAGGGTGGGGCTGGCATCAGGGTCTAATCGTGCAAGGGCTATGCCAAGCTTGACCATCTCTGGAGGCCGAACGTCAGGTGTGTGGAAGTATTTCACCACTCTGCCAGGGGACATCAGCACAGCCACGTGCAATTTCTGTAAGCAGAAATTGAGCTGTGGGAAAGCCTCAAATGTAGGGACCACTGCTCTGTGGAACCATCTGAAGCAGCGTCATGCCACACTTTTGTGTAACCAAGGTGGATTATAGCAGCGCCTTGATTCAGAAGAGCTGGCTACTTCTCCCGGGGTCCCCTGCGTCAGGCAGCCCGCATCCAAGGGCGTAACTCAGCCTGCATCCAAAGGCGTTACTAGTACATACACTTCGTTGTCAACCGTGTGCTTTTCTCCACCTCCTCTTACTCGTCAGCCGTCCATTGTCAAGTTCGTGGCCAGGAAGCATGTTTACGCAACCAGCAATCCAACAGTGCGCAAACTTAATTCTCACCTGACCAAGTTGCTGGCTGTGCAGTCTCTGCCATACAATTTAGTTGATTGCACAGCTTTTAGGGAGCTGATGGCTTGCGCTCAGCCGCACTGGCAGATCCCTAGCCGGCATTACTTTTCAAATAAATAATAATAATAAAGAAAGATGTGCACACCCCCTCTGGAATAGTATAGAAGGTTCAAGGATAATACTCAAGGGTAATCAAAACTCTGAAATTTATTAAAAACAACAACAATAAAAGACATATAATATACCCCTTAAAAAAATCAAATGTGCATGATCTTAAACAAATAGGTATCCCTATGAGACATAATCCATCATATAGTACACCTAAAAAAAAGTCTATTAATTCACCATATAATACATTTGATGTACATTAATAGATAAATCCAAATGCAGACATCCGCCTACTTCACTTCATAGAACGTTCCAAGAGAGGTGGAAATAGTGTCAAAAGTGATGTAGTTCACATAGGGAGCAATTTATCTAATTAGCATATCCAGTCCATGTGAATAATATGGTTTATATCTCCAATCAATATTGATGTTGAGCAGTATATATTGATGTGCGGTATATATTGATATCAATAATGGGCAGTATATGTTGATCTCAACCGCCTTGTATACACTGATGGGTTTGTGTTTCCTTATATAATATAACAAACAGTTGTTTATGAATGCCCAACTGGGCTCTTACCACACTTCTGCAGACGCAGGGGCTCCTCTTTATTTGTTGAGACTTGGGTGATATATGTATTTCACACCCAGCACAGTATGGATATAGTTACCGACTGTGCATATCCGTAGTGTACTTTTCAAATAAAGCTATCCCCGTCCTTTACTCGCACGTGGCGGACAACATAGGACACTCCCTGCAGCTGTCTCTCTGTAGCACCGTGCACGTCACAGTCGACACCTGGAGCAGTGTGTATGGCAAGGGGCAATACATGTTCTTTACAGCTCACTGGCTGAATGTTTTTAGTAGCAGCGAGGCAGCAACCCCCCAGCAACAGCCTGATTGCTTTAGGCACCTCCATGCAGTTTCCAGCCAGGATTGCAGAGCACCACACACCTATCCGCTCCCTCCTCCACCTCCAGTCCGCCTGCAGGAGCATCAGGGCAGAGAGTTGACCCCCCTCCTTCCTATCACATGTGCCAGGTTAAACGCTGCCACGCTGTGTTAGATTTAATCTGTCTTGGCAACACCAGCAACACAGGCCAGCGCTTGCTGCATCACATCAAGCAGCAAATAGCACGCTGGCTGTCTCCTCGCCAGATGCAAGTGGGCAAGGTGGTGAGTGACAACAGGGCAAATATAGTGGCAGCGCTGAACCTGGGTCAATTCACGCATGCTCCCTGTATGGCACATGTCCTAAATCTAGTGGTGCAGAGATTTCTCAAAACATTCACTGGCCTGCGCAAGGTTCTGGAAAGTCACAGAAGCTTTGCACTCATTTGAGTCACTCTTATGTGTCCTGCAACGCTCTGCTGGACTTGCAGTGGCAAAACGGTCTTCTGCCACACCGGTTGATAGGTGACGTGCCAACTCAGTGGAATTCCACGCTTCACATGTTGCAGCGGCTCCTTGTCCAGCAGCAGCCAGAATCGTCGACCATAGGGAGCAGGTGTGGCTTAGATTTCCGTCAGTGGAGGCTGGTCTGAGATGCCTGCACTGTGCTGAAGCCCTTTGAAGAAGCCACTAAATTGGTCAGCCAGGACAGCTGCGGTCTGAACGACATTGTTTCACTAATATTTGTCCTTGAAAAGACACTGTCGCTCATGCAGCAGGGAGCAATGGGGGAAGGAAATCCTGCACATCTCTCTGCAAGCTATGCTGTCAGTGTTGGGGAGCCCCAACAACAAAGTTCCATGGAGGTGCAGGAGGAGAATGAGGAGCTTCAGGTAGGGGAGGGGAGGAGGAGTTTGATGATGACCAGGAGGAGGAGGAGACACAGTTGGAGGAGCTGAAGGATGATGATGACATCTTCAGGGACACTCAAGTGTCTCAGAGAGAGGCTGAGATGGAAAGAACTTGCTCCTCGGGCACGCTGGCCAGGATGGCGAGCTGTATGCTCACGTGCTTACGGAGTGACAGGCTTATCCTAAAAATAAGGCAGACTGACGAATAATGGCTGACGATGGACCCGCGGTATCACTCCAACATGGGGGATTGTTTTCTTCCCCAGGAAAGGGAGGAGAAATTAGCTTCATACCGGGAGAAGGTATGTACAAACCTGACCACAGCTTTCAGCCAGCCCCAGCCTGCTGCCAACGTCTCTGAAAGGGAGGCCCGGCAGAGTCATCCACCTCCTGCCACAACCAGCAGCAGCCAGTTAAGCCTCATGAGTATGATGGAAAAAAAAAATTTCAGCCTCCCAACAGCCGCAGCCAAGTGAGCAGGCCCAGTCCACCTGCCTCAACGAACAGGTTCAAGCTTACCTGTAGTCTGGCTCGCAAAGCCTCTTCTCAGACCCACTGGACTTCTGGGCAGCCAGAATACAACAGTGGCCGGAACTTGCCCACTATGCACTAGGGCTTCTTTCCTGCCCAGCCTCAAGTGTCATGTCAGAGAGGGTTTTTAGCGCCGCTGGGGGGGGTGGTGACACCCAAACGGTCCAAACTGTCACCTGGCAGTGTGTCCAAAAAAACACCTTTATAAAAATGAATCAAGGCTGGATTACCTCCGATTTTCAAACTCCTCTTGCTGAGGCAGATGAGTAGATCAGGCCTGGTAATTCTCACTCTTGCTGTTAGCCGGCCTATAAGGTTGCATGCCAAACGTCTCGTGTCATGGGCTGAGCGAACCTGAACTCCCCAAACCAAAACACCAAAATGTTATTAAAATCCAAAAACTGTTGTCTACCTCTGCCTCCATTTTCAACATTAGCACTTAGCAGGCTAGCAGCTGTTGTTATACTCCACCGTTCTTAGTTCTATTTACTATTCGTAAATTTGTTTTGGAGCCTTTCCTCCCCAAATATATATATATATATATATATATATATATATATTAAAAAAAAGTAAAAATGGTATTAAAATAGTTACACTGTTGTATAACTCCGCCTCCCGTTACAAGTTACATTAGCGGAGATTGTTATACTCCACCGCAGTTTGCTATATTTACTATTCATTCTCTGCTGTGCTGATATACCCCATCCTTTACTACTACTGGCCGTGCCACCCATGAAATGCCCATATATAATTTTCACTGCCTATCCCCAGAAGAAGCCTGTTGGCGAAATGGCGTTGGGAGGAGGCCTCAATGTGATCTGCCTGAGACCATTGAGGTATATGCAACTTAATGCTCCTATGCTTGCCACCATTAATGTAAAGTTTTTTATTTGAGGCTTTTTTGCCCTTTTGATGTATACATGTACTTGTGATATTATTGATGCCTGTAATCTGTTTGGTCCCGGGCTACCCCCTTATTTTCATCTCATCATGATATATTCTCCGCTGCTATATGTTTTTTATATCTCATATTATTATTTTCTATATGAAATGATGTATTAATAAAGATATTCTGGTTTACTAAAATATCTGTGGAAGCCAGTTTCTCTCTTTTTTGTTGGGTTCTATCGTTACAAGGTAGAATGTTTACAGGCTTGTTGTCCAAACAAGCCAAGCCTTTTTCTCTGACTGTAATCCGGGAACAAGAGTGTGCGTAATTTATTAATGCTTTGGCCTGAAGACACCCTGTGTTCATTAATCCGGGAAAATGGCCTTTGGACAATTTTTGGAGGCTCCAGCCTAAAGAGACATCCCTGTTTTCTTCACACTAATGCAGGCTATGGCATATGCACAATTTTGGAGGTTTTGGCCTAAATAGACACCCCTGTCTTCTTCACACTAATGTGGGCTCCTGCCTATGCACAATTTTTGGAGGCTCTGGCCTAAACAGACACCCCTGTCTTCTTCACACTAATGCGGGTTCTGGCCTATGCACAATTTTTGGAGGCTTTGGCCTAAACAGACACCCCTGTCTTCTTCACACTATGTCAGGAAGGTGTTAAAGGTTTAAAACAACAATTAAAACACAGGTCTGGCAATCATCGCCTGCAGCTCTCAGAGCTCCAGCTGAAGGCCGCAAATAGGCCAGGAGGCAGCATGGAGCCTGGTGTCAAAGTGGCATAAGGCTGCCTCCACCTCAAAGTCTGTCGGGATATCTGTAGGGGTGGAAACAGTAATATAATTAGTATGATCAAGTTAAAGGGGTTTTCCTATGAAAAATATTCTAAACTTTCAAACCAGCACCTGGATCAGAATACTTTAGCAATTGAATGTTATTAAATATTTGGTATATCTACTGGAACGAGTTATTCAGTGACATGTATCTGTATTGAGCCATTTTTTTTTTTTTAACTGCTCACTGAGAAGGACACACATGGTCAGTTTGGGGTTTGTACTTACTGGACACTCATACTGAGTGGTCTTCCCATGGTCACATGTATCTGAACACCACAGAATATAGTATTAAACAAAGCCAACAATGGGGGACCTATCAATGTAAGTAACCACTGCTCATGTTCGTCAAAAAGAGGTCTGGCCCTTCATTTGGTCTTCATTGTGTTTGGTGAGCAGTGTTTGATATGCTATATTTGGGGTTGGTAACATCTTGTACTGACCTCTTTTTGACGAGGTGTTCAGCTACATGTGACTATATGTTAGTATAATACTGTTCAGCCATTTTTGTGTGGCGTGGTTATTGGCATATTTATTTATTTGTCACATGTATCTGACCCCATATTGACTGTCATTGTGGCAGCACATATTCTATTATAGTATGGTGTGGGACCATCTTTGCATATTTATTGTTTTGTCTTATTTTTATGATTATTGCTCATCTGTATACTACTGTGTTTATTGTACTATTACATTTCCATGTATGGGCTAGCGATGGTGTTTTCTTGCACTGTCACCCTCCCTTTATAACATAAATTTTTTAAATCTGTTTTATGTGATGTAATAAAGAGTTTCATATTTTCATAGTACTATAGTGGCTCCATTTGTCTTCTTATAGACACTGGTTGTGGTTTATTACAAAGTTCAGTCTATTACCCCTCCTTATTTATGTGAAGGGGGTTTTGCAGGTGTAATGACAGTGGAGATCTTAGAGCCTCTCATCAGTGGATAGACAGTCCATTATCTTATCTGTGGGAGGAGCTTTGAAACAAGAACCTCCTCCCTTCACTGGTCTGCAGATCATTGCATCAGCCCTGCTGGTTTTGGCAGGAAGTCTTGGGCAGACGATTACTTTTGAGGTCCACCCCTGGACAGCCATAGTAACAGCAGCAAGGCCTGGTTCAGCTTGGCAGACCAGTGTTTGTAGCAGTTTCTTTTTGTGTTACAGTCAGGTTACCAAAAACTGTGTCTTACCACAACTGGTTGACTTGGGCAGCCCCTGGATTTTTCTGAGGTTTCCAGTCCCGGCTCTGTTTAACAGATGAACAGTTCCACACAATCTAGAAAAATTTAAACTTAGCCCATGTCAGGGAAAGCCAGTGATGGGGTGGTTTCCTCTCCACCCCTGCATCAAGTTGATCAAATAAACAAACAAAAGTCCTTTTGTCAGTCCAACACTGTATTTAAATAACTCTTTCCAATGGTACCATAGAAGTCCTCTGCCAAAGCAAAATAAACTTACAAAAACATAAATTTGATCTAATTAAAAGTACTAATTGTCACGAGGGGAGACAAGGGTGGTGAGCCCTGAACTGAACCCCTCCTTCTTTCCCTGCCTACTTGCCTCAGTCGGCCCTAGGCAGCCGCGGACAACCACGAAGACGGACCCTACGCTGGATAAGTGCGCAGGGAGGGAACAAAGGGACGGACAAAACACAGACAGAACGAACACAATGGTAGAGTAGTGAGCAAGCCGGGTCAAACACAGGAGGTCACGTAAATACCAGGGGTGAAGCAAGAGAGAAGTCAAAGTCCAGAATCCGAGTCCAAAATCCAAGTCAATATTCAAGCTAGAAGTCGCACAAGCACTGGTCAAAGGAGTAACTAATCACAGGCGATTTGAAAGGGCAGCTGGCAGCTTTAAAAAGCCCTCCAATGGGTCATGTGACGGGGCCAGCGTCACATGACCTCATTTGCATAATGAGCGCTGGCCAAACGTGACCAGCGCTCAAATATGCTATAAATTTGGTCATGTGGCGTGGCCAGCGCCACATGACCCAAATATAAGGCCCCCAATATGAAAATATACTCTGAGCGCTGGCTTGCCGGGCCAGCGCTCAGTACCGCCCACTGCTCGTGTCTAGGGGGGCGGGGACGCTGGGCACGCAGCATCCGGAAGCGCGCCCGACGCTCCCCGTCTCTTGTTACCATGGAGACGAGGACGCCAGTCGCGTCCTCGCTCCGTGGTAGCGGAAGTCCGGCGGCGCTGCAAGCGAGGAGCGTGCCGCCGGCTTCCCGTGACAGTACCCCCCCTTCATGAGGGGCCACCGGACCCTTACCAGCGGGAGCCGGTTTATCAGGATGCTGCAGGTGGAATTTCTGGATGAGCGAATCTGCATGCATCCTGGTCAACGGCACCCAAGACCTGTCCTCCCGGCCCGAACCCCTTCCAGTGTACCAGGTTACTGAAAGGAATTCCGGACCTTCCTTACATCAATAACTCTAGCAATCTCGTGCTCCACTTGTCCCTCTACCTCGACCGGAGGCGAGGACTGTTCTTCTGGACCAACGGGAGCAACACAACGCTTAAGCAAAGATATATGAAAAACATTATGAACGCAAAGGGAGTCGGGTAAACCTAATTCAAAAGATACCGGATTGATCACCTTGGTGATCCTGTATGGACCAATGAAGCGAGGCGCAAACTTATAAGATGGTACTTTCATACGTAGATTTTTTGTCGACAACCATACCATGTCCCCCACCTTGAAATCCATACCCTTAGAACGTTTCTTATCCGCCTTAGTTTTTTGGACTCCTTGGGCCTTTTCCAGGTTCGACTGAACCTGTGCCCAAACTGTGCACAGTTCTTGAGAAACAGCATTGACCTCTGGGACAACTGAAGAGGATGAGGAAAAGGAACCAAAGCGCGGATGAAAGCCCATATTACAGAAAAAAGGTGAAACCCCAGAGGAAGAATTTACTCGGTTATTAATAGCAAATTCGGCCAGAGAACAGGTATCTGGCCCACACAAGCTGGTTATCAGTCACATAACATCTGAAGATACTGCTCAACCGATTGATTAAGACGCTCAGTTTTGACCATTGGTCTGCGGATGGAAGGCCGATGAAAAGGACAAAGATATTTCAATCTTCTTACAGAAAGCTCTCCAGAATTTGGACACAAACTGCACCCCCCTGTCCGATACAATATTCTCTGGAATACCATGCAGTTTAACTATGTGGTCCAAAAATACAGACGCCAAGACCTTAGCAGACGGTAATTTACACAACGAAATAAAATGACACATCTTGCTAAATCTGTCAACCACAACCAAAATCACAGTTTTACCCTCGGAGCAAGGCAAATCCGTGATGAAGTCCATGGACAAATGCGACCATGGTCTGCTAGGTATGGGTAATGGACGTAGCTCACCCATAGGCCGTGTCTTGGGATTCTTAGACCTGGCACAAGTATTGCACGCAGTTACGAAAGCCTGAACATCCCTGGAAATCGATGGCCACCAGTACTGCCTAGAGACTAACTCCTTGGTGGCATAGATACCAGGATGACCACATAATACAGCGTTATGGCACTCACCCAGCAGTCGCAAACGCAAATGAGCCGGCACAAACAATTTGTCATTGGGGGTACCAGTGGGAGCGAGATGCTGTCCTGCTGAAATTTCAGATGCCAGATCAGACGAGGTAGCGGCCACGATGATGTTCAGTCGCAGGATGGGCTCAGGAGGGACGTCAGGAGGCTGATACGCCTGAAAGCTTCGGGATAAGGCGTCAGCCTTAATGTTCTTGCTTCCTGGTCTAAAGGTAACACAAAAATCAAAAGGGGTAAAGAACAAAGCCCACCTCGCCTGTCTGGGATTCAAACGTTTAGCAGACTCCAAAAACATAAGATTTTTATGATCAGTGGAGGACCACAATGCGATGTAATGCCCCTTCCAGGAAGTGACGCCACTCCTCAAATGCCCACTTAATGGCCAACAACTCTCTATTACCGATATCATAGTTTCTCTCCGCAGACGAGAACTTGCGGGAAAAAAAAAGCACATGGCTTAAGGTTAGTTAAGGTGGAAAGACCCCTGGGACAGTACTGCCCCAACCCCATCCTCAGAATGCATCCACCTCAACTACAAAGGGCTCACTCTGGTCAGGCTGGATTAACACCGGGGCATTAGAGAAAACACTGTTTTAGCTTCTCAAAGGCCTCAATAGCTGCAGGGGGCCAATTAAACTAGAATCCGCTCCCTTACGAGTCAGATCTGTAACTGGTTTGACCACCAATGAAATACTTTTAATAAATTTGCGATAAAAGTTCGCAAATCCTAAAAATCGTTGGAGCGCCTTAAGGGAGGAGGGTCGCACCCATCCAGGATGGGCTTGCACCTTAGCTGGATCCATTTTGCAAGAAAAAGGAGTCAAAATGTATCCTAAAAAGGCCACTTCCTGAACGCCAAAGATACACTTCTCCCCCTTAACAAATAGTTTATTTTCACGTAACACCTCTAACACTTGCCTGGTATGGTGAAACGTGAGACTCCCAATCCGCCGAAAAAAATAAGGATATCATCAATGTAAAACAATCATGAACCTCCCAATAAAAGGTCTGAAAATGTCATTGACAAAATTCTGGAATACCGCGGGTGGCATTGCCTTAGCCCAAAGGGCATTACTAAAATACTCAATAGTGACCCTCAGGGGTATTGAAGGCCGTCTTCCATTCATCCCCTGCCCTAATTCTAATCAGGTTATAAGCTCCCTTCAAATCCAGTTTAGAGAACCAGCAGGCGCCTTGAATCTGGTTCAGTAAATCAGTGATAAGGGGCAGCGGGTACCTGTTCTTGACCGTGATCTTGTTAAAGTTCCCTGTAATCAATATAGGGCCTCAATCCTCCATCCCTTTCTTACCAACAAAGAAAAATCCGGCCCCCATGGGGGAAACCTGAAGGCCGGATGTGACCCTTGGCCCAGACTCTCCTTAAGATAATCCCTCATGGACTGCCGCTCAGGAGTGGAAAGAATTGTAAATACGGCCCTTAGGATACTTGGAACCTTCAGTAATCTCAATAGCACAATCATATTGCCGTGAGGAGGGAGGAACTCAGTCCTCGGACATGGAGAATACGTCCTGAAAATCTCTGATATATATCCGGGCAGGATAAGAGACTCAGTGGTACCTCCAACCTGCAATATTGATTTGCAACATTTTGGACATCACCTCCCCACTTCTCTATTCACCTGCAGGCCCGTTGATCACAGGGTTGTGGTCCTGTAACCATGGCAGACCTAAACGAGGTCAGCAGGTAATCCCTTAGGATAAGGAAAAAGCAAGTTTCAGTGTGGGAAATTCCCACAGTTAAGGAAACCTCGGGAGTACAAAACTCCACCCTCCCATTATTTAATGGGGTGGAATCTAAAGCAATGATTTGAATTGCTTCCTTAAAGGAACTAGCGGAATACCCACAGATTGTACAAAATCAAAATTAATAAAATTAACTGCAGAACCTGAATCAACAAATGCTTGACCAACCCCCTTAATTTGATTAGAGGAGACAGAGATAGGTAGCAAAACTTTCCTCCTTACCACCGCTGGAGTTACCTTACTTCCCGCCGGAGATCTCCTAGAGGGCGGAAGTTTGGGACACTGCTGGAGCCAGTGTTCATTTCACCACAGTAAAAACAGGCCCCTTCAGGCGTCTCTGGTCCTTAGGGTTCCACCCAACTGCATGGGCTTCCTCCGGAACTCTGGTAGGGGATGGACTTGGAAGAGCAATGTCAGGCACACGGCAACCTGAGGAATGCTTGAACGTTCTCTCAGTCTCTCTCTCACCCGTCGGTCTACGCTTTAATGGCTAAGGTCAATGGTCGCTTCTAAGGACTCAGGAGTCGGATAAACACACTAGAAGGTCCTTCAGTTGGTCAGACAGCCCCACCCGGAATTGACTTCTTAAGGCTGGTCATTCCATCCAGAAAGAGACACACCACTTCCTAAACTCCGCGCAATAGTCCTTCTACTGGACGGTTACCCTGCCGAATGTCCCTGAGCTGAGACTCGGCGACCGCAGACAGTCGGGCTCCTCATATAATAAGCCCTAAGGCCAGAAAAAACGCGTCCCACAGTCCCGCGGCTAGGGGAAAGTCAGGGGGAACGAAAGGCCCACTCCTGCGGATCACCTGCAGCAAGGAAATAATTATTCCCAACCCGCTGTT
>ONZH01019138.1:0-26275 GCA_900303285.1 Rhinella marina
ACTCTGTGAGAAAAGTCCTGGTAAAAGGACAGAAACGTTGCATTGAACAACTTTTGGGAGCAGTGTGGAATTTTCTTTTCTAGGTAGATGGTTGGGTAGATGGTTGGTCGTGATACGTTGAGCACGTGGCCGGTGCCCGTATATTGCAGACAAGCAACGGCTGTCTACATGAGCCCTTAGGCTGAGTTCACACTTCAGTTATTTCTATCAGTTATTGTCAAAAACAGGTCAAAAACACAGAACATGATGAAATCTTTCCATTACACCTTATCTCTGAGAAACCTTCACTACTGGTTTTGGCTCACAATAACTGATGGAAATAACTGACCAAATAACCGAAGTGTGAACTGGGCCTTACTGGCTTCCTGATACTGGCTCTCAGCTCCAGTGCTCTCCAACCTCTGCTCAGGTCCCTGGATGTCATCATCCATTTTGACACTGCCTGCATCCAATCATGGGCCACGGCGGTGACTTCTCCACTTGCATCAAGTAAATAAACTTGACTGTCGATACAGTACTTCAGAATTTGGGGCCCTGCTTTTAATTTCGCCCAGGGCCAGATTTTGTCTAAAACCAGCCCTGCAAATAAGACCCCCCTAATCAGACTTCCAATCTTGATTAGACCTAAGATCAGACCCTAATCTGTATCAGACCCCCAATAAAACCCCTAAACTTTATCAGATCTCAGATCAGACCCCCCAATCTGTATCAGACCTCCAAACTTTATCATACCTCAGATCAGACCCCCCAATTAGACTTCCAATCTGTATCAGACCTCAGATCAGACCACCAATCCTCATTAGACCTCAGATCAGACATAAACTAAATAAATGAGCTTACCTCCACCACAGCACCAGTCTGGAGATCCAGTGGGCTGTTTCTGCTCTCACCACTCCCTGGTATTCTGCCAGCCCCGCGATGTGACCTGAGATGAGCGAGCATGCTCGGCCGAGCGTACTCGGGAGCAATTTTCGAGTAGTAGTGTACGCATCTTCTAATCTGTACGCTAATGTGTACGCATCTTGTAATTTGTACGCATTAGCGTACAAATTTATAAGATGCGTACGCATTAGTGTACAGATTATAAGATGCATATGCATTAGAGTACAGATTATAAAATGCGTACGCTACTACTCGAAAATTGCTCCCGAGTACGCTCGGCCGGGCATGCTCGCTCATCTCTAGACCTGACATCACACAGCACACTATACACAGTAAGGACACAGTGCAGCGTGACGCCTCGAATGAAGACCAGGGAGCGGTGAGTACAGTGCTAGCAGAGCTACATTCACCGCTCCTCTAATCTCCTTTACTCTAATGGAAGTATTAGTATTCACTTTATAAGATGCACTCCTATCCCCCTCCACTCATTGTTGGGAGAAAATAGCGCCTCTTATAAAGCAAAAAAATATGGTATATAAGGGGCCCAATGTACAGGATGTTTCAGTCAGTTAGACCTTCTTCTGTGGACTGTCTCTAAAAAGAAAAACCCATTAATATTATGGTAATAACAATTCTATGGTAATGATGATATACTATACAAACATAATGTCATAACTGCATACTAATAAACTGCATACTAAATAAAAAGCCCTAATTATGCATTCCATAAATGGGCAATTGTAAATGTGAAATAAATGTCCACCAACAGGGATTGCAATGTTATTCAGAATATCCAAGATCATAAGGTAAGGAAATCTAATACTGTAGAGTGGTTAGGATAATAATGAGGCACAATACTATGATGGGTGGGCATGAGGGGAATATTTGAATTCAGTTTTGCAGTAGTCTGTGTTGGAAAAATTTGCACCAAATTTATCAAATGTCACATGAGGTTTGTTGAATGTGGTGCAGCTTTAAACCTGAAACTTTTGTCTAGAAATGTTACTCCAGTTTTCCAACCTTTTAAAAAGCCTCAGTGATAAATATGGAGTAGAACTCATTAAGATAACTAACCACACCCTCTTTCCTACCCACTTTTGAAAACTGGAATGAGTGGTGTAAAAATTGTGTGACTTTTTGGCATGCAGGGCTTGAAAAAGTTATGGGGTGGCACATGGGGAAGGACGTGGGAGCCTGGTGTGTGGAAGGTGCCTACTTGACATTTATAAAAGCTACCACATATGTCCTGGAGGAATGGGTTGGCAGTCTAGGCGTCTAGAAGGTATGACACTGGTAGTAGTGGTGGAGAAAGCAGAATCCACTGTATCAAGTGGATCGTCATTGTGTGTACAACCTACTAAAGGCTAATTTACAGTATAGGCTATATATGCCAGAAGGGTCATGTGTTGCATATGTCTTATTTTATCTATGGTGCAGTCATAGTTCCACATTCAGAACCAGTCTATTAAAAACATATCAGTGAGACGCAAAAAGTTCAACGGACAACCAAATTAATAGGCTATTGAAATGTTCAGTTATGACTAAAAACTGTCAAATTACATGCATTTATCCTAAAGAGAAGAGGTTATCAGGGGATATATTATCTTTCTATAAATTTGAAAATAGTCCCTATAAATATGTGAAAGCTTATCACTATTAATTTTCTATATTTGCAAACACTGAGAATGATCCATCAAGTAGCTAAAAACTGACTTCTTTCTTGGAAGGCAAAACAGACAAGAGCTGGCTCATACTACCATGTATTGTAGACTGTTCTAAAATGAGGCTGTCATTAGGAGCTTCAATACTCTGAGCTAATTATTCTACAGATGCTAGAAACTTGACAGTTTTGTATGTGACTTGTCTAGGTAGAGTGTTAGAACAGCCATGATTTATTGTCATTGCTATATTCACTGGAGATATAGCTTCATTAAAAAACTTAATTGGGAGTGTACTGAAGCACACATAAGGTGAGCAAAAAAACATGTAACATATTTTGATATACAACTTCTATAACTATCAATTAAGGATTTCTGTGCATAATCTGTAGGACATAAGTTGCTTAAAGGGATTGTTCGGTTTCAAATATTGATGACCTATCCTCAGAATAGTTGATCAATATCAGATCACTGGTGGTCCGATTCCTGGCACCCCTACCAATCAGCTGTTTGAAGAGTTCTGCTTTCTCTTCACTTTTTACTTGCTATTTATTTACTATTGCTTGTTAGTTGGGTCTTTTAATGTTTTATATGCTGATTATCAAGGTTGTATTCTGTGAGTATAATAAAGTGTATGAAGTGTATGAATATCTTGCAGTACTTTACTGTTGTGGTTCTTCTGTTGATTGATTTGGAAGGAGGACAGATATATGAGACATGAAATTTAACAAACCAGATTCAAGGAGATAACATTGTTTGAGACACTTGGGGAAATCTTGAATCTTTTGAGTATTTACAGTTTGTGCTTATTACTCAGCGCCAAAGGTACTTCTCTATGCTATATCCTATCTTTTAAGAGATGTGGTGATTGACTGCTGAATACCAGCTTCAGAAAGTCATCGCCCATAAGTGAAAATGAGACGTGCAGTTTCCTTTTTATTTGTATTCTGATTGGAAAGTAATCTCTGATTCTCTGTTTCCTAAGACACAGTTGGACTTTAGAGGGGTTATTTTGTTTTAGTTCATAATGTAGGTGAAAATGCAGTACTGGGGCCATTGTATGATGAATATAAAACAAGTTCACATCAATAATGGCTTTTTTAACATTACATACTTTGCCTAAAGAGTACTTATCATTTATAGATTGCCTAGGCATTATATACAATGCCTAGGCTACGATGATTCATTGATAGATCATTCAAAAAGAGATTGTTTATCCTTTCCTTGGTGTCTTTGAACATCTATGGCCATTTTTTAATGATTGTAATTAGAGAACCTTTCAAGATTCGGTTCAGGTTCTCCAAATTTCTGGAGAGCAAGAGAGAGACCAATATACTATTCTGTGTTTCTCAACAATATACATGTGTTGTCTAAGGGCCACTCTTTCCCATAGAGAGCGCCTATTATATACATAGTAGGTGTGCGTAGTATTGTAGGCCATCCGATGCCCCACTTGGTTTCAGGAAAAGATCTTTAAATTAGCATTTCTAAGCCTATCTAATGTTAGCAGATGTTAGACATGATAATTTGCATATATTTTTCCCCAGAAATCAAGAGGAGCATTGTCTAGCCTACAATAGTCATTGTAGTCATTGTAGACATTGTCATGTACAGTGCCTTGCGAAAGTATTCGGCCCCCTGGAACTTTTTAACCTTTTGTCACATTTCAGGCTTCAAACAAAAAGATATAACATTTTAAGAATCAACAACAAGTGGGTCACAATTGTGAAGTGGAACGAAATTTATTGGATCATTAAAACTTTTTTGTAATAATAAAACTGAAAAGTGGGGCGTGCAAAATTATTCGACCCCCTTGCAATAATGCTTTGTTGCGCCACCTTTGGCTGCGATTACAGCTACAAGTCGCTTGGGGTATGTCTCTATCAGTTTTGCACATCTAGAGACTGAAATTCTTGCCCATTCTTCCTTGCAAAACAACTCAAGCTCTTTGAGGTTGGATGGAGAGCGTTTGTGAACTGCAGTTTTCAGCTCTTTCCACATATTCTCAATTGAATTCAGGTCTGGACTTTGACTTGGCCATTCTAACACCTGGATACATTTATTTCTGAACCATTCCATTGTAGATTTTGCTTTATGTTTGGGATCATTGTCTTGTTGGAAGATAAATCTCCGTCCTAGTCTCAGGTCTTTTGCAGACTCCAACAGGTTTTCATCCAGAATGGTCCTGTATTTGGCTCCATCCATCTTCCCATCAATTTTAACCATCTTCCCTGTCCCTGCTGATGAAAAGCAGGCCCAAACCATGATGCTGCCACCACGTTTGACAGTGGGGATGGTGTGTTCAGGGTGATGAGCTGTGTTGCTTTTACGCCAAACATATCCTTTTGCATTGTTTCCAAAAAGTTTGATTTTGGTTTCATCTGACCAGAGCACCTTCTTCCACATGTTTGGTGTGTCTCCCAGGTGGCTTGTGGCAAACTGTAAACAAGACTTTTTATGGATATCTTTGAGAAATGGCTTTCTTATTCTATAAGTGTTCGACTGATTGTTGTCCTATGGACAGAATCTCCCACCTCAGCTGTAGATCTCTGCAGTTCATCCAGAGTGATCAAGGGCATCTTGGCTGCATCTCTGATCAGTCTTCTCCTTGTTTGAGATAAAAGTTTAGAGGGACGGCCGGGTCTTGGTAGATTTGCAGTGGTCTGATACTCCTTCCATTTCAATACGATCGCTTGCACAATGCTCCTTGGGATGTTTAAATCTTGGGAAATCTTTTGGTATCCTAATCCAGCTTTAAACTTCTCCACAACAGTATCACGGACCTGCCTGGTGTGTTCCTTGGTCTTCATGATGCTCTCTGTGCTTTAAACAGAACCCTGAGACAATCACAGAGCAGGTGCATTTATACGGAGACTTGATTACACACAGGTGGATTCTATTTATCTTCATCAGTCATTTAGGACAACATTAGATCATTCAGAGATCCTCAATGAACTTCTGGAGTGAGTTTTCTGAACTGAAAGTAAATGAGCCAAATAATTTTGCACACCGAACTTTTCAGTTTTATTATTACAAAAAAAGTTTAAATGATCCAATAAATTTCGTTCCACTTCACAATTGTGACTCACTTGTTGATTCTTCACCAAAAATTTAAAATGTTATATCTTTTGGTTTGAAGCCTGAAATGTGGCAAAAGGTTGAAAAGTTCCAGGGGGCCGAATACTTTTGCAAGGCACTGTATATCAACTGATCTCCATAATAGAAATAGTACCCACCCAGAGGTTCTCTCCAAGGCCTTGCAACTAGAAAAGCTGTTCTCATCTGCTTTGCTCTGATAAAGAGCTATTGTCCTGAAAGAGCTCATTGCA
Source organism: Rhinella marina (assembly GCA_900303285.1). Lineage (NCBI taxonomy): Eukaryota > Metazoa > Chordata > Amphibia > Anura > Bufonidae > Rhinella > Rhinella marina. Next base: position 5,870 of record ONZH01019138.1, read on the forward strand.
GATATGAGGCAAACTTAGCTATTTTCCTAGTTTTTCTAAATAAGCTTGTTTGAAAGGCTGGAAGGCACCCCTGCTGATCAGCTGTGTGACAATAACACAGTGCTCATACAAGTGCTGTGTTCTCTGCATTGTTTACCTGCTCACTATGCAGCATTGAGCAGGTGTAATTACAGCTTCACCGTCCCCATTCATTTTGATTGGATGGCTCCTTCCTACTCAGCTGAGCATAAATCATCATAGCAAAAGCAGACAACTCCCTTAAGAATAAGCAATTCCATTTTACCATTTTGGCCTTCATTTCAGATGAAACAGAGAGACCCCAAAAGTAACATTCAACTGAAAGTGAGACAAGAGAACTAGAACATCATACCAAGTTTACACTTCTCTCAATGAAAGATGCACCCTAGTTCTCTTTTTTGATTGACAATAACTTTAATTCACAATCAGTTATCAAAGTACAAACGGTATACCGCAACACAGCGTAGGCTGGATCACAGTGCAATAAATACTACACATAAACGTCTAGTGCATGGGCGCAATGTGCAGCAGAGGCACAGATCCTGTATTATACTACCACACTGACATTTTAATAAAACATCTCTCTCTCGCTCTCTCTCTCTCTCTCTACAACTCACAAAAGCTTTGTGTGAATCCAAGCTTTTTGATAAATGTGAAAAGAATCCTGAACTGATAGAATCAACTTAATTTTAATGTCTCAAATGGACCAAAAAAGATAATTCAGCAGTCTGGATTAGTGACGTTGCCCCATAGTTTTGTATCAGAGCTTATTTCCCATCCTTTAGTCCCTCATAGCACTTCATGTTATTCCCCTTATCCTCTAGAACTTGGTATAAATCACCTCATGTGGCTGCAGTTACTGTGGATCCACCTTCCCTGCTAGAGAAAAACCTAAATATCAGACAGATTGTGCCTGTAATTATTCTGTCACCATTAATTACCAGAAAACAAATCCCAAATGAAAAAATCAGCAATGTACAGCATTGCAATAACATGTTGTCTACTGATGGACTGTGATGGCAAAACTAGAACTGGGATGTCTTTTTACAGGTATTTAATTAAGTACTGAAATTATATTGCAGAGAATTGCGCTATTATATTTGTCTTCCTCTGGGAAAAATGCTATAAAATTGATGAGGTTTGTTCCATATATATTATGTATTGCATAGTAAATGTTTTTTTACCCATGACAAAATAAAGACAAAATTGATTTGTTATCCAGAGGAGGATAAATCATAGCAAAGGCAAATATTCTTTACCTGGATTCAAAGTATGTGAAAATGAAAGGGGTTATCCAGCTTTCTAATATTTGATGGCCATCTATAGAAAGCTAGAAAAAACCCTTTAATAGACTTCTTAGGGCGGGTTCGCATTGGCGTAATTGAATTCTGTTAAAGGAATATAATGGAATTCTAGGACAGAATGCAAAATGAGGCCTTCCATTTGGTTTCAGTTGGTTCCGGTATACATGACTGGGTGCCCATTAGGATTCTTGCTATGACCCCCTATCTTCAGTGTAATTCAAGGGCTTTAGAGTATGAGAGGTAAATTTACACGAGCTACCGACCTGTGTTCTTTTGGGTGGAGCCTTTTTAAGAGTAGGACCACACAGTCAGGTGTCTGCCTGCAGTTTGGAAGCTAAAATTAGGAGTGGATCATAAATGCAGAGAAAATATAAAGGACAGATATGACTCTTCTTTGAATTCACTCCTGGTTTTGGTTTCCAAAACTGCATCAGGAAACCTGACCATGTGACTGTAACTTTATAAGAATGCTATAATACCATTACCTAAATGTCCACATTAGGAGTCTGTGCTTCCTTCTCACTATGTGCTACATATAAATTATTCAGCTTCTAGGTATATCTTATTCTGTCATCATTATGAACAAGGTGGAATTAAGATGAAATAGCTAAATAACTATATATTTTATTGTTCATTCTCATGATGGGAAATTGATGTTTATTTTTGTTAGGCTTAAGTGAAATCAATTCTGGATGTGACACAATCCCCATAGTTATTTATGAAAGTAAAGCTATAGAGAACCGAATAGTTCAGCGAGCGTTCTCCAAGCACACACATCCATGTAACAATTATGACATGTCATAAATAAACATTTTGATTGCTATGTTCATATGTCTTTCATTTAGCATTCCAGAATTATATCTTAAGGCATTTCACAAAGATATAAACAAAGACAATTAAGAAACACAAGTAGCCTGATGTCTTCCTTCATTGAAGAGAGCATGTCATCATCAAAATGGTTTCAAAGAAAACGCGCTGCCATGTAGGGTAGGTGCCCATAACCATAACTTTCTTGTTAAAATCCTCAGTAATGTTTATACAAATACAATTCTCAGTTCATCGTGGGTGGGGCAGAGGCTCGGACTGGCCCACAGGGGAACAGAGGAATCCCCCAGAGGTCCCCTGAGAATTATGGGCCCCCAGTCCACCATCTCAAACAACCTACACGTATATCAATCTAAAAAAACTCGGTAGACTATCCAGTTTATTATTATAGATGCATCAGAAGGTTAAGATGGCCTCTAGGATTAGAGGCAGGCCAGCAAGTATCTTCTCTTCGCTGGGACTTTTTGAAGTTGTTGCAGAGACCTCATAATCAATCATTTTGTAGCGTCTGGTTGCTATCTACCTCTGTGTGGGCAGGTTCATTTTGCTGTACAGTGGGCTCCAAGAATGAATTTTACTGGTGGGCCCTAGCCATCCCAGTCCGACACTGGCGGGGCAGCTCCAATAACGCTGCCCAGCATTTCCTCCTCTTCTTTTATAGTTCTTGAGATTTTAGTGCTGGTAGTGATAAAAGCTAGGTCCATCGAAAACCTTATTTGCAAAAAAATAAAAAATTGCATTTCTCAGAATCAGAGGACTGGATATTCTCAAGAAGGTTATGGTTATGTTTTAACTTCCAGGTGGGTATTACCAGTTGGAGGCGTGTCCCTACATGGTCTGACAACGGCAGCACAAAAATATCGAATTATAAAAATATTGAAAATAAAATTGAATTAGGCGCCATAGGATTTTGAGATGTATAGATTCCTTTCATTCAATATGATCTTCTGTCAGGTACTCAATTTATGACATTATCAGACTATTATTTTGTTGGCATCTCCATTTAAGATGCATTTTAATATTAACATATATATATATATATATATATATATATATATATATATATATGAGCTGTGCTGCTTCTAACTCAAGTTTATTGTATTCTCATGAACATCTTCAGATCCACCTGCATAAAGTCTAGAATACATCCACTCATTTTATTTATTCAAGCCCTGCAAAGGTTTTCTTTGCAGATGACTGTGCAAATACCTATTTATTAGAAATCATGTTGTTAGAAAGATTACTGTGCTTGAAAATGTTGAACTGGTTGTGTTCAATCAATAAATAATATCCTATGAAGCACAGTAAAGCAATATCCTATTATAGTGTTTCCACGGTTGCCATATGTTCAGTGCTGCATAACTAATATATAGTATATCTCTACAGTATATTCCAAAATCAGTCTAAATGACTTTTCTTTCATATAAACTAAGAACTGTTTGGCTCATTCAACTAAAAATTTTGTAGTAACAGTGTAATGACTTTAAAAGATTCTGTCAAGGAAGGTATAATGTCAGGTATGGAACGGGGCATCCCCTAGGCTCCTAAGAAAACCACTGTCCCTACCTACTTGGACAATACACCCTAAATGGCGGCACACAACTCACCTAAGTGTACAGGGCCTAAAAAGAAAATGTGGGAGATATTCTGTCCAAAGAAAATGTCAAAACAGTTTATGTCCCTTCACTCTCAGGAACAGAAGTGGTCCCAAACGTTGGACGCACAGTACACTAATGAAAAGTAGTGGCGCCTCCTTTCTTCTTATTAGTGTTTCAATATAACTATAGCAAACATGGTTTGGTTTGTGGACTATGTGCTATTTAAAAATAAAATCTGACAGTGCAGTGTGTTTTCAAAGAGGCTGGTTATTACCACCGGTCACCATTCATTTAACCATAGACATATATGTCACTGTCACTTTGTCATTACGAAAGCTGTCTTGGCATTAAAGAGCTTGAATAAATTAAAGGGGTTGGATAAAGTCCTAGACCTGAGAGTGTCATACATGACTTTTCAGGGCAATCTGAACACTTTTATTTATACCCGAATCAAATCTGCTCTGTAATGTATGTTACATATCTTACTAATATCTGACCAATTTGAGACACCTCCAGAACATGTGAGTCGTGTCCACACCTGTATTATTAGGTCTAGGGATGAGCGAATCGACTTCGGATGAAACCTAAAATTTCGTTCTAATACTGTAAAGAGTGAGCTCACAGTATAGTATTCGAATGTATTGGCTCCGATGAGCAGACTTCTCGCAAGACTTTGTGTAATAACTTCATAAATTCATTTTTACTGTAAAAAAAACAATGGGAAATGTTTTTTTACAGTAAAAAATAATTTTTTTAGTTATTACGCAAAGTCTTGCAAGACTTCGCAAAGTAATAACTTCGGCTCATCTGAGCCAATACATTCTGATACTGTACATAGCGCTCACTCCGTACAGTATTAGAGTGAAGTTTTATGCAAATTGACTTTGGATGTTTCATCCGAAGTTGATTCGCTCATCCCTAATTAGGACAATTACCCTTATCATTACTAAAAAAAAACTCAACTTTTTGAACTATAATAAGTCATGTGTATCTTATATAAAAGTGAACTTCTAAATGCTTTGGGAATTATTGAAAGCACTCTACACCATCTATCTTAAGTGAAATTTTCAAGCTCTATATCCCATTTGTTAAAACTGTTTACCACCTTTCTACATTTTGTGTTACATATCAGGACACTGTCCAATCTTAACTTTGCCCCTTTTTTTAATATTAGTTCCTGTCGATAACTTTAATTCATAAAGCCATATACTGCATAATTCATTCTTGTGTGACTGGTCTGCAAAGATATGGCATATCCTAGAGATGTACCACATCTTAGGGAGAGAACAACCCTTTAGCAAAGGAATTTAGCTGTGGCAACCACTCTTTTTCTGAGCATAGCAGAGGTCTGTAATTTAACTCATCATATTATAATTAGAGATGAGCTGACAAAGTGGAATTAGATCCGAATTTCAGGAATTATTCGATTCGCACCGATTTAGAATTATCTGACGATTCGTGGTGACGAATCGTTTTTTGTTTTTTTTTTCACTAAAATGGCGGCTGCACGTGTTTGGACATGGAGAAAGGAACATAAGAAAGGGAGGGATCACCTACAATGCCACGCATGCAGCCAATCAGCAGCCAGCCAGCCTTGTGATGTCACTGCCCTATAAATACCCTCAGCCATTTTGGATTCTGTCATTCTACAGTAAACTTAGTGCAGGGAGAGACGTTTGCAGGGGCTAGGGCAAGTGTTAGAAAACCTCATCAAAAGTACAAATTGCTGAATAGAAGTGTATGGAAAGGATAGGGAGGGAAGTATTGAAGCAGAACAAGGTTCAATAGGGGTGTTTAGAGACAGTGTGAGATATGGAAAGAAGTGCAACCACAGGGTAATAGGAAAAATCATATTACACCTTGGTGCAGTGACTGGGATTCAAAATTGCCATGCTACAGCTGCTCATGTCAGGTTTGCCTCTGTACATTTAGTACAGGACTTTTTTGCTGTTTTAGTGTTGGAAAACAGAAAGGGCTTATTAGCTGTGGTGGAGTGAGAAAATGGCAACCCTTTGTAGCGTGTATTAGTGGCTATAAAAAGTTTTAGTTGGTGTACAGCGCCAAAGTTATTTATTGGCAAACCTACTGGCGTTTATTAGCGGTGCGAAAAAATGTATTATTCGCTCGGTGCTGAAGTGGGAAAGTGACAGCCCTTTGTAGCGTGTAGTAGTATTAAAAAAAAAAGTTTTAGTTGGTGTACAGCTCCAAAGTTATTTATTGGCAAACCTACTAGTGTTTATTAGCGGTGCGAAAAAACGTATTATTCTCTCTGGTATGTAGTGGGAAACTGACAGCCCTTTGTAGCGTGTAGTAGTATTAAAAAGAAAAGTTTTAGCTGACGTACAGCACTAAAGTTATTTATTGGCAAACCTACTGGCGTTTATTAGCGGTGTGAAAAAATGTAATATTCACTCTGTGCTGAAGTGGTAAAGTGACAGCCCTTTGTAGAGTGTAGTAGTATTAAAAAAAAATAATTAGTTGGTGTACAGCGCCAAAGTTATTTATTGGTAAACCTACTGGCGTTTATTAGTGGTGCGAAAAAACTTATTGTTCACTCTGTGCTGAAGTGGGAAAGTGACAGCCCTCTGTAGCGTGTAGTAGTATTAAAAAAAAAGTTTTAGTGGGTGTACAGCGCCAAAGTTAGTTATTGGCAAATCTACTGGTGTTTATTAGCGGTGCGAAAAAACTGATTATTCGCTCTGTGCTGAAGTGGGAGTAGAGAGTATTAGTGGCAAAAAAAGTTTTATTTGGCCTACAGCTCCAAAGTTCTATATTTTAAAACCTACTTGCGTTTATAAGTCTTGTTAAAAAACGTATTATTCGCTCTGTGCCGAAGTGGGAAAATTACAGCCCTTTGTAGCGTGTAGTAGTAGGCCAAAAAAAGGTTGATTTGGCCTACAGCGCCAAAGTTCAATATCTTAAAACCTACTGGCATATATTACTGTTGCAAAAAAAAACATATTATTCGCTCTGTGCTGAAGTGGGAAAATTATAGCCCTTTGTAGCGTGTTTTAATTTCCTTATTTATTTATTTATTTGATCTAACAGCATGTCAGGCAGAGAAGACCATGTACAGGGGAGTGGCAGAGGCCTAAATGTTTCTGGCTCAGACACAGGTTGCAGCTTAGTAAGGGGTCGTGGCAGCAGGGGTCACTTTGAGAGGCCTGAGCTCCCGGTGTCATCTAGCAGTTGGGTCTTGACCAACAACCCAGCGGTTCTTGAATGGTTGACTCGGCCTTCAACTTTGTCCCAAATTACGTCAGACACCCCAGCCAAGAATCGGTGGGTTCGTCAGACACAACCCTTAGTTGGCATGGCCCAGGAGCAGGCCCTGTGCACTCACCTGTACTCAATCTGCCTCTGTCCTTTTCTGTTCCCTCAGCCAGAGAAGTAATGTATGCTGTGGGCTCAGCTCCACTTTACAGCGAGGACGAGCTACTGGAGGACAGTCAGCAGCTACCGGCTAGCCAAGATGTGGAGGAGATATCTGTAGCTTCCTCAGGCACGCAAGTAGTGATGAGGGGAGTGGCATGGGAGCTAGGGTTGTGCGTGGTCAGGCTCCTGACCCACAGACAGTCAAGGAGGACATCAGTGACGTGCAGACACTACTCGATGATGATGAAGCCGATCGCACTTGGGAGCCGGGTGAATTAGGGCCTTCATCATCATCAGGAGAAGAGTGTGGCAGTTTGCCCGTGAAGCAGCGACAGAGCCAGCAGGTTGCTAGCATGGCTGGGAGTCAGCAGGGTGGCAGCAGTGGGAGGTCGGGAGCCAAATGTGCCTGAGGTAGACCACCCGCTTCGCAGGAGTCTACCGGGCCGGAAAGTAGTAGTGCTGCGGTTCAAGGAGGCAGTGGTGGTAGCAGCCAGTCAATGAGGAGTGTTGGAGGTAAATTCATGTACTCGGCAGTGTGGCAGTTTTTCGTTAAGCCGCCGAGTGAGGTGAACCTAGCTATTTGTAGAATCTGTGGGCATAAAGTTAAGCGTGGCCAGGGTGCCAATGTTGGCACCATGGCCCTGCATCAACATATGCAGCGTCACCATAAAGTGGCCTGGGAGAACCGTGGCTCCAGTGTGGTGGTCCAGCCTACAGCAGAAGCTGCAGCATCTGCAGCATCAACCAGTAGCGCCCAACAGAGTTCAGGCAGTCAAGGCTCCACCACCTCAGCTGTAGGAAGCCAAGAGACAGCAGTATTTTTTATTTTTTTTTTTAACCTTTATTTTTCATTTTTCTTAAGCATAGAATACATAATAATAAATAACAATATATATAATCCACTATCAATTATCAACCTCCTCCCTCCTGCCCGTCCTGCCAGGGAAGAAAGAAGAAAAGAAAAAAGAAAAAAAAAAAGAAAGAGGGAAAAAGGGGCCATCACGCCCTTCATGCCAATACCTTTTAATTAGAAACATAGAAACATAGAAACATAGAAGATTGATGGCAGAAAAAGACCACCTGGTCCATTTAGTCTGCCCTTTTATTATCCTTTTATTGTTATCTTAGGATAGATACATGTTTATCCCAGGCATGTTTAAATTCAGTTACTGTGGATTTATCAACCACCTCTGCTGGAAGTTTGTTCCAAGCTTCTACTACTCTTTCAGTGAAATAATATTTTCTAATGTTGTTCTTGATTTTTCCCCCAACTAACTTCAGATTGTGCCCCCTTGTTCTTGTGTTCAGTTTCTTATTAATAACCCTTCCCTCCTGAACTTTATTCAGTCCTTTAACATATTTAAAGGTTTCAATCATGTCCCCCCTTTCTCTTCTTTCCTCCAGACTATACATATTAAGAACTCTGAGTCTTTCTTGATAAGTTCTATGCTTTAGACCTTCCACCATTTTTGTAGCTCTTCTTTGGACTTGTTCTACTTTAGCAATATCCTTTTGCAGGTGAGGTCTCCAGAATTGAACACAGTATTCCAGATGTGGTCTCACTAGAGCTCTATAGAGAGGGATCACAATCTCCCTCTTTCTGCTTTATTATATAGTATCATAAGCCGTTCCCATTCCGAAATGCTGGGGGCCTCTGAGGAAATCCAATTACGAGAAATCATCAATCTTGCCACAAACAGAGCCCGCTGTATCCTCTCTTTCAGTTTCCTTGTGGTCTTGACTTGCGTATCATCTCCTAATACTAACAATTGGAGGGTAGATGTAAACTTCAACTGTAATTTGTTTTCAATCCTGGAACTAACTTCGTTCCAAAACCTCGCCAACTTGCGGCAGGACCAGAACATATGCACCATCCCCGCCTCTGGTTCCTCACATCTTGGGCAGGCGCTCTTCCTGGCCCTGCCGAATTTACAAAGTAATTTTGGCGTGTAATAAAGTCTATGTACTATATTAAACTGGATCAAACGATGATTGCCTGCTTTAGATACCCTGTTTATATTTTGGAAGACTCTACTCCATTGAATTTCCCCAGACAGCCCCGCCTCCTCCTCCCAAGACTTAATACATTTAAATTCAATTACACAATGGTCTCTTAATAATGTATATATTCTTGAAACTTCTCTATTTCTTATTCTACCTTTCTCAAGTCTTCTATTAAACCTACTGAGTCAACTATGTTGATTTCTCCTTTCCCAAGGAATTTATCTAGTGCAAACTTGATTTTGACGTAGTCCAACCAAAGTCTTTGCGGGAGCCGAGAGATCTCCCGAAACTCCTCCCAGCAAATTAACTTATTATACATTATTTTTCCTACTTCGATGTTTCCGATTATCTTCTGACATCTCAACTCCCCCAAATCATATACCGCCTGTAGATTTCTGTTGTAAAAAAGCAGTGCAAAATCTAGTACGCCGTCTTTTTTCAATAGTCTTTTTACCTCACTCCATAACTTCAGATATTTACCTGCTAAGGGAGACCATTCCCAATCTTTACTACCTTGGTTCATTTCTAGCCAATGGAAGATATCATAAAATTCTCCCTTTGTCTCCTTAACTAGATAGGTGAGGAAGTTGTTCCGTTGCCATTTAGCCAGGAAGGAAATTTGTGAGGCAAGGAAGTAAACCTTTACATCTGGGAGGGATAACCCCCCCTTCTCTTTTTTCTGACATAAAACCTCCTGCCTAATACGGACTCGTTTTCTGCCCTATATTAAGTAGTTAAATACTCTCCTGGTCCTTCGGAACACCTCCTCATTTACCCACAACGGGGAACAGCCAAAAACGTACAGGAGTTTGGGGAGTAGCACGGATTTTATCAGTATTATTTTATCGGCCTTGGAAATCTTCAATTTGTTCCAAACACGTTCTTTCGCCTCAAGGACTCCCAAGACTAACCGATGAAAATCCATGATCCTTCCCGAGACCAAAATCCCAAGATACTTAAAATGGTCTCCTTCTCCCAACACCTTAACGTCCTGGCTAACAATTATATCTTCACCCCCCAATGGCAAAAGTACCGATTTTTGCCAATTTATGTCAATACCTGAAAATGAATCAGTATCCTGAAATATATGGATGATCTCTGAGAGGGACTCCACGGGGTCCGCCAGAAACAAAAGGACATCGTCCGCGTATAAAGACACTCTGTCCCTATCTCCCCGCGGCCCAAAGCCTCTAATCAGTGGATTTTCCCTCAGTAAAATTGCAATCGGCTCTATACTCAAGGCAAAGAGCAGCGGGGAGAGGGGACAGCCTTGTCTAGTACCTCTACTCAACGGAAATATCTCCGAAGAGCATCCCCCTATGTTCACTCGTGCCTGCACCTTATTATACAAAACTTTTACCATATCAAGGAAAGAGTCCCCAATCCCAAACCTTTTCATAACATGACAAGAGACAGCAGTATGCATGTACACATCCAACGGCGCAGAAGCTGAACGTGCTCCTGGCCAAGTTGCTGGTGCTGCAGGCCCTCCTTTTCCAAGTGGTGGGCTCGGAACCTTTCAGAGAACTGATGGCTTGTGCCAAGCTTAGATGGAGAGTTCCAAGCCATCATTTCTTTGCGAAACAGGCAGTACCAGCTCTGCACAAATATGTAGAACAGAAGGTGGGCCAGTCCTTGAGCTGGTTGGTGTCTGCCAAAGTTCACGGCAGCGCCGATGTGTGGAGCTCTAATTACAGTCAGGGACAGTATATGTCCTTTATGGCCCACTGGGTAAATGTGGTTTCTGCACAGTCAAACCAGCAACTCTGCCAGGCAATGTCGCTTCCACCTGCGCGTTCTCATGCCGTCTCTCCTGCAATAATGTCTGCCTCCTCACCCCCCACAGTGTCCTCAGCGTCCACTGCAGGGACAATTCATAGTGCCCCACCAGTATACCACATGTGCAGGGCATGGAGGTGTCACACGGTTCTACACCTCGTTTACCTGAGCGAACAGAGTCACACAGGGGAGGAACTGCTCCGCGTCATACATCAAGAAATCCAATCCTGGCTTTCCCCGCGACAACTCAAAATCGGAACAATGGTGACCGACAACGAGAAGAACATGGTGTCTGCACTGCGTCAAGGAGGGCTGTGATTGTGTTCAATCTGGTTGTCAAGCGGTTCCTAAAGTCTTCTACCCATCTGCAATACATCCTAAAAATGGCCAGGAAACTTTGCATGCACTTCAGCCACTCCTACACCGCCAAGCACACCCTCCTTGAACTACAGCGGCAGAATGGCATCCCCCAACATAGGCTGATATGTGACGTTTCCACCCGTTGGAATTCCACCCTCCATATGTTGGACTGACTGCACGAACAGAGAAAGGCCATAAACTATTTCTTGATGATTCAAGCGGACAGAGGTACACCCCTGTGTAACTTCGATTTCAGCCAGTGGCAGCTCATGATTGACACCTGCCATTTGCTCATGCCCTTTGAGGAGACCCCTTTATTTGTCAGTCGCCAGGACTACGGGATGAACAACGTCATTCCACTCATTCATATCCTGGAAAAGATGCTGTTAAATCTGGCTAGTCAGGGGACAGGAGATGTGGCGACTACATCTCATGGCCACATGAGCCCTGTGGGGACTGAACTGGAGGAGGAGGACATTGGAGCACAAAGAATGCCTAGAGAAATGGGTAGTTTCTCTACCCAGGTGACATGAGAGGAGGAGCAGGAGGAGCAGGAGCAGCCAGCAGAGCTACAAGGCGATGAGAAAGAAGAGGCAGAGGACCTAGACACACCGTGGCAGTATGCAGTGGAGATGGAGGCAGGGAGTCCCTCCGAGTCACTTGCGCAAATGGCCCGATGCATGCTCACTTGCTTGTGTAGTGACAGCCGTATTGTCACCATTCGGCAGAGGGATGACTACTGGCTCTCCACCCTATTAGACCCTCGCTACCAGTCCAAAACGGGGGCCTTTTTTACACCCGCCGAGCGAGAGGACAAACTGAACTACTATAGAGACATCCTATGTAGTCAGTTGGCCGCTGTCTTTCTGCGCCATCGTCATTCCTCTCGTAGGTCTGACCAGGGGGGCCCTCTGCGCTCATGTTCCACTGCCATGGCTGCTGGGGGAGGGGTAGGGGTGGCAGTAGCAGTACCAGCTCCGTCAGCAGCAGCAGCCTAAGTCTACAGTCACTGATGAGCAGCTTTCTTCACCCGCATAGTGAAGAAACTACTCACCAGCAGCATCAGCTAGACCTGGTGGATGACCTGAAACAGCAGGTGGTGGCATACTTGGACAGCACCTTGCCACCCGTCATTGAAGATCCGCTGGACTACTGGGCAGCCAAACTAGATTTGTGGCCGCAACTGGCTTAGTTTACTCTGGAAAAGCTGTCCTGCCCGGCCAGTAGTGTGGCATCAGAGCGGGTATTTAGTGCGGCGGGGGCCATAGTTACACCAAGGAGAACTCGCCTGTCCACCCAAAATGTGGAGAGACTGACCTTTGTCAAGATGAATCAGGCGTGGCTCAGCCAGGATTACCAACCACCAACGCCTGATGCGTCAGATTAGATCATTCATGCTGTTTCTTGACTGTTTCTTCTGGCTACCTGCCTCACCAAATATTCTGATGCTGCCACCCGCCTGATGCCACACATCTGATGCCAAGTGCTCCTTCTTACACCCACCATCGTCAGTGGGTAGTGTTATTGCCATCCACCTCCACACACTGTCGTTGTGCCACTCTATAGTCTGCTGCTACTACTACTGCCTCCACAATGTTGTCGTACCATTCTGTAGTCTGCCCATGCTGCTGCTGTTGCTGCTACTACTACTGCCTCCATAATGTCGTTGTACCATCCTGTTGCCTCGAAATTCTACTGACTAACATTTGCAATATTTTCATTGGGCCTGTCTATGACCTCAAAATTCTACTGACTGTCATTTGCAGTCTTTTCATTGGGCCTGTCTTTGACCACAAAATTCTACCAACTGAAATTTGCAATCTTTTCGTTGGGCCTGTCTGTGACCGCGAAATTCTACTGACATTTGATATTTGTTCATTGGGCCTGTCTGTGACTGCGAAATTCTACTGACTGACATTTGCCATTTGTTCATTGTTCCTGTCTGTGACTGCGAAATTCTACTTACTGACATTTGCTATTTGTTCATTGGGCCTGTCTGTGACTGCGAAATTCTACTTACTGACATTTGCTATTTGTTCATAGGGCCTGTCTGTGACTACAAAATTCTACTCACTGACATTTGCTATTTGTTCATTGGGCCTGTCTGTGACTGCGAAATTCTACTGACTGACATTTGCAATCTTTTCATTGGGCCTGTCTGTGACTGCGAAATTCTGCTGACTGACATTCGATATTTGTTCATTGGGCCTGTCTGTGACTGCGAAATTCTACTGACTGACATTTGCAATCTTTTCATTGGACCTGTCTGTGACTGCGAAATTCTACTGGCTGACATTTAATATTTGTTCATTGGGCCTGTCTATGACTGCGAAATTCTACTGACTGACATTTGCTATCTTTTCATTGGACCTATCTGTGACTGCGAAATTCTACTTACTGACATTTGATATTTGTTCATTGGGCCTGTCTGTGACTGCGAAATTCTAATGACTGACATTTTCAATCTTTTCATTGGGCCTATCTGTGACTGCGAAATTCTACTTACTGACATTTGATATTTGTTCATTGGGCCTGTCTGTGACTGCGAAATTCTAATGACTGACATTTCATATTTGTTCATTGGGCCTGTCTGTGACTAGGAAATTCTACTGACTGACATTTTCAATCTTTTCATTGGGCCTGTCTGTGACTGCGAAATTCTACTGACTGACATTTGATATTTGTTCATTGGTCCTGTCTGTGACTGTGAAATTCTACTGACTCACATTTTCAATCTTGTCGGGCCACTCTGTGGTTGCTGCCACTTCCACACTCTGTTGTTGTGCCACTGTGTGACCTCGTAATTCTGCTACTACAGTTGCTGCCACTTCCACACTCTGTCGTTGTGCCACTCTGGGACCTCATAATTCTGCTACTATGGCTGCTGCCACTTGCCATTGTGTTACTCTGTGGCCTCCTGATGCTGCTACTGATGCTGTTGCTGCCACTTGAACACCCTGTCATTGTGCCACTCTGTGGCCTCCTGATGCTGCTACTGCTGCTGCCGCCTCTTCTACACTGTCATCGTGCCACTCTGTCAGCACTTCTAAAGTCACAGGCAGGTCAAACTTGACAACGGTTGACACTTGTTCTATGTCCATTCCTCAAGCACAGACATTAGTGGTAATGAGAACTTTTCCCTTCCTATCTCTGTCGTCGTGCCACTCTGGCCTCATAATACTACTACTGCTGCTGCCGCTTCCACACTCTGTCGTTGTGCCACTCTGTGGCCCTTATAATTCTACTGCTACTGCCACTTCCACACTCTGTCATTGTGCCACTATGTGGCCTCATAATGCTACAGCTACTGCCACTGCCACCTATATACTGTCATTGTGCCACTCTATGGTCTCCTGATGCTACAGCTGCTGTCACTGCCTCCTATATACTGTTGTCGTGCTACTCTGTGGTCTCCTGATGCTACAGCTGCTGTCACTGCCTCCTCTACACTGCCGTCGTAGCACTCTGTGGTGACCTGATGCTACAGCTGCTGTCACTGCCACCTCTACACTATCGTCGTACCACTCTGTGGTCTCCTGATGCTACATATGCTGCCACTGCATCCTATACACTGTCGTCGTGCCACTCTGTGGTCTCCTGATGCAGCTGTCACTGCCATCTTCACACTGTCTGGGGGGGGCTCTGCTAGTTTAAGCATGTAATAGAACAGGTTCTGTAAGAAATCTATGTGTGAATTGGTGTAAAAGGAGTGCGCTCTTTGGTGCTCTAGTAGGATCTTGGGCCTCTGCACGGTTCTTTATAGCTGGCACTAACATTGACCTGTAAGGCTGAGTTCAGACTTGAGTTATTTGGTCAGTTTTGGCCCGATAACCGCCAAAATACGTAAAGTGTGCAGCGATTCTAAGAGCGACGCCTATTATCTGCGTGTCATACTGGCTCACAGTATTGTTTCACTACCACAGCAGACTCCCTATGTGTGTTACTGCAAGGCACAGTGTTCTACACCACTATACAGGCTCTCCGCAGGCCGGAAGTAGCCGTTTTTTAACGCCATTCACAACAAATTTATTCGAATCGAATCGTTTCGGAAAATTCAGTGAACCAACCGAATCGAATTTTTGAAATATTTGCTCATCTCTAATTATAATGAATGATATGACCCATGTGCAAATTGAAAAACTTAAGAATGAAGAAATAAACCATATATTCCTTGAGATAGAGCCACATTTTTACTTGATTGAAGATTGAAATACAAATAAAGATGGTGACTAATAATAAACCATAAAATGATGAAGAAATGTGACAGTGATTTTTACATAATTAAAGAATAAAATCTCCCATGTATTAACTAATGAGACAACTCCATGGAGATTTTCTATGTGGGAATTTGGCTGCAAATAAAGCAGTTGTCCCTCACAATTCTTACAGCATGTACACCTCACTTTCTATAAAGAGCACGTCATTTCACTCTGACAAAGTGCCTGCTGTTTTATTGGCAGACATTGTATAATGAATATATCATTTTCATTCTGAATGTTCTCTGTTTCCTGACATTGTAAAACAGAAAAATTGCAAGACAGTGTTCACATAGCAGCAGTTAAGGTCATTTATGTATCATACTCAATAGATGTTTACCTTCACCCCCATCAAATTTGAAGAGCAGAGATTTTTTAAGGGCATCTCCTCATCAATATAATTCTATACAGTGGATTTAAGGTTGTTGTCTTTAAAATTATATTCAAGTAACTACCTATTGGTAACAACTGTTCTTTATCTGAACTTTTGGCAGATTTTCAACTTCTCCACCAGGAGTGATTGTTGCATAACTGTCCCGTCGTAGAGCATGTAAGGGTACATTCGCACAGATGATTCTGATGATCACTATGGCATCCCCCTATCAACTTTGTTTACAGTGCCTTGCGAAAGTATTCGGCCCCCTGGGACTTTTCAACCTTTTGCCACATTTCAGGCTTCAAACAAAAAGATATAACATTTTACATTTTTGGTGAAGAATCAACAACAAGTGGGTCACAATTGTGAAGTGGAACAAAATTTATTGGATCATTTAAACTTTTTTTGTGATAATAAAACTGAAAAGTTGGGAGTGCAAAATTATTCGGCCCATTTACTTTCAGTTCAGAAAACTCACTCCAGAAGTTCATTGAGGATCTCTGAATGATCCAATGTTGTCCTAAATGACTGATGAAGATAAATAGAATCCACCTGTGTGTAATCAAGTCTCCGTATAAATGCAACTGCTCTGTGATAGTCTCAGGGTTCTGTTTAAAGCACAGAGAGCATCATGAAGACCAAGGAACACACCAGGCAGGTCCATGATACTGTTGTGGAGAAGTTTAAAGCTGGATTTGGATACCAAAAGATTTCCCAAGCTTTAAACATCCCAAGGAGCAATGTGCAAGCAATCATATTGAAATGGAAGGAGTATCAGACCACTGCAAATCTACCAAGACCCAGCCGTCCCTCTAAACTTTCATCTCAAACAAGGAGAAGACTGATCAGAGATGCAGCCAAGAGGCCCATGTTCACTCTGGATGAACTGCAGAGATCTACAGCTGAGGCGGGCGAGTCTGTCCGTAGGACAACAATCAGTCGAACACTTCACAAATCTGGCCTTTATGGAAGAGTGGAAGAGTGGCAAGAAGAAAGCCATTTCTCAAAGATATCCATAAAAAGTCTTGTTTACAGTTTGCCAAATCTTGGTAGATTTGCAGTGGTCTGATACTCCTTCCATTTCAATATGATCGCTTGCACAGTGTTCCTTGGGATGTTTAAAGCTTGGGAAATCTTTTGGTATCCAAATCCGGCTTTAAACTTCTCCAACAGTATCACGGACCTGCCTGGTGTGTTCCTTGGTCTTCATGATGCTCTCTGTGCTTTAAACAGAGCAATTGCATTTATACGGAGACTTGATTACACACAGGTGGATTCTATTTATCTTCATCAGTCATTTAGGACAACATTGGATCATTCAGATATCCTCAATGAACTTCTGGAGTGAGTTTTCTGAACTGAAAGTAAATGAGCCGAATAATTTTGCACGCCCAACTTTTCAGTTTTATTATTACAAAAAAAGTTTAAATGATCCAATAAATTTTGTTCCACTTCTCAGTTGTGACCCACTTGTTGTTGATTCTTCACCAAAAATTTAAAATGTTATATCTTTTTGTTTGAAGCCAGAAATGTGGCAAAAGGTTGAAAAGTTCCAGGGGGCCGAATACTTTAGCAAGGCACTGTATATTCATATCCACATGTGGATTTAAAAGCACATATTTGCAAACTCCAAAGACTCAAGGGTCAGCCTTATATTTCTGCTACAGATTTTTTCAGCCTGAAAAATCTAACCTCTGCACATACTCAAATGTTTACTGAGATTTACAGTACTTCCTGTCTCAGTAGTTAGGAATGCTGTTCCCATCAGCTCTTCAGAAAGATTGACTAACACTTGCCATGCCAATCATCTCCTTGCCAGTTCTTGTAGAAAAGGAGGGCACAGCCCGCAGTTATTTTCCCTTCATTTTTTTGTTTAAATTCTTAAAGGAAATCTGTCAGCTCCTAAACACCCTACCAAACTAGAACAAGCAGATTACAGTGTAAATGATGCTGAGTCCAGTTATGTAACTGTGTTCCCACAAACCAGCATTGAGAAGTCTCGTCTTTGAGTCCTCTCCATTATGTGTGTGAGCATAGAAGTCCTCTGTGTATTTTACTGCTGGTTTGACTGAGCACAGAGTTGGAATGCAAGTGAGTATGAAGATAAAAATTATATAACTGGACTTGGAATCACTTTTAACTCTAGTTTAGGGGTTTTTTTTAGAAATAACATTCCCTTTAAAGTAATAACACATAGGAGACCTTGGTTGAAGTGACACAACAGTTCTTTAACTACATTTGGGAGGTTCTGTTCACACTGATGTCGGAGAGTATGTAGTAAACATTATTATTTCTTGACAAAGACCCAAAACATGAAGAAATCCAAAATGGACACTGCTCATAATTCAGTGGCTTCAATCTGTATTACCTAACTTCATGGAACATATGTTTGGTTTTTAGTAATATCCCTCTAGTGAAATATCAAATTACAATATTTATTAAAAGTAATGTTCTGTTACTCTTTAGCTATGTATTGCTTGTAGTAGCATGGTTGTGCTTATTACCACCTTTACTTAACGTTGTAGTATTTTGTGGTGAAAAAAAAGGGTTTACTTATTCACATTTATTGTTGTCGGTGAAGATTTTATTAAATACCAATTTGATGTAGGAAGCAAAATGAATGGATAATTTTCATGTAAGTCAATAACAATCTCCAAGTCATAATGATCTCCATGAGTCCACTGTCAGAGGGCAGCAGAAATTGTCAGTTCACATCTGTGTTGGAGGCTCAGTTTGGGGCAACCATTGCAGATTCAGTTAAAAAGACCATATGAAAAAAGTCTTCCATGCAGGACTTTTTAGTCAGGTAAAAAAAATAGGATTCTGAATAGAAACTGAACGGACTACACTATAGTCAACAGAGTTTGTTCAGCTCCATTCAAGTCAATTATTATTAATGATGAATTAGTCTAAAACATAAGTTATATTTATGGTAACTGGAATACCCTTTTAAGTGCCCTATCCAGAACGTCTGTCATTTCCATTGCTCAGCTCCACTAATAGAGTAAATGGAAAAAATAGTGGTGATTTGAACCAAGCCTAAGCAGTCTTTGTTCATGTGGATGTCTTACACCCATTTCTGGTAGTGGCTTCAATGTAAAAATAATGACCTTTACTGTTTATCTGACATGCTATGATATGTCATTAGCCTCCTAAGCATGGTCATGTCTCAACATCAGCTTTGGTAGCCAATTAGCGTGCGGAGAGGGATGGCATTCAGTGTAATGCCAGTAGCCATCTTAGCTACTGGCATTACACTGATTGGCTGGCCGGGTCACATGTCACCGGGTGCTATAAAGCACCTGGTGACATGTGACCCGGCCAGTGTTAGACAGGGAGAGCTGCTGCATGCAGGGACAGACAGTGTAGGGAGAGAAGCACGCTAGGCAGGGATAGAAATCGCTCAAAAAAGACCCAAAAGCCCTTTTAAGGGCTATTATATCTGGCACAAAGCAATATTTTATTATTTTTGGGGTGTTTAAAGGTGGTGAAAATAGCTTTTGGTGGCCTGCCATTAATGCCACATGTGCTGCTGCTGCATGCTGTAGGATACTCTCTGTATACTATATACCTGACATATTTTGCTATAATTTCTGCTGTTAAGCCCGCAGTACTTCTTTTGCGTCTTGCTGTATAACATTTGCACAAGGGGTGACTTGTGTAGGGATAGAATTTCTATATGCAGGGTTAGTATCATTGTTCAAAAGACACAAAAGTCCATTGTTAAATCCTTCTGCATTTTTTTTTGTGGCAAAAAGAACCCAAGTGTGCCCTATCAGTAACACTAGGTGCGCAGCGTATTACAACCATTCAAAAGTCTATGTAGCTGACATCCATTGTTACATTTAATACCGTTAATTTAGGCCACAGTTCCTCATTTGTGTCTTCAGTTTAATTTGCCCAAGGAGGGAATTAAACTATAGGGATAGGATTTGGGTAGGTAGAAAGATTGTTTCTGTTACAAAAAGACCAAAGTCCATTGTGAAATATGTCTGGGGTTTTTTTGGTGGAAAAAAAAAACCCAAGTGTGCCCTGTCAGTAACACTAGGTGCACAGCATATTACAGCCGTTCAAAAGTCTATGTAGCTGACATCCGTTGTTACATTTAATACCGTTAATTTAGGTTGCAGTTCCTCATTTGCGTCTGCAGTATAACTTTTGCAAGGAGGGACCTATACTGTAGGGATAGGATTTGGCTAGGTAGGGCTAGTATTTCGGTTCAAAAGACAAACGTCCATTGTTATATCTAGCTGCATTTTTTTTTCTTTTGTGGCAAAAAGAACGCAAGTGTGCCCTGACACTAACACTACGTGCACAGCGTGTGCATTATAACGTTTCTGTAGTCTATATACCTGACATCCGTTGGTATTTTTTCTACCGTTAATTTAGGCCGTTGTTCCTCATTTGCGGCTCCTCTATAACATTTGCGCATTCTAAATATTTGCCATTTGGTGAAACTTTTCTGATCATACACTTAATAAAAATCTTCACTACTGTATTGTGACAAAGTT
>ONZH01019139.1:0-30992 GCA_900303285.1 Rhinella marina
CCCCTCACAGTAGTTATGGCACAGATATGTGCCCCCACAGTAGTATCCCATTGCCCCTTGTAGTTATGGCAAAATATAAGCCACCTCATAGTACTTTGCCAGATTATGTGCCCGACCTCACAGTGACAGTGGTATGCCAGCTATGTGTACCCCCACATAGTTGAGTGATTTTGCCCTGATATGTGGCCTCCTTCTATATGTAGTTCTTGCCGCCTACCTGTGCCCCCTCGTACCAGTGAAAACAACTGACAATACTCACCTAGTTCCCTCCGATGATCTGCGCTCCCAAGCAGAAAGCAGGACCACAGCCTTCACTCCATCCGAGGGGACCCGGGCAGGACAGCCACTGAAATCCGGATTGTCCTGTCGGATCCAGGATGGTTGGGAGGTATGCAATAGAGAAGATTAGGTTTACATCTAAGTTGGGTGTGAGGAACAATTTTGCCATAAGGCACTTTCATTTTTGCATAATTATATTTTTATTCATTATTTTTCACTAATGATAGTTGTTTTTACTTTAGAGAAATTGGCAACATGGTGGATGCTAAAGTATATGAGGTAAGACATGAACATCGTGATTATTTTGTATTGTTAATATAACTGTCTTTCAAGGTAACTTGTCATTGGATCTATATTCCCTAAACCATCGATACCACATTATTTTGAGACAGTCAGCTCACTGAGGGATCAGGTTATAGGTGCAGGCCATAGAAGCCTATACAGAGGGAAAGAGGATGAAAAAGAAGCACTGCCTGAGGGTATGTGCTGTAAAGTCTCAGCTTCATTTGTGCACAGCTTATGTGCGGATTCTCTCCCCCTGTGCATGGGCAGTGTACAGATGAAGCCAAACTATACCTTGCTTCACTGTGCATGCCTGGGAGACATAGGTCCAGCTCAGACTTTTTGACTGTTTCATAGAATCGCACCACCCAGATGACTAGTAAATTGTATGATGAAAAGCTTTTGAAGTGCACAATAATTCCCAACTACTTTAGTGGATATAAAAATCTTCAATCCTTTATTGATACATGTACACGCTTAAGAAAGAGCTTACACGTTTCAACCTGGAGGTCTTAATCACAGTTTTTTCATGTTCCCTATAGCTACACCCCCCGAGTCTTTTTTCTATTGCAGTCTATTTGTCTCTAATTTTAGTCTATTTAGTGCTAATTTTTCTCTTTTGCCCCTTGAAGCATTTAGCGAGTTCAAGCCCAGATACCGAGGCCCAGAATGGAGTAGAGGACCAGCATAAAGAGGTAACATGGATAATATCTACTGTAATAGGCTGCTTCCTGTGGGTGTAGTATTAGAATCCGTTATACTGTGTAAATATCCCGGCATTTTGCAGTTCTACTGGTGAAGGGTGTCTTCAATGAGTCACAGGAGAGACTATTATTGTGTTGAGTGTGCATGCCTACACTCGGGTGCAATCGGTGCTCAGCCGAACACCTAGTGTACTCGAGCGCAAAGCTCGAGTCCCCTAGACGGACCAATGCAAGTCAATGGGGACGGATCAGTTTGGTGTGACACACTAGTAAACGGATCCGTCCCCATTGACTTGCATTGGGGTCATGGAGGATCCGTCCTTACCTTTCCCTGCAGCTCCCTCCTCCCGTCCAGCAGGTGGTGCTGTGGTAAACATTACTACTCTGTGCGCCATCTTCCTGCTGGAGCAGGTCGGGAGCTGCAAGGGAAGGTAAGTATGTCTCTGTGTCTGTGTCCTTTTTTAAAAAAATTTGGGGCACTTGTGTAAACCAGGCACCTCCCGCTCTTCTGAGTGGGGGTTTCCTGGTTTACTCCCATAGAATTCAATTATGCTCGGGTGCTCGGCCGAGCACTTGAGCACCCCTGAGTGCTCAGCCAGAGCACCCGAACATACAAGCACCTTAGTGCTCGATCATCACTAACTATTATCATTTCACTGAGGGATCAGATTGCAGTAGTCATCTGAAGAAGTCTATGGAGAGGGGAAGAAGAGGGAGTAGTTGGAATGGGAGAGAGAGAGGGACACACAGACACACAGCTTCTGTGTAATCTAGTATCTTCTATCTCACCCCAGTGCTGGATTCACATTTACACTGCTCGGTACTGCTCCATAAAGTTCTCCTTGCTGCTACTATTTCTGAGGGTGAGCTACAGAGAGATAGTGTCAGCAGGGTCTCCTCTTCTCTGTGTGCAGTGGATAGATGGAAATATCATAGCAGCTAAAACAAGTAGATGTAGAGCCCAAAGAAGGGAAAACTGGAGATAAATGCAGGATACAAGTAATATCATATCAATCTTTCTGTGTACACACAAAAATTTACCTGAAATGGCAGGTGGGCTTTAAATGCTATGTACACCTTCACCTTCAATACAATTTTCTTTTAAATTGTATTTTACTCATGTTGGGCTACAAATCATCTGACGGCTCATGTGTAGCCTTTATCTCTGATCTCCTGACCTCATAAACACTCATTATAACTAAATTCTTATCCATCCGATAAGAATATGGCTTAAATAAGTGTTTATGAAGTCAGGAGATCATAGAAAAGAGCTACACATGAGCCGTCAGATGACGGGATTCAAAGAAAACACAAAGTCACAGCTTGCAGACTGATTTTTAACTTTTGTATCTTAAAGGGAACCTGTCAGCTCCAAAACACCCCCTGAACTAGAGTAAGCGTTGTATAGTGTAAGTGATGCTGAATCCGAATATGTAAGTTTTATCTTCATACTCACTTCCATTCCGACGCTGTGCTCCAATAAACCAGCAGTAAAATGCATTGAGAGGACTCTTCTTTGAGTCCTCTCCATTATGTGAGTGAGAACCGGAGTCCAGTGAGTGCATTTTACTGCAGGTTTGTAGGAGCACAGCGTCAGAATGGAAGTGAGTACGAAGATAAAACTTACATATTCGGATTCAGCATCACTTACACCATACACCACTTACACTAGTTCAGGGGGTGTTGGGGAGCTGACAGGTTCCCTTTAAACATGGCTGAACATTTTTAAGCCTTTTTACCCCATAGTTTTTTTTTCGTATTTGCGTTTTTGTTTTGTGCTCCCTGCTTTCCCAGAGCCATATTGTTTTATTTTTCTGTTCACATAGCCGTATAAGGACTTGTTTTTTGCTGGACAAGCTGTACTTTCCAACGCCACCATTTAATATTGCATATGATGTAGTGGGAAGCAGGAAAAAACTTCCAAATGGGGTGGAATTGGAAAAAAAGCAATTCCTCCACAGTTTTACAGTTTTTTTTATTTATGACGTTTGATGTGCAATTAAACTGACCAAGTACTTTCATTGTATAGGTCTGTATGAATCCATCGACACCTTATTTGTATGGGTTTTTATTTATGTTTTGACACTGATAAAATTATAAAAACCTTGGGAAAAAAAATTTCGTCGCCATATTCTGACCCGTGTAACTTTTTTTTAGTTATGTGTATGGAGCTGTGTGCTCATTTTTTGTGGGGCGAACTGTACTTTTCATTGATACCATTCTGGGATGTGAACGGCTGTTTGATCACTTTTTATTTAATTTTTTTTTTGTGGGAAACGAAGCAATCAAAATGAGTGAATCACTAATTTTGACTTTTCTTTTTCGTTTCACCTTTTGCCGTATGGGGAAAATATTTTTATAGTAAGGCTGTTTTTGCATGTGGTGATACCCATAATGTATATTTTCTATTTTTTTTATTTTTATTTTGGGGAAATTTTTATATTTTTAATTTTTTTTTCTAATTTTAAAACTTAATTAATTAAAACTTTTTTGATTTTATTTTATTTTTTTACACTTTTTATAGTTCCTAAAGGGAACTCACTTTAGTTTGAGTTGTTAGTATTATACTGATCAGCAGCTGCCAGTAGTAGTAGCAGCTTATATGTACAGATCTATACAGCTACCATTGAGCTCAATATTAGTTGAATAACTCCATATGCAGTGAGCTCCCACTAGTGGTAGCTTTCTGCAGCCAGAATTTTATCATGTGTCATATCAGAAAAACATGTCCTATAAAGATACAGTATGTAATGGAATTAATCAATGGAGAATAATAGACCTTAAAACACAATGTTGGAATGTAAACTTTCTTAAACTTACCTTTGTATATACTTATATTATGAGCATAATCCACTGCAGAAATGACACTGTTAAAGGGGATATGCACGGGTTTTATATCGCTGACCTATCCTCAGGATGGGTCACAGATATCAGATCAGTGGGGTCTGACACCCGACATCACCGCTGATCAGATATTGATGACCTATCCTGAGGATAGGTAACAACATAAAACTCATGCACAACCCCTTTAATGCTTCCATTTAAAGGGAACCTGTCACCTCCTTTTCTCAAAATGAGCTGTTAACAGTACCTTAAAGTAGAGCCGAGTGTCATCCTAATGTTGTAGTTGAAACTCAGAACTGCCAGATGAAAAGGCTGAAAACAGAACTTTTAATCTTGCTGCGCTGGCTTTCCGGTGTGGGCTTGAAGTCAAGGGGGCAGCAGCCTCCTTGCTTCAAGTCAAGAAAGCCACTCCCCACTTGCGCTTGACTGACAGTTAGCCGGGGTGCCGGGGATCGCAGAAATCTCGCGCATGCGCGTTGCGCGACTGAGTACTGCGCGATCCCGGCACCCGGCTCTTCATGTTGCCGGCGCTTCAGTAGTTATTGCGCATGCGCCGCCTTACTATGCGAGCGCGCTTGGGAGAACGCGCCCGCCGTCCACGCACGGGGTCACTGATGCGGCGTACCGCCCGGGTGTGCGTGCGGTCGTGCGGTCCTATACCCGTGCGTGGACGGCGGGCGCGTTCTCCCAAGCGCGCTCGCATAGTAAGGCGGCGCATGCGCAATAACTACTGAAGCGCCGGCAACATGAAGAGCCGGGTGCCGGGATCGCGCAGTACTCAGTCGCGCAACGCGCATGCGCGAGATTTCTGCGATCCCCGGCACCCCGGCTAACTGTCAGTCAAGCGCAAGTGGGGAGTGGCTTTCTTGACTTGAAGCAAGGAGGCCGCTGCCCCCTTGACTTCAAGCCCACACCGGAAAGCCAGCGCAGCAAGATTAAAAGTTCTGTTTTCAGCCTTTTCATCTGGCAGTTCTGAGTTTCAACTACAACATTAGGATGACACTCGGCTCTACTTTAAGGTACTGTTAACAGCTCATTTTGAGAAAAGGAGGTGACAGGTTCCCTTTAAGACTGTTTTCTCTAATTTTTTTCCAGAAAGCTAAATTCAAAGCTGAGGATCTAAAAAGTATCTTAAACAAATTATTATTGAAATGTAAGTTATCTATCTATCTATCTATCTATCTATCTATCTATCTATCTATCTATCTATCTATCTATCTCATATCTATTATCTATCTATCTCATATCTATCTATCTATCTATCTATCTCATATTTATTATCTATCTATCTATCTATCTATCTATCTATCTTTCTCCTATCTATCTATCTATCTATCTATCTATCTATCTATCTATCTATCTATCTATCTATCTATCTCTTTCTATGTATATACAGTGGCATGCAAAATTTCGGCCACCCTTGGTCAAAATAACTGTTACTGTGAACAGTTAAGCAAGTTGAAGATGAAATGATCCCCAAAAGGCATAAAGTTAAACAGGACGCTTTCTCTTTAAATTTTAAGCAAAAACTATTTTTACTTTCATTTTTTACATTTCCAAAATTACAAAAGAGGAAAAGTGCCTGAAGCAAAACTTTGGGCACCCTGCATGGTTATCTATCGTATCTGTCTATTGTTACAGGTGATAAAATCAAGTCAGAAGGATTCAGTCTGAAAACTTGTAAAAAAATGATCAATCTTCTGGATGTATCCTTTCCATAAATGTCCTTGACGCTAAGTTAACTATTCGTTTTCCACCCTCTATTCAGATTTGGGTATAATAACAGTTTCTTGGTTGCTGCTCTGCTCACATGTCTTCCCTTGGAACATGTGCTGCACATAACATAGAGGCACTGGGGGGATCTCACTGCATATACATTTATACAGCTCCCATTGAATTCAGTACTAGCTGTATTAATTCAAAAGCAGTGAGCTCCCCCTAGTGGTGGCTTCAGGCATTCAGAATTGTTTCATTTATCAAGTTAGTAGAGCTAGAGTTAGTTAGAGATCCTTTATGCAGATAGATTATGAAATTAATCACAGCGGAATGTTGTAGTCGCCACTAACTTTGTTAAAGAAGTAGGGGCACATTTACTAAGAGCGGTGTTTTAGACGTCGGTCTTAATAACGACTGTAGCTGGCGGTGGATCCGAAAAAGTTAGTATTGGCCTCCACATAACTTCGGTGTATCCAGTGCCAGTCTAAATGTAAGCCAGCTTCCTTGCTGTCTTACATTTAGACCATTTTCTATGTGTAGAAAATAAAGAATAAGACAGGCCTGCCGGCCCCTCCCCTTCCCCGCATGCCACGCCCACTTTTTTTAGACCCGTTGTGAGCGGGGACACAGTCACAGAGCTGTATCCTGTTAAATTAACTGTATAAAGGTAACTAAAATGCAGAGATGTAATCATTCAGAGCCAATCAGAAGGCCTACAGCAGGGATCAGCAATCTTCAGCACTCCAGCTGTTGTGAAACTACAATTCCCAACATGCTCCATTCATTTCTATGTGAGTTCTTAGAAGAGCAGAGCAAGTATGCATGCTGGGAGTTGTAGTTTCACAACAGCTGGAGTGCCGGAGGTTGCCTACCCCCGGCCTACAGTTTGAGACCATTGTTCATGCTCTATGGGGTGACTTGAGAATGCCACAAGAACCTTATCTACAGAACTACAGGTGGACAATAATGGGACTCTGAGCAAAAAAGAAGTCGGCATTCTCCAGAAGAAGCTGGAACACTACATGGTATTAACTCTACTTTTAATAATTTGAGTAATCATAGACTTGACAGAAAACTGCAAGGGTTAGGGTCATCTTGGCAACCCCATAACTACAAAACATCCACCCCTGCATTGATCACTGTGGGAGTCTAGGAGTGGGATCTCCTACTTAGAAACTGACCATTCTAGCTTATAAAGGTGGTCCTGACCCAAAGATAACTATGACAACTATATGCCCGAACAGAACATATGGACAGGGACAGAAATAAAATTAGTCACATTTGACTTACTTATTCATTGTTGTCATAAATATGGTTACTTTGTAATTTGTGCCACAGAAAATCTTTTTGGAAGCAGACACCAACTTCTCTGGAACCATTGATGCCCATGAAATGCGGAACGCCCTACGGAAAGCAGGTGACAAAACTCATTATGGTTAAAAAATACAGACAGAATGCAACTTTAAATTTCAACACATAATCTGTTTTTTGCGGATCTGCGCCTAAACAAGAATGTTCCCATTCACTGATGGTAGGCCCGGATCTTGAATATGATGAAGAATTAAGCCACGAAGTACCATACTTTTCAGACAATAAGACGCACCTAGCATTTAGAGGAGGAAAATAAGGAAAACATATTTTTCATCAGACCTCACATCAGACCCCCCAATACTCATCAGACCTCAGATCAAACCCCCAATCTTCATCAGACCCCCATTCTTCATCAGACCTCAGATCAGCCCCCAAAATCAGACTTCCAAGCTCCATAGGATCTCAAATCAGAGCCTCTTCAGGCCCCCAAGCTCCATTAGCTTCAGACCAGACCCCTAAACTCCATCAGCCTCAGATCAGACACCCATTAAAACCCCCAGCCTCCTTCAACCTCAGATCAGACCCCCATCAGCCTCAGATTGGATCAGCCCCAGATGGCACTGCCACACCGCAGATCCAGGACTTACTGCACCCTGGTCTTCTTCTGGCCCACACTGCACTATGACCTGATGCCGCACAGCATCAGGTCATAGTGAGCACCTGTGTCCACTACATCCTGATGCTGTACGCAGTCAGGACACAGTGCAGAAGGGGGGATGGAAGAAGACCAAGGAGGGTGAGTACAGCTGGTGCAGCACTTTCCTCACAGCTTCCCGCAACTCCTGCGTGCTGATGACCGATTCTGTAATGCATTGAACGCCATCTAGATATGATATGATATGAATAAACAGTTCCTTGTTCCTGTTCTTGGAGAAGAGTTGACAAAGCTCCAGTAATACTATGGGAGTTGCGCAAATATCTAATTTGAAAGTGGAACCAGAATCCATCAGCTCAGGACACCATTAATGGTCTTAGCCACCACATAGATGAGGTCCACATAATTCTGGAAGATAAATTTGAATGGTCAGAAAGGAGAAACGTTCCAGATACATTGACGATGTAAACCTTCTTTTCTTGTCAGGTTTTAGCCTCAATAACAGGATTCAAAAAGTCATCGTCCAGCGCTACATCTCCCCTGACCTGTCTATTAAATTTGAAGACTTCATTGCATGTATGATACGTTTGGAGACCCTGTTTAGTAAGTAGTAAGACTATGTCAGTTATAATTCTAGCTTAGACGCCTTAGATTTTCTAACCTTAAAGGCTATGTACTGTACACCTTCAGGAACAATTTTTTTGTGATTGCATTTTAGTAGTGTTGAGCGAGCACCTGGGTGCTCGTATGCTCGGGTGCTCTGGCCGAGCACTAGGGGGTGCTCAAGTGCTCGGCCGAGCACCCGAGCATAATGTAAGTCCATGGGACTAAACCAGGCACCCCCACTCAGAAGAGCTTGGTTTACACGGGTGCCCAAATTTAAAAAAAAAAACGGTGCCTACATATTCCAATAGCCCTTAAAAGGGCTTATGGTTGTTATTTAAAATAAATACTTTCCCTGCCTAGCCAATTCTGTCCCTACACTATCTGTCCCTCCTTGTGGCAGCTCTCCCTGACTAAGACTGGCCGGTCACGCGTCACCGGGTGCTATATAGCACCCCATGACTTGTTCCCGACCAGCCAATCAGTGTAATGCCAGTAGCTAAGATGGCTACTGGCTTTACACTGAATGCCATCCCTCACCGTACGCTAATTAATTAGCGTGAGGGGAGGGGACTCAAGCATGGTGCTCGAGTACACCCGGTGTTCGGCCGAACACCGAGTGGACCCGAGCGCCAGCATGCTCGCTCATCACTACATTTTAGTAATTTTGGGATAAAAT
This sequence comes from Rhinella marina, assembly GCA_900303285.1. Lineage (NCBI taxonomy): Eukaryota > Metazoa > Chordata > Amphibia > Anura > Bufonidae > Rhinella > Rhinella marina. The sequence goes on from ONZH01019139.1 coordinate 9,074, forward strand.
TGTTTTTTCAGTCTCCTTTATTAAAAAAATATTGAGCTGTCACAAAGGGTTAACCATCTAGATTTGTGAATTTTACTTTCACTTTGTGCCGGTCATCTAATAAACCTTATCTCTAAATTACTAAAAGGTCATTAACATTTACTTAAGCCACATTCGTTGAACTACCTAATGGGAAACAGTAAAAATACAGATCCTGCCACTAGAGAATCTCAAGGTACAGAGAAAGGAGCTCAACATTTTTTTTAGCACAAAATAAGTACAAAGCAATAGTAAACAAATTGCACCCAAAGGTGTCCATGGCCTTTAATGAGGATTTTCAGTAATAATGATGGCTTGTCAAGTGCCCACGGCCTGCTCCCTGAAACAGAAGATTCACACTTACCTGATCCACACTGCTCTGGTCCTCTGCACTGCCTCTGCTGTCTTCATCTTCTGGTCCCCACACTGTTTACATTTACCTGGCCATGGTCACAGGCACCTCTGCAGCCAATGAGTGGCTTAAGCGGGGATGTCGCCACAAGCAGCATATTGCCGTTGAAGCAAGTGATTGGCTGAAGTGGTGCATGTGACCATTTCATTGACCAGCCAGATGTAAACAGTGTGGGGACTGGAAGATGGAGACAGTAGAGGCAGCATTGAGGACACGAACAGCGTTTTGTGGGTAAGTGTGAATTTTGTGTCTCAGGCCCCAGGCTATGGGCACTTGATAAACCATCATTATTACCGGAAAACCCCTTCAACTTTATGCTGACTTCTTGCTTACCATTTGCTGAGGTCAGTATTAAACATTTTTTTTTTTTTTTTTGCAGCACACGTTGGTAGTAACTTCAGGATTAGATTTAATTTTTTTTAAAATCCAGATTTCACAAGAAACATTCAAAATTGGCCACAATGGCTGTATTTTATCTAATGTCTATGACTCCTTTACATCAATGTAATACAGACTGACGAATGGCATCTTTGCTTTGCTGTAATAATTTTCTTTTTGTTTTTGTTCAGAAATGTTTCACATTCTGGATACTGATAAAGATGGAAGCATCAATCTGTCATTATCCGAGGTAATCTTCTACCTTTAGGGAGTTTTCACAAATGCTGTTTTTCCCCCATGTATTAACCTCAGTAATTTATTGTAAATATTCTATTGTAGTGAACTGGTTTTCTAAAGGACCTACTTTTTTTTATTTTTTTTTCCAAAAAAAGAGCCATTGTTGTCCTTGTGCGGATTCTGACACTCAAGTGAATGGGGCTGATCTGCAATACTAGACATGGTCTATGGACAAAGATGGCACTGTTTACACTTAACTTGAGATATACCAAATTTTTCACTTTTTTCCTCAAAAAGTGGGGGGAAATGGCAGTACATATTATAAAGCAAATACTAGTTAACTCTTCCATTATGGAAGCGCTCAGTAGTATGCAGTAGGTTTGGGGATCGGGGAGTAAAGCGATGCATGTGTTCAGGGGCGCACCTAGCCTTTCTGCTGCCTGAGGCGAAAACTGAAACGGCGCCCCACCCCAATGCCAATTTCTTAACCTAACCACTTTACCACAATGAAAGCGCTCATTGCCCATGGCCCTTCTGTTGCCCCCTACCTGGTGCTGCCTGAGGCGATCGCCTCACCTGGCCTCATTGGTGGTGCACCCCTGCATGTGTTGCCAGTACTTACTCTCCCTGGTTTACCTTCCTGGGGCCGCGCCGCAATAACCTGACTGTGTACAGCGTCAGAACGCAATGCGCCCGCTATTACCCGATGTCGCATGCAGTCAGGTGACAGTGCAGCACGGGGCGTAGAAGACAATGGAGCACAGCTGCAGGGGAGATGAGCGGACCTGAGAAGTAGCGATAAAGCGGGAGAAGTGAATTTATTTAAAGGTCTGATATGGTTGTGTGGCATGGAGGTCTGATCTGAGGTCTGATGGGGGTCCTAAATGGAGGTCTGATGGGGGTCTGATCTGAGGTCTGATGGGGGTCCTAAATGGAGGTCTGATGGGGGTCTGATCTGAGGTCTGATGGGGGTCCTAAATGGAGGTCTGATGGGGGTCTGATCTGAGGTCTGACATGGAGGTCTGATGGGGGTCTGATCTGAGGTCTGACATGGAGGTCTGATGGGGGTCTGATCTGAGGTCTGACATGGAGGTCTGATGGGGGTCTGGTCTGAGGTCTGATGGGGGTCTGATCTGAGGTCTGATGGGGGTCTGATCTGAGTTCCTGATATGGGGTTCTGATCTGAGTGTCTTATATGGGTTTCTGATCTGAGTTCCTGATATTGGCGTCTGATGTGAGGTCCTGATATGGGGGTCTGATGTGAAGATCTGATTTGAGGTCTGATATGAGGATCTCATATGAGGTCTAATGAAAAAAAAATATTTTCTTATTTTCCTCCTCTAAATCCTGGGGTGTGTCTTATCATCATTTCTTATAAAGCGAAAAATACAGTACATATATGTATGTGTGTATATATATATATATATATATATATATATATATATATATATTATAGGTAATGCCTTTTCTCAAGAAATCACTACTGGTCTTTCTCCAACCATTTAACCTGATTATCTCTGCTCTCTTCACAGTGGATCTGTACCGGATTTATTTAAAGAAGAAAGAAAAAGTAACTGCAAACCATGGCTGGAATGGGGGCCCCTGTAGCAGCAGAGAACAAATTCAGTCTCACATACACATATGTATAATACACATATATAGGGCGCCCCCTTAAGAAGAATATTACTGTATATACATATAATATGCAGATTTAGCTGCAGACTTTATCCTTTATCCAGAGGCAAAACATGAAGCTTCCCCCCTCCTACCATGTGCCATTTATAATACTGGTGTCTTCTTATGTGGCAGACATGGCCTTCGGGTCTCCTCAGGCACCAGGACCAGGGTGCCACTGTTTCCTCTGATTCAAATTCTTCAAGTCGTCATTCAGTGGACTACCATGGTATCTTATAAAGCAGTCCTAATATTTCAATTAATACATTTTAATAAAAATATGTTTCTATGTAACTACATCTGTAATGAAGATGAATTAATTTTTGCAACAAGCAAATATCATTTTTGACATTTCATTTAAAGGGAAGCTGTGAATGTAATGATGAACAGACGGAAGGGAATACGACTGCAGACGCCGACCACATAGTGTTTGTATGTAGTCTGTTACTATGGAGACATATAGGACTGCTGTAGACACTAACTGGTAGATTTTTTTTTTCTTTCAAGTTGCTTTATTTCTTATTTTGGATTGGAAGTGGTACCCACTGCTTAAATACTGTCAATATGTCATAGAGACAAATTTATTTAGAGTGAGGGTTTGGGTGCTGAGATACCTACCAATCACTAGAATGATTGCCACCAAAATATTTTGGTTCTCCAAAAAACAGTTGACGGCTTCAAAACTGATATGAACAAAAGGGACATGGCACTGAGCTGATTAGTTCTGTTCTTTTGTTCTAGCGAACTACGGGGGTCTAGTTGCTGAACATTTCTCTTTGAAAAGTAGGTAGCGCCATCTAATGGTGGCTGCAGACAGCCAGAATTTTATAATTTGAAAAGGTTTTCTTAGCTGGGTATATCACTAGGATACTCCATCTCTTGCTGATTGCTGAGACCTTTGCAATCCTAGACTAAAGGGATTTCCTTTTAACAGTCAGGACTGATTACTTCATCGTAGTCAGATGTTGTTCTTGGTTTCCTGCTCACACTATTTAACAGGATGCAGTAATACTGCCCTCTAGGGATGTTAGTTACAGTGGTAGTCCAATAAATCCTGGAAGACAAGAGGCAATTCAACATGTGTTTAGTGGTTACACATCTGCAGAACAGAGGCCCCAAGTCTTTATGGTTACACTTCACTTTCACAGAGTCTTGGTATTTCAAGAAGTACTTTGCCCAACAGATAGCGGTTCCCTCTGCCATCTCAATCTTACTGTGAAAGTTTCTGCATTGTTTCAGTGGAGAGTGCCCATTATGTGCCAACCCCTCAGAAATTTCTAATAGGGTGTATGAAATTAGGTTTTTAAGATGGTCATTATATGAGTGCATAAAGCATGTAGGTCTCCAAAGTATGACAAGGGGATCAATTCACACAAGATAAGTTTCTGCATTTCACAGCAAATACAGCGTATTGAAATAGTCAACATTTATACCTATAACAGATGAAATAGGAATCTGCTGAGTGTGCCGATTGGAGGATGAGCCCAAGCGTCTTCCCTGTTTTCCTATGATTGTACCTGTAGATTCATCCTCAGATCAATAGAGTGTCTAGCCACTGTGAAAATAAAAAGATAAATTCTTAAAAGAAACACTGCATTGCCAGGCAATAACCAGCTCTTTCCAACACATGCTCAGTAACACTTCATGACTTTCGATTGTGGCTCTTTAAAACCCCTTAGTGACCACCATTATAACCTTTTACTGACTTCCTGTTTTAGTCTGGCAATGGTGTTCTGTGCTTCTTGTCTAATGGCTGGGATCACGGCAAACCTTTAGCCCCAGCAATAGAAGCCTTTAGATGCTGCAGTCAATAACAACTGCTGCATCTAAATGGTTTTAGGGGCAGAGGGCTCTCTTTCACCCAATACAAAACGATCACGGGGCTCTAATGGTTTGCATGGCAGGTAGAGTCGTAACAATGGTCCCCGCATCTGCCAAGAGTAGTAACCTAATAGACCCTAAAGTAACAGGTATAATACACTGCTCTACAGAAGCAGTGCAATAAATCATGTTAGTGATCAAATTATCGCATGTCCAAGTCTTCTTTTAGGACTAAAACTTGTAGTATAACATTTTTATTAAAAAAAATCAAATCCCCCACCCAAAAAAAATAAAATCGACATTTTCCTCTATAACATTTGTTATGAAAAAAATAAATACAGAAAAATCGGCCATAATTGGTATCACTACTGTGAACTATGAAATTATCAAATTATTTATCCCAGTTGTTAAATGGCATTAAAAATACAATGCTATTTTTTTTTTATTCATTCACCTTTCAAAAAAGTGGAAAAAGAATTTGTCAGGAAAAGTTATATATCCTAAAACTCTGTCAACAAAAAAAATTAAATTTTACCCGCAGATAATAAGCCTTCATGACTGTAAAGTAAAAATGATACGGCTCTTGGAATGTGGCGACAAAATTAATTTTTATTGTGCAAAAGTAGTAAAACAATCACCACAATGATATAGGCTTACATACTCCATTTTACAGTGATCTTTATAATGTGTGCTGAAAGCAAAAAACAAAACAAAAACAATACAAGGCGACGTGCTGTTTTTCCCAGCCCCTCTAAAAAATATGGAAATTTATACAATACATTATAAGTACACCAAAACTCAAGAGAAAAATTTCAGAGATAGCTGCTTGTAGGATAGCTGGAAAGTCAAATAAGAACTCCAACTTGACTGCAAAAGACCTTCAGGAAGATTTAGCAGGCTCTGGTGTTGTGGTACATTATTTTACTGTTCAGTGACACCACCACAAATACGGTCTTAATGGAAGAGTCATCAGAAGAAAACCTTCACCTGTATCCTCACCACAAAATTCAGCATTAGAGGTCTGCAAAGGTACATCTAAACAAGCCTGATGCATTTTGGAAATAAGTCCTGTGGACAAATGAGGTTAAAATAGAACTCTTTGGCCACAATGAGCAATGGTACAGTATGTTTAGAGAAAAAAGGGCACAAGATTTCATAATAAGAACACCTCTCCAACCATTAAGCATGGGGTGGATCAAGCATGCAGGGTTATGTTGTAGCCAACGACTCTGGAGGGAAGAATGGATTCAATGAAATTCCAGCATATTCTGGAAGCAAACATAAAACCAACTGTAAAAAAGCTGAAGTTGAAAAGTGGATGGCTTCTACAAGAGGATAATAATTCTAAACACACCTCAAAATCCACAATAGATGACCTCAATAGGTGCAAGCTGAAGGTTTTACCATGGCCCTCACAGTCCCCTAATCTGAACATCATTGAAAATTCGTGGATAGACCTCAAAAGAGGAGTGCATGCAACCAACTCTCAGCTAGCAAAACTCTGGGGAATCAATGCACCCTCGCCACAAATCACTGGCCTAACAAAGGGCATAGCACTGGGCTTATCCCACCTACTCTCCAACCCATCTTTAATGTCCACATCTTCCAAGGTCATGCCGGCTAACCTAATATCGTTCCTACTGCATCCCAACCCACAACACAGTCATTCATATTGGGGCAAACTTGAGTCCTTTTCTATTGTTGAATTTTTGGAAGCCACTAATTCTAAGACTAAATTAGACTCCATTTGCTCCTCTGTACTCCAAGATGGTGACTTCCTAGGTAAACATGACTTTATGGAATCCCATAAATTATGAAATGTGTTCGTATACAAGGACACTCTCAATCTGCAAAAATTTTACTGTGCAAGCCTTCTACAAGATCATTAATATATATATTGAAGAGAATAGGGCCCAATACTGACCCCTGTGGTACCCCACTAGGGACAGTGACCCAATCTGAGTGTGTACCGTTAATAACCACCCTCTGTTTTCTATCACTGAGCCAGTTACTTACCCACATACAGACATTTTCTCCCAGTCCAAACATTCTCATTTTATATACTAACCTTTTATGTGGTACAGTGTCAAATGCTTTGGAGAAGTCCAGATATACTTACCTCCTCATAGAAACTGATTAAATTATTTTGACATGACCGCTCCCTCATGAAGCCATACTGATATGGGGTTATTTGCTTATTTTCATTAAGGTACTCCAAGATAGCATCTCTTAGAAAACCTTCAAACAGTTTACCCACGACAGACGTTAAACTTACCGGCCTATAGTTTCTGGGCTCTGTTTTTGGACCCTTTTTGAATATTGGCACCACATTTTCTATGCGCCAATCCTGTGGAACACTCCCTGTCAGTATAGAGTCCTTAAATATCAAAAATAAGGGTCTGGCTATGACAGCACTTATTTCTCTTAGGACACGGGGTGTATGCCATCTGGTCCTGGCGATTTGTCTATTTTAATTTTTTCAAGACACCCCTGTACTTCTTCCGTCAGACAGGGCACTTTTAATGGTGAATTTACTTTTACATTCTGCATTTTATCTGACAGTTTATTTTCCTCAGTGAATACAGTGGAGAAAAAAATATTTAATAGCTTTGCTTTCTCCTCATCGCTCTCTGCAACTCCCCCCTCATTACTCTGTAAGGGGCCGACACCTTCAGATTTATACTTTTTGCATTAATATAATTGAAAAGACTTTTAGGTGCTACAAAAAGGGTTTACAAGCTGTGATACTTGCCAAAAGGGGGTGCTACTAGGTACTAACCATGCAGGATTACCAAACTTTTGTTTCAGGTCCTTCCTCTTTTTTATTTTGAAAATGTAAAAGAGGAAAATAAAAAAAATGTTTTTGTGTAAAATACAAAGGGAATGTGTCATTATTAACTTTATGCCTTTTGGAGATCATTTCATCTTCAACTTGCTCAACTGTTCATCGGCTACGAAGGTGCGCGAGGGCGCACCGACACTCTACAGCAGCTCACCGCCAAAATGAACCAGGGAGCTATCAGACGTGTGTTCAGAGAACCCTACTGTGTATGTGGCTTCGAAGCAGATGAGTGTTCGCTGCACCTCAACCAAAGAAGTTGCATCGGCAGAAAAGACTTTGATTTTCGTGGCAGTATCGGAATTGAACCTTTCTTGTCTTCTCCAATGAGTCACATTTTCTGCTTCATCAAACGGATGAATGTTGGCGTGTCAGGCAAGAAACATCAGAGAACATATTCCTTACATCCATGGGCTGGCGGTCAGACGAGATCAAATGATCAGGTTCTGTTGGAAAAATTATGTTTAAATTGTGTTATAAAGAGTAAAATTTTCTATTATGTGCAGGCGCTGAAGTCAGCAAATAAAGGAAGTTCTCCAGATTCATGTGATATTGTAACTAGAGATGAGCGAATTTTTAAAAAATTTGATTCGGACGGTTCACCGAATTTTCCAAAAATATTCGATACAAATTACTTTGTGACAAATTGCATTAAAAATCAGCTATCACCACACACTTCACTTAATAAATGATCAAATAACTCAAGTCACTCTTCACAGCTCTGATCATACCATCAGACAGTAGATATAGTGGTAAGTATTTCAACTGGATCACAGAACTCACCATAAGTACATAAGATATAACTTTTATTAATAATTCATTAAAATAATCATGTCAGTGTCAAAAAAATAACAAAATCACAAAAACACTAAAAACATCATAAAAGGCTTGGGCCCTACCTATAAACGGAATGGCTGCCCCGACAGGGGCAATCCCATATCTCGAACCTCCTGTTCTCCCTCGGAGGCCCTGATACAGGAGAAAACCACAACCAGGCTAATCCTAAAATTGTCTGGTTGGGAGAACCGTTCCCCCACTGATTTAGTCCCCTGAGGAGCCTAAAATTAATGGCGGGTCTTGGGGAATAAAGGCTGAATATACTGATTCGTTGGAACTTGAGGGATATGAAGATTGATGTGATCCCCCTCGCTCCAACCATCTTTTGACCTTATACAGTGAGATTTGACCAGACGTTACTGTTTATTGGGTAGGCCCCATAACTAGTCATTCTAGTATGGTGACCTATGATATGTTTTAATGGCTTCAGCACTTTTATTATTACAGATGTAGCATTTATTACCATTACTTCTGGGGCCTTCACGTCTATAGTAATCGCGATTGAAGCCTTCTCCGCTGTCGAAACGAACATCGTGAAGAACACTAAACTGCAGTTCAACTTTCTGCCAGTAAATAGCAGTGTTGAAGAAGAAATCTTAGGAAACAGAACAGGCTAAACATACTACCATACAGTAGACTTGCCTTTAGGCTGAACGTTATTCTACTATACAGTAGCTAGACAGGTACAGTAAATGTAATAATTATGTTATGTTTAAAATGTTTATTAATGTTTGTCTTTTTCTTTAGTTTTTTTTGCAGGGTCCAGAATGCGGAGGACTACATCGGATTCCTTGGATTACGTCGGACCAGCGTTTTGGTGTTTTAATGGAGAAACAATGTCTGGCTGATTTTTTATTTCAATAAAATATATTTTTACTCCCTGTGTGTGTGTGTGTTTTTTACGACTTTTTTAGTCTTAGTAATCGCTGCTGTCCTTCAGACGGCCTCGTATTACTAAGACATCGGGTATTACCCCGGCACCCATCGCCACCAGGGGTGCCGGGAAGAGGTAATGGTCGGGCACTGGGGCGGCTGCAGGCTGGGATTGCTAGCCTGGGAAGGGACAATAACGGTGTCCCTTCCCACCCTAGTAGTGCCGGGCTGCTGTCGCTGTAGGTTGTATCTGGCTGAAGATGGACAAAGGGGGGGAACCTACGTCGTTTTTTAAAATTATTTATTTATTTTTGAAAAAAACGATGTAGGGTCCCCCCCTTTGTCCATCTTCAGCCAGATACAACCTGCAACGGCAGCAGCCCAGCACTACCAGGGTGGGAAGGGACACCGTTATTGTCCCTTCCCAGCCTAGCAATCCCAGCCTGCAGCCGCCCCGGTGCCCGACCATCACCTAAGATGGTCGGGTACCAGAGGGTATCCGGCTCTTCCCGGCACCCCTGGTGGCGGTGGGTGCCGGGGTAATACCCTGTGTCTTAGTAATACGAGGCCGTCTGAAGGACAGCAGCGATTACTAAGACTAAAAGAGTGGTAAAAAACACACACACACACACAGGGAATAAAAATATATTTTATTGAAATAAAAAATCAGCCAGACATTGTTTTACCATTTTATTAAAACACCAAAACGTGGGTCCGACGTAATCCAAGGAATCCGATGTAGTCCTCCGCATTCTGGACCCTGCAAAAAAAAAACAAAAGAAAAAGACAAACATATTAAACATACAGTACAGTAACATAATTCTTACACTTTCCTCACCTCTATCCATTTTATGTTTTTTGTGTTTTTGTGATTTTGTTATTTTTTGACACTTTATGATTATTTTAATGAATTATTAATAAAAGTTATATCTTATTTATTTATGGTGGGTTCTGTGATCCAGTTCAAATAACTGAAGTGTAAATTTATCCTTATAGTTTAATGTTAGCATCAGGTATAAAGAACTGTGCACAGGACCAAGATCCTACTATAGCGTGAAAGAGCATACTCATTTTACACCGTCGTCAGATGATTCCACCTAGATGTTTACAGAACCTGTTCTATTAAGCACTTATACAAGTAGAGTCCCCATGACAGAGTGGAAAGGGTGTCAGCAGTAAGTTTGTGTTGACGTCACTGTTTATTCTACCCGTCTTCTGATCCGTCATAAGAACAACCCCAAAAAGCACATCCTGTTTTTTGAGCATCCCCCCCTCACATAGTCAGCATTTGGTCAGTAATTACTCAGTATTGCTAAGGCCAAAAAAAAACAAAACAGGAGTGGATCCAAAACAGAGATGACATGTGACTGCTATATTTGCATGTCTTCTGTGTTTTGTACCCACTCCTGCTTTTGCCTTCCAAATCATGGGCATATCCTGATGCAAAATATGGACCGTGTGATACAGGCCTTACGAATGCTCCAAAGACAGGATCCGTTGTGTTTGTAATTTTTTCTGTGCTTCTGACAGATTAGAAGGTAAAATAAACGGTGATGTCAACAAGGCCAAACAGGGACAATAGTGGCCCCATCATTGAGTGGGGAGGGTGGCAACCGCATGAGGAGTCAACATAGTGGTCAGTCACAGAGTTGTGAGGGTAGCAACCGCATGAGGAGTCAACATAGTGGTCCAGTTACAGAGTGGTGAGGTGGTAATCAGATGAGGAGTCAACAGAGTGTCCCAGTTACAGAGTGGTGAGGGTGCAGTGCAAGTATGCCAATACCTGCTGGTTCAGGTTCTGCTCCATGTCTTGCCGCTGCTGCTGGAGGAGGGTGGTTTCTTCACTAGGCAGGCAAAGAAAAGTGCTCATTAGAGACTCCAGACTTAAGTTGCTGCTAATGGAGCTAGTGCTGCTCCTGCCCTGCCCTCCAGCAGCCATGGCAATGGATCATGAGCACAGAAGGCCCCCCGGTGAGACCTTCATGAGGATGGGCGATGGCACATATAGGCAGGCTCGGACTGGCTCACAGTGGGATGGGCCCCTAGTCTCCGACCCCCTGCACAAGTGGCACATAACATAGTCGACTTACTGCACTACATACATATATTCAATGCACAGCAACTCAATCAGCCTATGTTCATATAAATAACTTGTTCTATTATTTATTATGTTTGAATGTATCCGTATGGTGGGCCCCCAAAATAAATTTTACTGGTGGGCCTTAGGCACCCCAGTCCGACACTGCATATAGGCATCGGCCAACTGACTCCATAGGATGTCTCAATAGTAGTTGAGTTTATCCTCCCACTCAGCGGGTGGAAAAAGGCCCCCATTTTGAAGCAGTAGCAAGGGTCTAACATGGTGGAGAGCCAGATGTCATCCCTCTGCTGAATTGTGATAATATGGCTGTCACTACGCAAGCAACTCAGCATGTATCTGGCCATTTGCGCAATGGACTCAGAGGGATTCCCTGCCTCCATCTCTACGTTGTCCTATAGCTTCTCCTGCTCTTCTCCCTTGTGCAGAAACACCACCCATTTCTGTATACATTGCTTGTGCATGAATGTCCTCCTCCTAATCATCCAGTTCAGCCCCCACAGTACTCAGGTGACCGTGAGATGTAGACGCCACGTCTCCTGTCCCCTGTCTAACCTGATTTAGCAACATCTGCTCCAGGACGTGAAAGAGTGGATTGACCTTGCTCATCCCATTGTCCTGGCGATTGACAAATAAAGTGGCCTCCTCAAAGGGCCTGAGCAAACAGCAGGTGTCACGCATAAGCTGCCACTGGCTAAAATTGAAGTTACACAGGGGAGTGCTCCCGTCCGCCTACATCATCAAAAAATTGTTTACGGCCTTCTTATGCTCATATAGTCGGTCCAACATGTGGAGAGTGGAGTTCCAATAGGTGGAAACGTTGCATATCAGGCGATGTCCAACATCTTCTGCCTTCATCCAGATGTGGGCTAAATAACGTGCACGGGGAAGTCTCGGACTGGAAAAGTCAATAGATTTCCAGCTGAATTGCTGTTAAAGGGATTTTGTCACCTAAAATTTTCTTTATTGATTAAAAAGAGATAATAAAACATGTTCTTTTTCTCTAATCTGTTTGTATTTTCTGATTGTAGTTTTTGAAATTTCATTACTAGAACATTTTTACGGGGGCTGCCATCTTGGCTGAGCTGTTCTAAACAGCATTTAGTGATATGCTTTACAGCAAGCCCCATGGACCATAGGCAGCAATAGACAGCTCCAGTCCTATTGAGAATGCATTGAGAGGCTTTTTCCTTTGAAGTTTTTGTTTATTCTACAGGGAGATTCTATTGTCTGTGATGTGAGTTGGTCTCCAATTACACTGTTTACGGTAGCAGCATTACTTTACAGCTGACACACTGACAAACAGGATATCTCAGCTGAGATTATAGCCTAGTGGCCAGAAGGAAAACTGCAAGATTTTAAGATGATTTTAAAATATAGATAGGAACATGGAAAATTAGAAAAAACATCGCCAAACATTACAAAGACATATGTTTAACATAAAAACTTGATTTAAACAATGGGTCATTTTTTTATGACAAATTCCCTTTAAACAGAGGCCAGTCCACCTGGACTGAGGCGAGGTGACGAATATGTAGATACAGTCATTGGAAAACGGGATAAGTTTTATCTGAAGTGAGGAAAGAGATAAGGATTACTGGATAAGTTGTGTGAGGTTATTGAATATTATGTGTAGAGTCAGGGACTCTGGTAATTGTGGGGATTGTGGACAAGAATAGGACATGCTCTATCCTTTCCGTGGAATGTAACCACAGCACATGGTCTGCTGTCCGCATCTTCTGTGGCCCCTTCGAAATGAATGGGTCCACACCCGTTCTGCAACAATTGAGGAATGGGTGCGGACCTGTTCATACGGCCGTCTGTATGGGCCCTCATGGTGATGATGTCCCCTCTGTGTGATGAGTTTTTATGAAAACCTTAAAGAGGAATGCAAGGGCTCTGGAAATATTAAACATATTTAAAACAGTAGGGAAATGTTGGAAAAATTATTGTTGTAAAGAGTTATATTTTCTCGAGTTAAATTTTCTTTTTTGTATGCAGGCGCGGCAGCAAATAAAGGAAGTAACCCAGATGCTTCCTCAGCGACTATTAGATAGCCTGACTGTCTCATGTGATATTGTAACTGATGCTTTGAGCCTCATATGGTAATGTGGTAATTACTGTCACTGCCAGCTAGAAGGTATAAAAAGTATGCATCCTGTCTATATGACAGACTTCACTTTGATGAAACCTTCATCAGTCTCCTTGCCAGCAAGCAAAATAAATACTTGTAAGTTTGTTTCCTTCCAAAATCAGATGTCTCAGATCCTGGCTTGATAGAAGAAAAACAGGAGGAAAGTCAGGCGGAGGCAGATGTGGTAATAATGGCACCTGTAGCCACGGTATCGGAGGTGGGGGCAGCAGCATCAATAAAGAGCAGAGGTGACGTAGGACCAGAACCTCCCAAAGAACTGCCAGGGCCAAATCTACTTTGGTAACTAGAGATGCCGCTGTAGTTTTTTTCCATGCTGCCGGCAGACAAAGGCATTTACATGTGCAACATCTGCAAGAATAAGCCATAACCACATGAAGCAACATCACCAGATCCAGTGGGCAAACAGAGATGGGCGCTAACTAGTGCAGCAAGAGTTTCCTCTTTCTCCTGGTCTCCTTTGCAGAAGCTGGGCTGCATCTACAGTACATGCAGTACAGTGTCCTTGTCATCATCAGTTACTACTTCTCCAGTTCAGACTCCTCCTCCACTCTGTTGTCAGCCATTAATAACAGAGTGTGTGGCCAGGAAACAACTTTACATGCCCAGAAACCTGCTGGTGCGCAAGATTAATTCACACCTAGCCAAGTTGCAGGAGGTGAGGTTGCTGACATACCATTTAGTAGAGTCTGCTGCCTTCAGGGAGCTGATGGATTGTGCTCAGCCTTGCTGGAAGATATCTAGCTGGCATTATTTCTCCCAAAAAGCCATCCCTGCCTTGTACTGTCATGTAGCGGAGAATATGGGCCGATTTTTGTAACTCTCACTGTACGGCAAGGTGCATACCATGGTGGAGGGGAAGGAGGAAAAGGATGAGAAGCTGCCACTGGAGGAAAAGGAGTTGAAGGTGAAGGATCAGGAAGCTGATGATGACTACACTGGCCATAGCACCCCATAGTCTCAGTCAGAGGTGGAGCCATAAAGAACTGGCTCCTAGGGCACGCTCGCCAGTATGGCTAGTGGTATGCTTGCTTGCTTATGCACTGACTTATTATTCACATGAAGCAGTCTGATAATTACTGGATAGCCATGCTTTTAGACCCTCGCTATTAATGGGGGAATGTTTTCCTCCCGCCAAAAGCCGCTTTCGGCAAACAGATGAAAGGGAGATCCCTCTCAGGTTTACCCACCTCCCGCCCTCTCCACTGCCACGAGCAGCAGAAGTCGCAGCAGCTAGTTTAGAAACAATTTTTTCATGTGCCATGCTAGAACAGTGGACCGAAATGGCCTAGCATGCTCTCTGTCTTTTTTCTTGCCCAGCCTCCAGTGTCATATCGGAGAGAGTTTTGAGTGTGGCAGGGGGTGTGGAGCACCCAAAAGGACCATATTGTCCTCGGCAAGTGTCCAAAGCGTACTTTTGTCAAAATGAACCAAGCCTAGATTCGAGAGGATTTTCACACTCTTCCGGGAGAGGCCGATGAATAGATTTAGCCTTGCTATCATTGCATTCAAGAGCTTAGTGAGGGGAGAGGGAAAATCCAAATATTCATAAAAACTTAAGCATAAGAGATAACATCTTTTCCTAAAGAAAATTGGAGTCCTGGGAGACTAGAGGTGTTTAATACCAATTTTCAGGGCAATTGGAATAACTTTGGTTTGAGTAGAATCTATTCAGGCCTGAACCTAATTTTTTCAAAAATTTGGCGAACCTGAAATAAACCGTATCCCAAAAGGTTTGCTCATCTTTAGTTGCAATTATACATAAACTTCCCTATGCCAGGGTTTTGTAAAATAACATGCTGTATCCCTCCTTTTGTTCTCAAAGGGGCAAGAAAGGGGTGGATCCTTTCTCCCCTGCTGTTTGCAGATGCCATAGAACCCTTCGCCTTGTGTATTTGGCAAGCCAAAGCCTACTTGGGTTTTAGAACCGGCCCCAGGAAAGATGAAGTAAGTTGATGACATGGACTTATTTATGGCCAACCCAAAGCTACACATCCCTGTGCAAAGTCAATTATAAACTTTATAACTATAAAGTTTTGTTCCAGTTTAAACACATTGGCATCAATATTCTCAGGGATTGATTCAGGTGATATGACCCCAATATAGATCCACTATTAAAGGAAATCTGTCGCAAAGAAATTCACTGATAAACCAGGAACAATGCTTTGTAGGTCTAGCTCATATGAATGTAACGATACCTTTCACTTAGCAATCTGCTGCTTCGTTCTGGAGAAAAAGTACTTTTCATTCATATGCAAATGAGCATGTTCCATGCATGTGGATTGGTTCAAGCCACACTGTGTACCCTTGGTTCTCTGCCTTCCTCTTCCAGCCCCCTCTCCTTTTTGATTGACAGGCCTGTCGAGATCACTATGCAGGAATCTGGCCCAGGAGGAGGAAGGAGGGACTGGCAGAGGAAGCTGTTCTGCCTCAGAGGAGGACTCTGGTCAAAAGATGAGGAGGCCATCAACAAAGTATCCCCCTCTATGTTTACTCAGAATTTCCTAATAGGTTTAAGAAAGCCTAGCAAAAAAACCTATAAAAATCTGCAAAGTTGCTTGAGGGGAGGGGCTCTGACAACACTCCACTCAGTTTTAGTTGGTCATTGTATGATTATATAAAACATACTTTGTTCCAGCAAGAAAACTTTCGGACCCCAAATAACGAAGAGACATTCAATTCACACAAGAGAAGATTCTGCATGTCAGAGAAAATTTTATTGAATTAATTAACAAATTTGCATAGCACAGATTTAATTGGAATCTAATGAGCGTGCTGATTGAGGGATGAGGTCAAGCATCTTGCCTGTGTTCTTATCATTGTATCTGTGGATCCATCCTCAGGCCAAGATTGCGTCTAGCCACTGTGAAAATAAAAAAGAAAAATTCATGAAAGAAACATTACCATTAGAGATGAGCGAACGTGCTCGAAACGAGCACTGTACCGCTCGGCTCCCCTGCGCTAGCATGGGCGCTGGCAGCCACTTCCGTCCTCCTGAGGAGGACGGAAGCGGCTGCCGGCGCCCATGCGAGCGCAGGGGAGCCGAGAGGTACAGTGCTCGTTTCGAGCACGTTCGCTCATCTCTAATTACCATAGAGATGGAGACAAGATGATGCCTCCATCCTGCTAGGCAATATATGTGCTCAGTAACGCTCCAGCACCAGCCATTACGATTATCATTGCAGCTCTTGAATGGAATTCTCTGGTGCGCTCACATGGTCCCGGCCATCAGAGGTGCTGGCACATTTTCCTATAGTGTGCAAGCACGACCACCGCTGATGGATCGCAGGGTGGTCATAACCATGGAAACGAGAAGTGTATAATGTGATGGAAAAATGAATCCAGCCAGCAAAGGAAGCAATATGGACAATCGCAATATATTGTGCCTTGTATTAACGTCCTCTATATAATAAATGCTATTTGCCAAAATGAGACAACCCCTTTAATTTACCATATCTTGTATTGAATAATGGGAAAAAAAAATTCTTTGTGGAATGTAACTGAAAAAATAATAATAAAAAAAAACAGAATTCCTCAATATTTTTTTTTCTTCTTTACAGACATTCACTGTGTGCTAAAAAATGACATGATGACCTGATATAGGGGGGCGATTACAACTGAACCAAATATTTGTAGTTTTTATAATGTTTTCCTATTTAAAACAGAAAAACTAAACATTTTTCGTTGCACCTTATTCTGACACCCTTCATTTTTTTATATTTCTCTACAGAGCTGTGTAAAGGTTTTTTGTGTGGTAAGCTGTAGTTTAATTGATACCATTTTGGGGTACATAACTTTTTTTAGCACTTTTTATTCAATTTTTCTTGGGAGTAGGGTTATAAAAAAACAGCAAATCACCAATTTTTTTAACTACCAATTATGTTTATTCTTATTATTATTTTTATACACAAAATTGGAACGGGTGATGTGTGATTTGAATTTTTAATTTTGCATTTTTAAAAACTTCTTTTTTAATTTTTATCCCAGAAGGGTTCCAATTGTGTTCTCGGAGGACTTCTTGTGCCTAGAAGTGATCCTCATCTTTGGAACCTCGGGTGTGAGCAGAGCAAATCCATTTATATCGTTTTTACTATTGTATATTTTATTTTCTTGTTTAACTATTCTAGTACTAGATAGGGATTTTTAATGGGAGTTTTTTTACGTTTAACCTTTTATTTTGTTTTTAAGATTAAAAAAATATAATTTTAGTGCTGCTGTTGGCATTTGGTAATACCTGCAGTACTCCTGTATAACATTGTATAACTGCCTGTCATGTTCTAAGATCTATTAGAGCTTGCTTTAGGCACAGTCAGGAATTATTATTTTTTTTGCTTATATAGTGTCATAAAAGAAGGATGACCTACCTGTTTGAAAGTTGCCAGTGACTGTATTGTAAGTTATAACCTCCCTTCTGATCCTCATCTGTGTTATGTGACCAACATTCTGACTTTCCAAATAACACAGCATCTTATGTGTGGACAGGAGCCTCAATGTCAGTCTCATAGGAATGAGTAGACAAGTAACTGACTTCCTGTCCTGTATCAGTTGGATAGGCAGAGTATTCGTAACATGACACAGCTGAGGATCAGAAGGGAGGTTATAACTAACAAATACAGTCACCGATAAGAAGATTACCTTCACTACAGTTTCCATCATGTATCTAACAGGTCAGAGAACAAAGATTTTTGGGGAAGTTTTTCTTTAAAGAATAAAATTGACGCCCTTGTTTATGCCTTGGACATATCTATTATATTTATTGTGCCATTTATGGGTGGTCTGCAATCTTGATTCCTTATCCCCTTGTGATATGGTTCTGCTACTGAATCCTACATTTTCCATTGTGCCTGGTTTTGCAGAGATCGGGTAGAGTCTCATTAAATTACTCTTCTAGCTAAAGGAGGCAAGTAACAGATCAGTGACAAAGAACTGCTGTCCCCTCACACTGCAGAGTCTTTATGGATTCCTAGGTGGTGTAGCTTCAGCCTGTCTTTCCCGTCAGCTCTTACATTCAGGAGGTAGGGAGATCAGTGTGAAGCTGTATCTCATAGAAATATACTGGCCAAGAAGTGCAAGCACCGATTTGATAGGTAATCGGGCCATCCTGTAGTTCACACGGTGGGATTGCTGGGAAACTGACCAAGGCTATATATACAGGAGAGCAGGCTCTGAATAGAGGTCAGACTTGAGATAACAGGACTACAGTAGGTAACCTACCCATGCTTCATTAAAGGGAGCCTTTCACCTGTTTTTCATCTATATAACTAATAGCAGTGCCCCATAGAAGATTGCACACACATTCCAGACATACCTGTGTGTCTGTATTATATGTCACATCCCAGACATACCTGTGTGCACTGTGTGTCTGTATTACATGTCCAGGAAAAGCACTTTTATTCTGCTGGAAAAAAGCTCCTAAGTGCCCAGCTGAAAGTGAAAGTAAAAACAGCTATCTCTCCCGACTCGATTTCTAATTGCTATATCTTCTGATATACTGTGATTTATGGTATCATTTGAAACCTTGGAATGACAGCTTTCAAAGAATGTCCAAACTATTTTTCTATCTGCTACCAATCCCAAGATATGAGGAGCTAAAGAAGCCCTCCACTCTTCACTCTGGTTTGCTTTGAGCACTTGCAGCAGCAGAGCCGGGCACTTAGGATGTGACATGTAATACAAACACACAGTGCACACAGGTATGTCTGGGATGTGACATGTAATACAGACAACAGTGCACACAGGTATGTCTGGGACATGTGACAATGTATGTCTGGGATGTGACACACACAGTGCACACAGGTATGGTCTGGGGTATGTCATGACATGTATTATGTGACATGTTGTCTGGGACAGATGTCTGGGATGTGATATGTAATACATGTAATACAGTAATACACACAGTGCAGTTACATGGTCTATGTCTGGGATGTGTAATGTGACATAAACACAGATGCACACAGGTATGTCTGGGATGTGAGAATACTCCTTTCAACTTACGTTATCATTTTGACAATATTATTTAAACATCTCATAAAATGTTAGAAAAATCTAGCATCAGACATTGTACTGACCTCAGATAAAGACAGACGAATCGACCCACTTTGGTTGGTATCCAAAATGATAAACATTTCTGTGACAAAGAAAGATACAGAATATAATGTTATGTGATCAACTATTTCCTCTCAATACACCAACACAGTGGCGGCCAACATAGAACATCATAAGACTTTACTACGAGAATCTAGCATTGCCGTTTTATGCTGATCCCTGTGTGGTGTCTGAGTTATAGAGGATCTGCCAGCTCTCCTGTGTGTTTTCAAAGTGCAATAAGATATAGAGGATCTGTCAGCTCTCCTGTGTGGTGTAGTTATGAGGATGTAGTTAGCTCTCCGCTTCTGTGTGGTGTAGTATAAGAGGATCTGTCTGCTATTGACTTTAAGTGTGGTGTGTGTGGTAAAGAGGATGTCCTTCGTGCCTTCTCCTTGTGTGTGTGTAGTATAGAGGATCTGTTAGCTCTCCTGTGGGTGGTGTAGTATAGAGGATCTGTCAGCTCTCTGTGTGGTGTAGTATAGAGGATCTGTCAGCTCTCCTGTGTGGTGTAGTATATAGAGGATCTGTCAGCTCTCCTGGTGTGGTGTAGTATAGAGGATCTGTCAGCTCTCCTGTGTGTGTAGTATAGAGGGATCTGTCGGCTCTCTCTGTGCGGTGTAGTATAGAGGATCTGTCAGCTCTTCCTGTGTGGTGTAGTATAGAGGATCTGTCGGCTCTCCTGTGGTGTAGTATAGAGGATCTGTCCAGCTCTCCTGTGTGTGTAGTATAGAGGATATCTGTCGGCTCTCCTGTGTGGTTGTAGTATAGAGGATCTGTCGGCTCTCCTGTGTGGTGTAGTATAGAGGATCTGTCAGCTCTCCTGTGTGGTGTAGTAATAGGAGGATCTGTCAGCTCTCCTGTGTGGTGTAGTATAGAGGATCTGTCAGCTCTCCTGTGTGGTGTAGTATAGAGGATCTGTCAGCTCTCCTGTGTGGTGTAGTATAGAGGATCTGTCGGCTCTTCCTGTGTGGTGTAGTATGAGGATCTGTCGGCTCTCCTCTGTGGTGTAGTATAGAGGATCTGTCAAGCTCTCCTGTGTGGTGTAGTATAGAGGATCTGTCAGCTCTCTGTGTGGTGTAGTTAGAGGATCTGTCGGCTCTCCTGTGGTGTAGTATAAGCGAGGATCTGTCAGCTCTCCTGTGTGGTGTAGTATAGAGGATCTGTCGGCTCTCCTGTGTGGTGTAGTATGAAGGATCTGTCGGCTCTCCTGTGTGGTGTAGTATAGAGGATCTGTCGGCTCTCCTGTGTGGTGTAGTATAGAGGATCTGTCGGCTCTCCTGTGTGGTGTAGTATAGAGGATCTGTCAGCTCTCCTGTGTGGTGTAGTATAGAGGATCTGTCAGCTCTCCTGTCTGGTGTAGTATAGAGGATCTGTCGCTCTCCTGTGTGGTGTAGTATAGAGGAATCTGTCAGCTCTCCTGTGTGGTAGTATAGAGGATCTGTCAGCTTCTCCTGTGTGGTGTAGTATAGAGGATCTGTCGGCTCTCCTGTGTGGTGTAGTATAGAGGATCTGTCAGCTTCTCGTGTGGTGTAGTATAGAGTCTGTTGCTCTCTGTGTGGTGTAGTAGTATAGAGGATCTGTCAGCTCTCCTGTGTGGTGTAGTATAGAGGATCTGTCAGCTCTCCTGTGTGGTGTAGTATAGAGGATCTGTCAGCTCTCCTGTGTGGTGGTAGTATAGAGGATCTGTAGCTCTCCTGTGTGGTGTAGTATAGAGGATTCTGTCGGCTCTCCTGTGTGGTGTATATAGGAGGATCTGTCAGTTCCTCTCCTGTGTGGTGTAGTATAGAGGATCTGTCGGCTCTCTGTGTGTGGTAGTATAGAGGATCTGTCGGCTCTCCTGTGTGGTGTATATAGAGATCTGTCGGCTCTCCTCTGTGGTGTAGTATAGAGGATCTGTCAGCTCTTCCTGTGTGTGTGTAGTATAGAGAGGATCTGTCAGCTCTCCTGTGTGATGTAGTATAGAGGATCTGTCAGCTCTCCTGTGTGGTGTAGTATAGAGGATCTGTCAGCTCTCTGTGTGGTGTAGTATAGAGGATCTGTCAGCTCTCCTGTGTGTAGTATGGAGGATCTGTCGGCTCTTTCTGTGTGGTAGTATGAGGATCTGTCGCTCTCCTGTGTGGTGTAGTATAGAGGATCTGTCAGCTCTCCTGTGTGGTGTAGTATAGAGGATCTGTCGGCTCTTCTGTGTGGTGTAGTATGAGAGGATCTGTCGCTCTCTCCTGTGTGGTGTAGTATAGAGGATCTGTCGGCTCTCCTGTGTGGTGTAGTATAGAGGATCTGTCGCTCTTGTGTGGTGTAGTATAGAGGATCTGTCAGCTCTCCTGTGTGGTGTAGTATAGAGGTCTGTCAGCTCTCCTGTGTGTGTAGTATAGAGGATCTGTCAGCCCTCCTGTGTGGTGTAGTATAGAGGATCTGTCAGCTCTCCTGTGAGGTTAGTATAGAGGATCTGTCAGCCTCTCCTGTGTGGTGTAGTATAGAGGATCTGTCAGCTCT
>ONZH01019140.1:0-14614 GCA_900303285.1 Rhinella marina
GGAACCGCTGAACTATGAGATTGAACACGTGGGGCCAGGCATGGCACATGTGTCAGTCTGCCGAGTTGCAGAGCCGCCACCCAGGTTACGCCCGTTGTCACACCACAACCATGCCTGGCTTGAGGTTCAGCGGTGCCAGCCACAGATCGGTCTGCGCCGTGATGCCCTGTAACAGCTCTTGGGCGGTGTGGCCTTTTGTCACCTAAGCTCAGCAGTTTGAGCACCGCCTGCTGGCGCTTACCCACGCACTGCTGCTGCGCCTAGAGCTACCAACTGAAGGCGCCGTGCCCACGGATGGTAATTCGGTGGAGGAGGAGGGGGTCGGAGGAGGAGGAGGCATAGTACGTCTGAGAGACCGTGACCGAGGTAGGCCCGCAATCCTCGGTGTGGGCAGTACATGAGCGGCCCCAGGGTCATTCTCGGTCCCAGCCTCCACCAAGTTAACCCAATGTGCCGTCAGTGAGATATAGTGTCCCGGCCCGGCAGCATTTGTCCACGTGTCCGTGGTTAGGTGGACCTTCTCAGAAACAGCGTTGGTCAGGGCACGGATGATGTTCTCTGACACGTGCTGGTGTAGGGCTGGGACAGCACATCGGGAAAAATAGTGGCGGCTGGGGACCGAATACCGAGGGGCAGCCACCGCCATGAGATTGCGAAAGGCCTCGGTTCTACCAGCCTATAGGGCAGCATCTCCAGGCTAAGCAATTTGGAGATGTGGACGTTGAGGGCTTTGGCATGTGGGTGGGTGGAACTGTATTTCCTCTTGTCTTTCCAGCGTCTGCTGTAAAGACAGCTGAACGCTGCGCTGGGACACGTTGGTGGACTCTGTGGAGGATCGTGGAGGCGAAGGTGTGGTTTTCCGGCGGGAGGCGCTCGTGCCGGGGTCCTGGGCAGGGGGTTGACTAGCAGAGTCAGCGAGTGACACAGGGGAAGGAGCAGTGGTGTGACCCGCAGGAGGTGGTGAACGGCCTTGGTTCCATTGAGTGGGGTGTTTAGCACTCATATGCCTGCGCATGCTGGTGGTGGTTAGGCTAGTAGTGGTGGCACCCCTACTGATCCTGGTGTGGCACAGGTTGCACACCACAATCCGTCGGTCATCCTCACTTTCTTTAAAGAACCTCCAGACTTGCGAACATCTAGGCCTCGCCACGGGAGCTTCACTACGTGAAACAGTTGCTGCTGATGCACCAGCTCTGGCCCTGCTTCTCCCTCTGGCCACACCACTACCTCTTCCAACCTGTTCTGGTGCAGCACTCGCCTCCGCCTCAGAAGCACTGTCTTCACTCGGCTTATCAGCCCAGCTTGGGTCAGTCACCTCGTCATCCTCCGATTCCTCAGTCTGCTCTTCCCTCGGACTTCCTGCCCTGACAACAACTTCACCATTGTCTGACAACCGTGTCTCCTTATCGTCCGACACCTCTTTACAAACTTCTTCCACTAACTCAACATTGTCATCATCATCATCACCCAAAGACTGCGACAGATGGAAAACTTGGGCATCGGGAACGAGGTCAGAAGCAGAAGTGGTTTGTGACTCTGGTAAGGGTCCAGAAAACAGTTCCTGATTCCAAATTTTCCTGGGAGGGGGCAGACTGGGGGGAAGGAGGTTGAGATTTAGGAGCCAGAGGAGTGCTCCCTTGGGTAACATGGGTGGACTGCGTGGAAGACTCACTGGTGGACAAATTACTTGAAGCTATATCCGCAATCCACGAGATCAGCTGTTCGCACTGTTGTGGTTTCAAAAGTCCTCTACCACGTGTCCCTGTAAGTTGAGACATGAAGCTAGGGAGTGTAGCTCTGCGGCGTTCCACAGCTCCCTCATCAGCTGGTAGTGTCTCCCCCTGCCCAGGACCACAGCCTCTGCCCCCTGCAGTAATTGAATGCCCACGCCCACGCCCTCATCCTCGTCCTCGACCCTTAGCCCTGGGGTTCAACATTTTCTGTATATAAGTGTATTCTATAAAAAAAATAAAATAAATAGGCCTGGTGTACTGAAACCCACAAACTTGTTCAGTCTGGTTTAATTTTGTGACATACAGAAAGTGTCACCTGGACAGAATATACGGTTTGGAGTGAGTGTGTTGAACTGTGACACACAGAAAGGTTACATGCAGCTTTGTGAAATGGATTTGTATCACTCAGCTAAAACAACAAAAAAACTATTTTTTTTTCTATATTTTGTTTTAATATTTTTTTTTAGTTTTGTTTTTTTGGGAACGTGACGTGCAGAAACTTTCGTACAGCTGACTGACACCCTAATAACGGTGGCTATTTAGACTGCGACCCAGACAAATGTCGCACAGAGATTTTTATGATCAAGCTTTACACGTGACAGGTAGCAAATGACTTGGTTGTATTCGGTGACGTACAGAAAGTGTCACCTGGACAGAAAATACGGATTGGAAAGAGTGTGCTGAACTGTGACACACAGAAAGGTTACACGCAGCTGTGTGAAATGGATTTGTATCACTCAGCTAAAACAACAAAAAAACAAATTTTTTTTTCTATATTTTGTTTTAATATTTTTTTTTTTAGTTTTGTTTTTTTGGGAATGTGACGTGCAGAAACTATCGTACAGCTGACTGACACCCTATTGACGGTGGCTATTTAGACTGCGACCCAGACAAATGTCGCACAGAGATTTTTAGGATCAAGCTTTACACGTGACAGGTAGCAAATGACTTGGTTGTATTCGGTGACGTACAGAAAGTGTCACCTGGACAGAAAATACGGATTGGAGTGAGTGTGCTGAACTGTGACACACAGAAAGGTTACACGCAGCTGTGTGAAATGGATTTGTATCACTCAGCTAAAACAACAAAAAAACTAATTTTTTTTCTATATTTTGTTTTAATATTTTTTTTTTGTTTTGTTTTTTTGGGAACGTGACATGCAGAAACTTTCGTACAGCTGACTGACACCCTAATAACGGTGGCTATTTAGACTGCGACCCAGACAAATGTCGCACAGAGATTTTTAGGATCAAGCTTTACACGTGACAGGTAGCAAATGACTTGGTTGTATTCGGTGACGTACAGAAAGTGTCACCTGGACAGAAAATACGGAATGGAAAGAGTGTGCTGAACTGTGACACACAGAAAGGTTACACGCAGCTGTGTGAAATGGATTTGTATCACTCAGCTAAAACAACAAAAAAACAAATTTTTTTTTCTATATTTTGTTTTAATATTTTTTTTTTTAGTTTTGTTTTGTTTTTTGGGAACGTGATGTGCAGAAACTATCGTACAGCTGATTGACACCCTAATGACGGTGGCTATTTAGGCTGCGACCCAGACAAATGTCGCACAGAGATTTTTAAGATCAAGCTTTACACGTGACAGGTAGCAAATGACTTGGTTCTATTCGGTAACGTACAGAAAGTGTCACCTGGACAGAATATACGGTTTGGAGTGAGTGTGCTGAACTGTGACACACAGAAAGGTTACACGCAGCTGTGTGAAATGGATTTGTATCACTCAGCTAAAACAACAAAAAAACTAATTTTTTTTCTATATTTTGTTTTAATATTTTTTTTTTAGTTTTGTTTTTTTGGGAACGTGACGTGCAGAAACTATCGTACAGCTGACTGACACCCTAATGACGGTGGCTATTTAGACTGCGACCCAGACAAATGTCGCACAGAGATTTTTAGGATCAAGCTTTACACTTGACAGGTAGCAAATGACTTGGTTGTATTCGGTGACGTACAGAAAGTGTCACCTGGACAGAATATACGGTTTGGAGTGACTGTGCTTAACTGTGACACACAGAAAGGTTACACGCAGCTGTGTGAAATGGTTTGGATAACTCAGCTAAAACAACAAAAAAACTAATTTTTTTGGTATATTTTGTTTTGGATTTTTGTTTTTTTTGGGAACGTGACGTGCAGAAACTATCGTAGAGCTAACTGACACCCTACTGACGGTAGCTATTTAGACTGCGACCCAGACAAATGTCGCACAGAGATTTTTGGGATGAAGCCATATACGTGACAGGCAGCAAATGACTTGGTTGTATTCGGTGACATACAGAAAGTGTCACGTGGACAGAAAATGTGTACTGAAGTGTACTGAACTGTGACACACAGAATGGTTCCACACGGCTTTGTGTAATGGATTTGTATCACTGAGATATAACATAAAAAATAAAAGGGGGATATACATGGCGATAGCTGCACTACTAGTGCCAGCCAGCCAAGTGACAAAAAAAAAATGTCTTCTAGCCCATAGAAGGGCTGTTGGGTTCTTTGTGGGTGATCCCTGTCTAACAGAGAACTAAATGCAGGCCCTAACACTGTCCCTGAAACGCAGCAGCTCTATCCCTAATGACATCCAGACGGCATCTGAGCCGAGCACCGCGGCCAGTAGGTAGTATATTTCAGGGTCACCTGATCAGGCCAGCCAACCCCTGCTATCGACATGTAAGGGCCCCACGTGATGCTGGGTGTACCGCAGAGTCTCCTGGCTTGTGATTGGCTGTGTTTTTAGGCGCCTAAAAAGCACAATGCGGAAGTTGCCATTTCCTCGAGCATGGCGAGATACTCGTCCGGGCAGCAAGCACTTACGAGTACCCTAATACTGGAACGAGCACCAAGCTCGGACGAGCATGCTCGCTCATCTCTACTCTCTACCCAAATTGATCTAAAGAAGTTATGAGTCTCTCTCTCTCTCAATAAATATATTAACCCATTTTATCTTATTCATACTTGTCTAAACAGTCTCTTAGGTTTAAGTATGGAAGAGCTCAGACAGTTGTTTTCTAGCCATAAAATAAATAGTATACTTAATAATGATTGTGCAACAGTATTGTCTTTTACAGAACACAAATGAATATTTCGAAGAATAACTCCTAACATGCAAGTCAATAGTGATATACATATATACAGGGGCGGTCTTGGGCACCACACATCCTATGCATTTGCATAGGGCCCCCACGCTCCGCTCTTGTGCTGGTGTCCAAGACCACCCGCCCAGCTGTCACTTACTGCATTTGTCCGAATGCGTACTCATTTTATAAATTAGTACGCTAATGCGTACTAATTTATAAAATGCATACACATTAGTGTATATACTAAAATATGCATATGAATTAGCGTGCAGATTTGAAAAAGCGCACGCAAATTCCACCCGAGCATGCTCTAGTCCCAGTCTTTGATGTGTGGGGGGGCGTGCAATTGGGAGGGGTGTCATCAGAGGGCGTGTCATCAGGGGCGTGACGCGTCATTGGGGGGGGCCCCGGACATAACTTCGCTTAGGGCCCCAGAAATGCCAAGACCGCCCCTGCATATATATATATATATATATATATATATATATATATATTAGAATATCATATATAGGATATACTGTATATTTTTTTCTTACATTTCTATGTATTATAATTGGTCTTCAAGAGGTAGAGTTTTAATTAAAGGAAGAACGTAGCAACTAACATGCATTAATTGGGAACCTGCAGAGATAATTAGACCTGTGGGAGTACGATTACACCTATCATAAACTGCTTTTTTCCTGCTTTTTTTTCTCTCTTCTTCACAACTAGAGGTTAAGTGCTTAATGCTTTAATTGGTTGTAGAACTACAAGGAAGAATATACTTGTACATTTAAAAATTGAATATTTGGTTAGGCAATCTTATGCAGCATGTGGAGTTTCTAAAAAAGTATGCACTTAACTATAACTGCAATTAAATGTGACGTTCTTTGTTTCTAAGTAGGAATGTGCAACATTAAAAAAATATCAGTGCTGAAAGATGAGATTAATAGCAGGCACCACAATCTCATGCCTTAAATTGGAAAGCATGTTTTTGAGGATTGTGAATAGACAGTGGAAGTTCCATTGGGACACAAAAAGGCCTGATCCACTACAAATCACAAAGATGTTTCACACATTTGATTATCTGCTTAGCCTCCTTCTGCCCAACCCAATACACATCCCTATTAGATGTGTGAAAGTTCAAGCAGAGGAGAAAATAGCCTAGTCACTGTACAAGACTGACAGAGCCATTACTGTACAGGAGAGGACAAAAAGGACAAAACTGGACATGTTAGAACTAATGAACATCTAGAGAAATATTGTTGTTGTTGTGCAGTTTCATAATTCTAGCAGAGTTGCATGATAATACAGTGAATAGTAACTTTACTTGGCGGACTATGAAGTTAAGGTTGTGTATCAAGTGTTACAATGATTGTGGAGCCACTGTACCAACTAACCGGCTTGACATAGGGCTACTCCTCAGGGCATTGTACCAGCAGTCCCCTGGTTTTCACAATTTAACCCCTGTATAGGGATCAGCTCTTTGCTGCAGAGGAGCCATCAGGCTGCTACCTCTCGGAATAGTCCTGGTGTGGTTGACAGCTGATTCATGGACTCAGAGACACTGGTGCATAGCTCCAAGGGATAAAGCAATCCCAAAAACAGACCCAGGGTCTGGGCAGCCAGCACAGAGTAAGCATCCAGGAAAAAGGCAGAAAAGGAAAAGAGGCAAACAAACAGACAAGGGTAACAGGCACAGGTCAGGTCAGATTGCAGACAGACAGACTAGGACGTCAGGCATAATGTGGTCCAAAGACAAATGCATCATAGCTCTTTCACAGGATCCAGCAGATCAGAAAGACCAGACAGAGCCTGTTGCTCAGGCAAGGGGTGGCAACTAAAACACAAAATATATAGCAGGGCTGATTAGCCCATTAGTCAACCAGGTGCACACATAAACCAAGGAGCAATGTTGCAGAAAGAGTGGCACCAGTCAACAGTGGGCAGATAATGCCATTGTAGCATCAAAATATGGAATAGATACACCAAAATTTTGTTAATTTTAGGCAAACAAAAGACAGAAATCTGAGATATGTGTTCACCCCGGGCTTGAAAAAGGACACTTTATGGTCGAAACATGTATTTTGAATAAAGCAGACTTTTGATCTTTATCTGGAGCTTAGAAGAGCAAGGTTTTCATTTTTATATTCAGTTGCATTGAACAGCATAGTCAGCATTGAGGCAATGATATGCAACAATATACTTGCTAAACCTATGCTAAAAGGATAATGACCATCTTACATGCTGAGAGAGTTGCCCTGTGTTTGTATACAGGAAGAAATATGGTGTGAAACTGATTTAAAACATTCTGTGTTTGATACCAGTGCCAACCTGAAAGTAAAATCACAGGATTTATGCTGTTTCACAATGAAAGTGCAAAAATATAAAGGGATTTCTTAACATGCAACCACCTTCAAAATGTGGTATTCCCAGACAATGGATATGGTCAGAGAGGCATTTCCTCTGAGACAGCTGCTATATTATATGGTAGCAATTTAGATAGCTAGAGAGAGAGGGAAAGAAAGAGAGAGATAGAGAGGGGCATAAGGGTGCAGGCAGATTCCCTTTACATCTGCTGTATAAGTTGGAATACTACAACCTTTATCTCCATATCACTACTGGTACAAAAGAGACATGCTAACTAGAGTACCTTTTTCCATGATAGATGCTTTCCTACAGTGAAAGACTATACCAAATACTAGAGATGAGCGACTCTATTCGCCCCTTCGTAGATTCGATACGAATCTTGGAAATTTTCCACTACAAAGTGAATTCGGATTTTTTGAGATTCGCTCCATTAGATTTGAAAATGCTCTTAAAGCTTTCTACGCATTCACTACGTACTTGTCCGATAAATTGTATGCTAATGCTACGTATAAGTTACTTTATACGCTGATGCGTACAAATTCAGTTAATTAGAGAACTTTTACTGTTCGTTATTCGTGCGGCAAAAAGCCCGGAAAGAAAGCGGTCACCTGACCTAGTAGGAAGGGCTTGCTTTGATTGGCTCACAGGCTCGGTAAGCCAATGACGCGTCAGTTGTGCTGCGACTGCTGAGATGAGCAGAAGCACTGTCTGTGAAGTTCTGAGAGACAGTGAACTCTTGTGTTAAAATTGGGGTGTAATTGTTCTGGGAATCCATATTACACATATCAGGGATACTGCAGGGCCAGTGCAGGGCAAGTACAGGGCCAGTGCATGGCTAGTAATTAATCAGACAGGGAGAGAGACAGGGAGAGAGACAAAGACCTGCAGGGTCACAGTCAAGTGAAAATGTCTGGCATGGAAAAGCAAAAGGGTTCCAGCCAGACCTCGAGCTCCAAAAAAGGAAAAGGTGGCACTGGGCAGCAGTGCCAAAAGACCAGTAGCCGGAGCTTCTACTTGTAGAATTCGCAATAGTTGGCCAGTGTTCCACCAGGCTAACCCACCAAGGCACAAAATTGTAGTGGAGGAGAAAGTGGGTGAGGTAGTGGAGTGGATGGCACACTCATCTCAATCACAGCTGGATGATCTGCTGATACAGTGTCATGTAGCCAGGGGTCAGACTCAGAGCGTTCCTCCTGCTCCACCATTCCGCTCCAGCAAAGCCTAGCATTGTGCGTGCCTGCGTATTACACAATCGCTAGACAATAGTACGCTGAGGATTCGTATGCAATTTGTACGCTTATGCGTACGTGTTCACATACGTTGTGTACCTTTAACAACTGTACGTTCGTTATTAGTGCGCGAATGTTCGCAAAGCACCACATAATAAGGTATGATTTGTATGCAGCTTCGCCAAATAGATTTGTATGATGTACGAATCTTTTAAAAAGTTCGACGAACATTTGGCAAAGCGAATTTTGGATGATTCGCTCATCTCTACCAAATTTCAGGCATATGTATTGTTGGTATAATGCATGTCAACCACACTACACTAAAGAAGCTGCACTGCTGAGCCCATTTTTCTAGTGCCTCTTTTGTGCACCATACTATTTCATTCATCTGGGTCTTATGTGTAGTGTTGAGTGAATCGCAGCATCAGAAGTGGAATTGGATCCAAAGTTTAGGAAAAATTTGATCTGCTATCTAGTCCGAATTTCCTTGCTCTTTTTGGTAATAAACCTTTTTTTTTTCTAAAATGACGGCAACACGTGTTACAAAGTGAATGTAAGAAGCCCAGGAATGTGAGATAACTAGAGATGAGCGAAGCATCGAATCGTTGATTCGTATCGAATCTTGGAAATTTTCAGCTGCGAAGCGAATCCGAATTTCCTTGGATTCGCTTCGTATTATTTGTTACACGCTAACTATACGTACGATAGGTATGAAACATACGAAACGTAGGCATTATGCGTGAGGCGTAACAATGATGATACGCCCACACAAGAGCGGGAAAGAGAAGATACAACCCCTCTTCCCTGAACTGGAAAAAAACAGTCCACCGGGATCTAACTGTTTTGCACGTATATGGAGTGAAGACTCCTCCCTCAGTACTCCACCCTCCTCTGAAGCCACTCTGAACCAGTTTAGAAGAGCGCTGACTTTAGAGCAAGCATCATGGCTAAGAAACAGCTGCGCCCAAATTGGGATGAAATGTGCTTTGGGTTTGAGTTCCCTGTACCACCGCGTGCTCCAGACATCAGGATTTCACAATTTCAACTCTGCCAGAGAAACCAAGCTTCAGTGCCTGTGCTCATACCACCTGCTAAAGTTGCTGCACCTGCGACTCATGAGGTGGCTGGAGCATCTAGTGTGGCTGGAGTGTCTGCTATGTCTCGTACAGCAGAGGTGGCTGGAGCTTCCACTTCTCCGCCCAGGAGGAAATCCACCCAACGGTCATCCACCAGTACCATATACCGTGGAAGGTGAAGCCAGCAGCAGCCGGGGAAGCTGGGCCTTCTTCCCTGGATGCAACCTTTCCGGAACCGCTGCACCAGCTTGACCACCACCCGGACCAGGTCAAGTCCAACTGAAGGAAGAAGAGGCTGGAGTTCCACCACCACAGCGAGCATGGCCTTCAAGAGGCAGGAGCCTCCTCTGATGAGCTTCAGCAGCAGCTCAAGCGAGGAGGACTTCAGGTCCCTCATCTGAGGAACCTACTACTGGCTGCTGTCAAGGACTGCAGAGGGACCTATTGGAGCCACAACATGGACTGCACCTCACGGGTGAGAGCTAGTTGGCACTTTTATGTTTGTGTGTTTGTTTGTATTGCCCCAGTTTGACTCTCACCCAGATGGACATGGCTGTCAGGACTCCCCCTGTTCTGCAGAAAATTCCCTGTTGCGCCAAAGTGTGTCTATTCTCCTCCCCCCCTTCTCAGGTTATTTGGGAGCCCCTTTTGCAAAAAGGTTCTCTATTTGATGTAATTCTCTATTATCCATGTGGATTACACATTACTAGTGTTGAGCGAACATATGCGGCCAAATACACTATTCGGCCGAATACCGCGTGTGCTCGAGCGCCATGCTCAAGTCACCTCCCTGCACGCTAATTAGCCAATTAGCGTGCTAAGAGGTATGGCATTCAGTGTAATGCCAGTAGCCATGTTAGCTACTGGCATTACACTGTTTAGCTGGCTGGGAATGCATCATCAGGTGCTATATAGCACCCGGTGACATGTGACCGGCTCAGACCGAGTCAGGGAGAGCTGCTGCAAAGAGGGACAGATAGTGTAGGGAGAAAATAACACTAGGCAGGGATAGAAATTGCTCAAGAAAGACCCCAAAGCCCTTTTAAGGGCTATAATATCTTGTACAAAGCAATATTTTTAAATTTTTGTGGTGTTTAAAGGTGGTGAAAATAGCGCTAGGTGGCCTGCCATTAACACCACATGCGCTGCAGCAGCAAGGAGGGACATACAGTGCCTTGCGAAAGTATTCGGCCCCCTGGAACTTTTCAACCTTTTGCCACATTTCAGGCTTCAAACAAAAAGATATAACATTTTAAATTTTTGGTGAAGAATCAACAACAAGTGGGTCACAATTGTGAAGCGGAACAAAATTTATTGGATCATTTAAACTTTTTTTGTAATAATAAAACTGAAAAGTGGGGCGTGCAAAATTATTCGGCCAATTTACTTTTAGTTCAGAAAACTCACTGCAGTAGTTCATTGAGGATCTCTGAATGATCCAATGTTGTCCTAAATGACTGATGAAGATAAATAGAATCCACCTGTGTGTAATCAAGTCTCCGTATAAATGCACCTGCTCTGTGATAGTCTCAGGGTTCTGTTTAAAGCACAGAGAGCATCATGAAGACCAAGGAACACACCAGGCAGGTCTGTGATACTGTTGTGGAGAAGTTTAAAGCCGGATTTGGATAGCAAAAGATTTCTCAAGCTTTAAACATCCCAAGGAGCAATGTGCAAGCGATCATATTGAAATGGAAGGAGTATCAGACCACTGCAAATCTACCAAGACCCGGCCGTCCCTCTAAACTTTCATCTCAAACAAGGAGAAGACTGATCAGAGATGCAGCCAAGAGGCCCATGATCACTCTGGATGAACTGCAAAGATCTACAGCTGAGGTGGGAGAGTCTGTCCATAGGACAACAATCAGTCGAACACTTCACAAATCTGACCTATATGGAAGAGTGACAAGAAGAAAGCCATTTCTTAAAGATATCCATAAAAAGTTTGGTTTACAATTTGCCACAAGCCACCTGGGAGACAAACCAAACATGTGGAAGAAGGTGCTCTGGTCAGATGAAACCAAAATCGAACTTTTTGGAAACAATGCAAAATTATATGTTTGGCGTAAAAGCAACACAGCTCATCACCCAGAACACACCATCCACACTGTCAAACATGGTTGGGGCAGCATCATGGTTTGGGCCTGCTTTACATTAGCAGGGACAGGGAAGAAGGTTAAAATTGATGGGAAGATGGATGGAGCCAAACACACGACAATCCTGGATGAAAACCTGTTGGAGTCTGCAAAAGACCTGAGACTAGGATGGAGATTTATCTTTCAACAAGACAATGATCCCAAACATAAAGCAAAATCTACAATGGAATGGTTCAAAAATAAACGTATCCAGGTCTTAGAATGGCCAAGTCAAAGTCCAGACCTGAATCCAATTGAGAATATGTGAAAAGAGCTGAAAACTGCTGTTCACAAACGCTCTTTATCCAACCTCAAAGAGCTTGAGCTGTTTTGCAAGGAAGAATGGGCAAGAATTTCAGTCTCTAGATGTGCAAAACTGAAAGATACATACCCCAAGCGACTTACAGCTGTAATCGCAGCAAAAGGTGGCGCAACACTTTTCAGTTTTATTATTACAAAAAAAAGTTTAAATGATCCAATAAATTTTGTTCCACTTCACAATTGTGACCCACTTGTTGTTGATTCTTCTACAAAAATTTAAAATGTTATATCTTTTTGTTTGAAGCCTGAAATGTGGCAAAAGGTTGAAAAGTTCCAGGAGGCCGAACACTTTCGCAAGGCACTGTACACTGTAGGGAGAGAAGCACTGTAGGCAGGGATAGAAATTGCTCAAAAAAGACCCAAAAGCCCTTTTAAGGGCTTTTATATCTGGCACAAAGCAATGTTTTATTATTTTGGGGGTTTTTAAAGGTGGTGAAAATAGCACTAGGTGGCCTGCCATTAATGCCACATGTGCTGCTGCTGCATGCTGTAGGATACTCTCTGTATACTATATACCTGACATACTTTGCTATAATTTCTGCTGTTAAGCCCTCAGTACTTCTTTTGCATCTTGCTGTATAACATTTGCGGAAGGAGAGACTTGTGTAGGGATAGAATATTTATAGGCAGGGTTAGTATCATTGTTCAAAAGACACAAAAGTCCATTGTTAAATCCTTTAGATTTTTTTTTTTGGTGGCAAAAAAAAACAAGTGTGCCCTATCAGTAACAGTAAGTGTACAGCGTATTAGAACCATTCAAAAGTCTATGTAGCTGACATCCGTTGTTACATTTAATACCTTTAATTTAGGCCGCAGTTCCTCATTTGCGTCTGCAGTTTAATTTGCCAAAGGAGGGAATTAAACTATAGGGATAGGATTTGGGTAGGTAGAAAGATTGTTTCTGTTCCAAAAAGACATAAAAGTCCATTGTGAAATACGTTTGTTTTTTTTTGTTTTTTGTGGCAAAAAAACCCCCAAGTGTGCCCTGTCAGTAACGCTAGGTGCACAGTGTATTACAACCGTTTAAAAAGTCTATGTAGGAGTCACAGAAAACATACCATAAAAAATAGCCTTTATTAAATATGCATTAAAAGAGGCTGGTATTGACAGCTGACACAGAATAGACCGTCACCACAAAACTAACTGTCAAAGAGACACCACACCAGTGATATGAAAGAAAAATATCAAAAAATAATAAACCAATAAATGTCAAAATAAGGAACCAATCAATTCTATTGTAATAGGGTTCCAAATAACAAAGCCTCAAAAATAGGCAATTATACTATATATTCTTAAAAAACGCTGGTCAGCACAATTCATCGGTAATTGTCAAAATCCAGATGTTGATATGTAATTCACGGTCATACACAACCCAACGCGTTTCACCTTACTTGAAGGATCATCAGGGGCAAAATGACGTGACGGTCTATTCTGTGTCAGGGCCTCACTAGGGATCCCAGGAGGTTCCAGGCACGGGATGGCCCCTATCGGGGCGGCTATTCCGTCATAGGTAGGGTATACCAGTATAGGGCAAGGATAGGGTGAACCTTTTTCCATCTATTGTAGGCTCCCCTTACTACATCAACAAGCCCATGGATACGAACTACCTCCACATACTACCTGTCATTCACTTTGATATATTCATCTTTGTTATTATTTTGTGAGCTGTCAATACCAGCCTCTTTTAACCCCTTCAACCCCGGGCCTGTTTTCACCTTCATGCCCAGGCGATTTTTTGCAAATCTGACATGTGTATCTGACATATGTGGTAATAACTTTGGAACGCTTTTACTTATCCAGGACATTCTGAGATTGTTTTCTTGTGACACATTGTACTTCATGACAGTCATAAATTTGAGTCAATATATTTCACCCTTATTTATGAAAAAATCCCAAATTTACCAAAAATTTGGAAAAATTTGCAAATTTCCAAAATTTCAATTTCTCTACTTTCAAAATACACAGTAATACCTCCAAAAATAGTTATTATTTTACATTCCCCATATGTCTACTTTATGTTGGCATCATTTTGTAAATGTCATTAGACGTTAGAGGGCTTAGAAGTTTAGAAGCCATTTTTCAAATTTTCACCAAATTTTCCAAAACCATTTTTTTGAGCACCAATTCAGATATAAAGTGATTTTGAGGGGCTTACATAATGAAAACCCCCATAAATGACCCCATTTTAGAAACTACACCCCTCAAGTTATAAAAAACTGCTGTTACAAACTTTGTTAACCCTTGAGGTGTTCCACAAGAATTAAAGGAAAATGGAGGTGAAATTTCAAAATTTCATTTTTTTGGTAGATTATTCATGTTAATAATTTTTTTCTTGCAACACAGCAAGGGTTAACAGCAAACTATACCTCAATATACATTGCTCTGATTCTGCAGTTTACAGAAATACCCCATATGTGGTGGTAAACATCTCTATGGGTTTGTGGCAGTGGTCAGAAGGAAAGGAGCGCCATAAGGATTTTGGAGGCAGATTTTGCTAGAATAGTTTTTAGGCACCATTTTGTAATTGAGAGACCCTGACGTACCCCTACAGTGGAAACCCTCAAAAAGTGACCCCATTTTGGAAACTACAACCCTTCAAAGAATATATTAAGGGGGGTACTGGCCACTTTTGGCCCCCTAAGCGTTTTTACGGAATTTGGAAACACTTGGCTATGAA
>ONZH01019141.1:0-112481 GCA_900303285.1 Rhinella marina
TAGTAACCTCCATGAAAATCACAACCCATTGTATCCAGATATATTGCGTTTTTCACGCAGCCTCATTGACTTCTATTGAGGAAGGGCTGTGGGAAAATCACAGAATATAATATTAATCTTCTAATATATAAAGCTGAGTGTATGTATGTATGTCCGCTAAAGGAATCCTCACCATTGCAGCTACAATCATGAAATTTTGCACACAGGTGCAACAGGTGTCCAGGAAGGTTTAAGAATGGGTCTCGGCTCTTCAGGACATACCGTTCCTGAGATATTCACAAAAAATGCATTAGCCAATAGAAGCCTAGTCACATGACCCTTATCAGCCAATAGATGCTCACAGGCAGTTAGTGTCCACACACACCAGGTTTCCATAACAACCCAGCCATTTTTCTTCACTGCTATAGGTCAGCTTTAAAGGGGCAGGGCACTGTGGATGCCACTGTTAAAGGGGTATTCCGGTTTCCATAAATATAAGTTATTTTTTAGACTAACTCATCATCAATAATTACCTAATATAATGTAAATTTCATATTTACCATTCAGTAGTAATAAAAGATGTTTTCTTCCACTGCTAACCACTGTGTTTCCTCATAAATTATCATGGCATCGACCTGTAATTCAGACCACCCTAAAAAGAAGGACTTAAAAGCCCCACCCCCAGGTCCTGCTAAACCACGCCCCCAACTCGGTCAGGTCACACCCCCTTCCACTCCGCAGCTGATGGGGATTGAAAAAATTAAGGTAAAAATCAACTTATGTCAGCTGCAGGGGTGGGAGGGAGGGTGACTTTTTCCCTGCAGCTCATGCTCAGACTGCACAGTGCTGCTGTCTGAGTGTGAGCTGTTCAAAAGCAAATCCCTGTGTCCGTCCTGGCTCTGCACCAGACAGAGGACAGGGAGTCTGAAAGCCAGACTGTCCAGCCTAAAACCAGACCTCTGGCCACCCTAGGGGCAGGCTAATGTTAGGGTGGCCAGAGATCCGGTTTTAGGCTGGACAGTCTGGTTTTCTGGCTCCCTGTCCTCCGTCCGCTGCAGTGACTGGACGGGCACAGGAATGTCCATCCTTTCAGTAGCTCACGCTCAGACAGCTTCTCCTCCGTGTCTTCACGGAGCCAGGTGGCGTGGCCTCATGTTTAGGGGCATGGCTTCATGTGGACCAGGGGCATGGCTTCACATTTGGGGGCATGGCCGGTGAGGTCAGGCTTTCTGGGGTAAAGACAGTGGCTATCCTAGCTGCTTTGGAGGTCACTGTTAAAGGGGTGGGCGCTGTGGATGTTACTATTAAGGGGCAGGCTGCTGTGGAGGTCACTGGTAAAGGGGCGGGCACTGTAGAGGTCACTCTCAATATCTTTTAACGACACACACACAAACATTAAATGAAATAGATGAAATATACCCGGGCAAAGCCAGGTGCTTTGCTAGTTATTTATATAGCGCCAACATATTCCGCAGCTCTTTACAATTCAGGGGTTCATGTACAAACCGTCATAAATAACATAGCAACAGACAAGTCAATTATTGCAGCAAGAAGAATGAGGACCCTGCTCGCAAGAGCTTTCAATCTATGAAGAGATAGGGGTGACACAAAAGGTAGAAGTGCTTGTTTTGAATGATGGTCCAGCCATCATAAGAGAGGGAGCAGATATAAAGCTGCATGAGCACTTCAGCAGACATATATGAAGTGCTTCTGGGTGCGGTGGAGGATCAGGTTCAGGGAGTGATAAATGGGCGTTGTATGGAGAGGAGTTAGATAAGGGAAGGTGATAGGACATCCTAAAAAGATGTGTTTTTAGGGAGCGCCTAAAACTGTGTATGTTGTGATTTAGAGGTTCGGATTTTTGTGGAAGTCAATCGTAAGTCATTGGCTGAACGAGAGATGAGGGAAGAGATGTAGGGGGGTGCAGCACTGTGGAGGGCCGTGTAGGGCTTTGTGGGTGAGGACAAGCAGTTTAAATTGGATTCTATACTGTATGGGTAACCAGTGCAGTGACTGGCACAAGGCAGAGGCATCAGAGTAGCGGTTGGACAGATAGGTGACCCTGGCTGCTGCATTAAGAATAGATTGGAGAGGGGAGAGTCTGGTGAGGGGGAGGCCAATTAATAGTGAGTTACAGTAATCAGGACGGAAATGGATAAGGGAAACAATGAGAGGTTTTGTTGTTTCCATAGTGGGAAAGGGGCGGATTCTAGAGATGTTTTTGAGGCGTAGGCAACATGTGCGGGAGAGAGATTGAATATAGGGGGTGAAAGAAAGATCAGCGTCAAACGTCACCCCAAGACAGCCGCCGTGCTGCCTAGGGGTGATGATGGTGTCACACACTGAGAGGAAGGTATTAGGTTTAGGTAGGTTAGTAGACGGAGAAAACACAAGAAGTACAGTTTTTGAAAGATTTGGTTTCAGATAGAGAGAGGACATGATATTAGAGACGGCAGACAGACAGTCACTGGTGTTCTGTAATACAGCCGGGGTGATGTCGGGGGATGAAGTGTACAGTTGTGTGTCATCAGCATAGAGATGGTATTGGAAACCAAATCTGCTGATGGTCTGTCCAATTGGGGCTGTGTACAGAGAGAAGAGAGGAGGGCCTAGGACTGAACCCTGAGGAACTCCAACAGCGAGAGGGAGAGGAGAAGTGGAGCCAGCGAATGATACACTGAAGGGGCGACCAGAAAGATAGGAAGAAAACCAGGAGAGGGCGGTGTCCTTTAGGCCGATGGATTGGAGCATAGTGAGTAGGAGATGGTGATCTACAGTGTCAAAAGCTGCAGAGAGGTCACTTTGGTGAGGGCAGTTTCTGTCGAATGTAGGGGGCGGAAACCAGATTGTAGTGGATCAAGAAGAGAGTGATCAGAGAGATAGCAGATGAGGCGAGCGTAGACCAGACGCGCCAGGAGTTTAGAGATGAAGGGAAGATTGGACACTGGGCTGTAGCTGATTGTGCAGGATGGGTTGAGAGATTTTTTTTTCTCTAAAAGATAGAGAGTTTGAAAGAGGAGGAGAAGATACCAGAAGCCAGGGAGAGGTTGAAGATTTTTGTTAGGTGAGTGGTGACAGCCGTAGAGAGAGACTGGAGTAGGTGTGATGGAATGGGTCAGAGGTGCATGTGGTAGGACGAGAAGAGGAGAGGAGTCTGGAGACGACTTCTTCCATGACTGGGTCAAAAGTGGACAGTGAGCCAGGGGAGATATGGAGGGGATCAATAGCACTTAGTGTTTGGGAGCTGATTTCATGATGGATATGTTCTATTTTCTCTGTGAAGCGGGTGGCTAGGTCTTCAGTAGAGAGATCTGTGATGAGTGCCTGAACTTTAGGACTGAGAAGGAAGTGGAAAGTGTCTAAGAGTTTTTTTGGGTTGTTGGACAGTGAGAAGATGAGGGTGGTGAAGTAAGTTTGTTTAGTGCAAAAAAAAACAGTCAACCAGATAGTTCATAGTAACTACAATGATAAGTGCAACCTTACATTGCACCAAACTACAGCTGTGACATATAGATAAATAATATATATGAGGGATACCAACCAGTATGTCCATCACCCCTGGTGGACATACTGGGGGTGACGGACATACTGGTTGGTATCCCTCATATATATTATTTATCTATATAGTCACAGCTGTAGTTTGGTGCAATGTGAGGTTGCACTTATCATTATAGTTACTATGAACTATCTGGCTGACTGTTTTTTTTTTGCACTAGGCACTTTATGTATATGACCACATACGTATATACTTATCTGTGTTGGGACGTTATTTGTTTCCATCCAGCATTGTCCATATTTGTTTGTGCTTGTTTCTTTCCACCACTATTTATTATCTGATTATGATGTGATTTTAGTATGGGAATTGTATTTTTACCATTGTTATCAATAAATATTTCTGATTTTAGATGAGCTTATGTGTTAGTGCTTTTCTTCTTTGTCGGGGTTTAATTTTGGGAAGGGACAAAGGTTGATTTTTTCCAATTTATCTGCCATCCCAGTTTTTGTAAAATCTTCACAACTTCTACTAGACGAGATGAAAGAAGTTCTATTCTGCTACCACCACCAAGTCATCCAAAAACAGAATAATTAAAATGTCGTTTTTTTTGTGGGAGCCTTCACTTCTGCCATCAATTTTGTGAATAGCCTGGGCACTTGAGAGATTCCAAATGGAAGGGCTCGGTATTGTAGATGAAGAATTTGTTCCCCTATACATACTGCCACTCTTAGATACCTCTGAAAATCCACATGAATTTGGACATGATAGTAAGTGTCCTTGAAAATATGCTTTATCATCTGCATGGATTCCATCTTTAATTTTTTGTATTTGAGATACTGATTTAAGTCTGTTAAGTTTATAATCATACAGTAGGACCCGTCTGGTTTGGGCTTAAGAAATAGAGATAACCAGGACCAATACTTCTTTCCTCAAGAGGGAAACAAAATCTCTTCCTTTAAAGCAGAAGCAGAATCTGAAGTTAAATCTGTGGTTTTAAACTTTTCTGGTAGAGGGGAGACAAACTCTAGACGAAAACCTTCTTTTATGATACCATTTATCCAAGGGCTTGCAGAAATGATTCCCCAAACCTGCGAAAAAAGAGAGAGAGTCTTCCCCCACAGGATAGTAACCATCATTGCTGACTGAACATAGGCCCGGATACAGATTGGGAGTTAAAGAGGAACCCCTTGCCTTTTTAACTTCTAGTTTTCCTCCAGTTATTCTGTTCTTTTTAACCCTTAGAGGACCTTGCAATCTTTGCGTTTTTCACTCCCCACCTTTCCATAGTCCTTTTTTTATTTTTTCATTCACATAGCCTTATGAGGGCTTAATTTTTGTGGAACAAGTTGTACTTTCTAATGGCACCATTTAGCATTGCATACAATGTAGTAGGTGTGAGGCAGTGACAGGCCTCATACAGTATATGAGGAAAGGCATGTGTCTTCTAGAATGGTGCCGGAAACCTATTAGAGGAGTTGCATATTGGGAGTTATCATGGTTTGCTGTGTTTCTTAGATGTGTCACCAAGGTGCCTGGCCTTGGTGGAGTAAAAGCCAGTAGCTAGTGTGTGGAGTAAAAGCCAGTAGCTAGTGTGTATCATGGTTTGCTGTGTTTCTTAGACGTGTCACCAAGGTGCCCGGCCTTGGTGGAGTAAAAGCCAGTAGCTAGTGTGTGGAGTAAAAGCCAGTAGCTAGTGTGTATCATGGTTTGCTGTGTTTCTTAGACCTGTCACCAAGGTGCCCGGCCTTGGTGGCGTAAAAGCCAGTAGCTAGTGTGTCCACTAGGATAGATAGTGGACGCTGTTGTTACTTAGTATAGCTGGTATCAGTTAATCCGGGCCTGGCTTTTATTGGGCATAAGCATAGAGCTGATTGGGTGCTTATTTCCCACGATCCACTCTGGGTTT
The DNA here is from genome assembly GCA_900303285.1 of Rhinella marina. Taxonomy (NCBI): domain Eukaryota; kingdom Metazoa; phylum Chordata; class Amphibia; order Anura; family Bufonidae; genus Rhinella; species Rhinella marina. The sequence goes on from ONZH01019141.1 coordinate 5,382, forward strand.
CACATGTGGCCCATGTCCACGGTTCTGATTTAAAAGTCAGCTCCAATCCTCAGTGTGGGGGAAGTCTGGGGAGAGATATGCCCAGAGAACAGACCTGTGTGATTAAAGGCTGGGCCGCTGGCAGACTGCGAGGCTGAGGGAAGCGGGATCTATACCCTGGTGTGAACAGGGACTTAGAGGTGAGATAAACTTAGTTAGAGCCCAGACGGGCAGATGGTTATTTTGTATTTATGCTTTCTGGTGCTGGTCCCTCACCCAATGACGTGATAACTGGAAAAGATCATCTGTACTGCTTACAGTAACACAATAAAGCACTGTTTGGGCTTGGAAACCCTTTGTTTAATGAAGAGTCTGTCATTGCCGACCCCCTGTGAGAGAGCGATCCCTTACATAGGAAGCAGGAAAAAAATTCCAAATGGGGTGGAATTGGGGAAAAAAATTCACCGTTCACTATGCACATTCTCCAGGTCAGTATGGATACCACATTTGTACCACAATATTTTTTTTTATCACCATATTCTGCCCCCTATAACTTTTTTTGTAGTTATGTGTACGGAGCTGTGTAAGGGCTAATTTTTGGCTGGGCAATCTGTACTTTTCAGTGATACCATTTTAGCATTAATATTGATATATTTTTATATTTTAATTGTATGGTAATTTTCGCACATGGCCATGCCCATGATGTTTATTTTTTTAAATTGGTTAAGCACTCCCGGAACCACGTTTCAAAAGCCAGAACTCACACGTCGTGAGTGCACACACATGCCACAAACCTTCACCTTACCCTTCAACCCTCTCCCCCCCCCCCCCCACACTAGAGGGATAGCACGGGCATGCAGAAGAAGAGAGAATAAAGGCGCTGAACCTCCTTAACACCATAAGGAGGATCCGGCGTACCAGCATAACTTCCCAGTCATGCCGGGACTGCCTTGGAAACGCCGGCCCCACACAAGTTCAGGACCTAGAAAGAGTGCCCCAGACTCTGCTAGAGGTTCCTAGTGGAGATTTATGCCGCACCAGGTAACCAACAACATGAGTAATATACGAGGGGCCCCTGCAGCCTTACACACAGTTCTCCACAGTAGCGCCCTATCCCATTATTGACAGAGCAGTCCAGTGCACATCTTGCCTGATGTATGCAGTCCAGGAACAGCCGTTTAAGGGTGCATATATTTGTTCAAAATGTGAGCAAATTACCCGTTTGGAATCGCACATCGTGTATCTAACCGGGCGGATTTCAACACTAAGAAGCGCTGACAATTTGGAAAAGAGTTTGCTGCTCACTGAGCAAGCACTCTATGGGGTAGATGTGGGGGAGGGTGGTAGTGATGAGGCTCAGGAAAGTGAGGTAGCTAGCTGGGTAACAGTTAGAAAGTGAGGTAGAGGGAAAAGTGCCAGGGAGGCTAGCCCTGATCTGACACACCCCAACAAGTTTGCAAGTTTGGCAGATGAGGGGGATGCCACTTCAGGGAGAGCACTGCTGCAGCCGGACATTTCCTCTGCCAGTCAGGGGAATGTCAGCTCCAGTAAGCAGGGGACCAGGGCAGGCCAGACAGGTACTGGGAGATTCAATTATTAGGGGTACAGAGAGGGCAGTCTGTCACAAAGACCGGGATCGTCGAATGGTGTGTTGCCTTCCTGGCGCTCGAGTTCCGCACATCGCGGATCGGGTTGGCAGATTACTGGGAGGGGCTGGAGAAGATCCAGCAGTCATGGCCCATATCGGAACCAATGACAAAGTTAGAGGTAGGTGGAGTGTCCTTAAAAATGATTTTAGAGACCTAGGGCATAAGCTTAGGGGAAAGACCTCAAAGGTGGTGTTTTCCGAAATACTGCCTGTACCACGAGCCACACAAGAAATGCAGCGGGAGATTAGGGAAGTAAACAAGTTGCTCAAGAACTGGTGTAGGAAGGAGGGATTTGGGTTCTTGAAGAACTGGGCCGACTTCTCTGTCGGCTACAGGCTCTACCATAGGGATGGGCTGCACCTCAATGGGGAAGGGGCAGCTGTTTTGGGGGAGAAGATGGCTAGAAGGCTGGAGGAGTGTTTAAACTAGGGACTGGGGGGGAGGATAACTACATTATAGATGGGGAAGAGAGTGCAGATAGAGACCTGGGGCAAGGTAATGGAACTGGGGGAGGAATGGAAGGAGGAACTAGAACAGTGCAGAAGGAAAGGTGTAGGGGAAAAAATATATATAAACCCTTTAACTGTATGTACACTAATGCCAGAAGCCTAACTAATAAAACTGGTGAACTGGAATTAATGATGTGTAAGGAGGACTATGACATAGTGGGAATAACTGAGACATGGCACCTATGACTGGGCAGTTAATGTACAGGGTTATAGTCTGTTTAGAAAGGATCGCCAAAACCGGAGAGGGGGAGGGGTCTGCCTTTATGTATGTCCTGTCTAAAGACCACACTCCGGGAAGATATAAGTGAGGGACATGAACATGTGGAGTCACTGTGGGTAGAAGTAAGTGGAGCCAAAAACTATAATAAAATACTAATAGGACTTTATTATAAACCACCTAATATACCAGAGTCCACAGAAAATCTACTTCTAAATGAAATAGACGAGGCGGCAAAACATAATGAGGTCGTTATTATGGGGGATTTCAACTACCCAGATACAGACTGGGAAACTGAAACCTTTATATCTCATAAAGGAAACAGGTTCTTGGCAATAACCAAAGACAATTACCTTTCCCAACTGGTTCAGGACCCGACTAGAGGGACAGCCATACTGGACTTAGTATTAACCAATAGACCTGACAGAACAACAGATGTGCAGGTTGGGGGACACCTGTCATTCAAAAGAGCATTTCTTCAGGGAGGAACAAAAATACCAAACTTCAAAAAAGCTAAATTTAGCCAACTAAGAGAGGCCATAGACCTAACTAACTGGGACAAAGTCCTTAAAAATAAAAAGACAGCCACAAAATGGGGTATTTTTAAAAGCATCCTAATATCTAATTGTGAGAAATACCTTATGGGAATAAAAGGTTAAGGAACAAGAAAAAAACAATGTGGATAAACAGAACTGTAAGGAAAGCAATAAATGACAAACAGCATTTAAATCACTAAAACAGGAGGGGAGCGAGGAAGCATTGAAAAACTATAAGGAAAAAGATTGAATATGTAAAAGACATATAAAAACAGCCAAACTAGAGACCGAGAGATTAATCGCCAAAGAGAGTAAAACTAACCCTAAAATGTTCTTTAATTATATAAATGGTATAAAGTATAAATCTGAAGGTGTCGGCCCCTTACAGAGTAATGAGGGGGGTTTCAGAGAGCGATGAGGAGAAACCAAAGCTACTAAATATCTTTTTCTCCACTGTATTCACTGAGGAAAATAAACTGTCAGATGAAATGCAGAATATAAAAGTAAATTCCCCATTAAAAGTGCCTGGTCTGACCCAGGAAGAAGTACAGCGGCATCTTAAAAAGATTAAAATAGACAAATCGCCAGGACCGGATGGCATACACCCCCGTATCCTAAGAGAATTAAGTAATGTCATCGCCAGACCCTTATTTCTGATATTTACTCTATACTGACAGGGAGTGGTCCACAGGATTGGCACATAGCAAATGTGGTGCCAATATTCAAAAAGGGTCCAAAAACAGAGCCTGGAAACTATAGGCCGGTAAGTTTAACATCTGTCGTGGGTAAATTGTTTGAGCGTTTTCTAAGAGATGCTATCTAGGAGTACCTCAATGAAAATAAGCAAATAACTCCATATCAGCATGGCTTCATGAGGGATCGGTCATGTCAAACCAATTTAATCAGTTTGTATGAGGAGGTAAGTTCTAGACTGGACCCTGGCGAATCAATGGATGTCATATATCTGGACTTCTCCAAAGCATTTGACACGGTACCACATAAAAGGTTGGTATATAAAATGAGAATGCTTGGCCTGGGAGAAAATGTCTGTATGTGGGTAAGTAAATGGCTCAGTGATAGAAAACAGAGGGTGGTTATTAACGGCACATATTCAGATTGGGTCACTGTCACTACTGGGGTACCACAGGGGTCAGTATTGGGCCCTATTCTCTTCAATATATTTATTAATGATCTTGTAGAAGGCTTGCACAGTAAAATATCAATTTTTGCAGATGACACTAAACTATGTAAAGTAATTAACACAGAAGAGGACAGTACACTGCTACAGATGGATCTGGATAGACTGGAGGCTTGGGCAGAGAAGTGGCAGATGAGGTTTAACACTGACAAATGTAAGGCTATGCATATTGGGAAGGAATAATGCAAGTCACCAGTACATACTAAATGGTAAAATATTGGGTAACTATGACATGAAAAAGGACCTAGGAATTTTAGTGAACAGCAAACTAAGCTGTAGAAACCAGTGTCAGACAGCTGCTGCCAAGGCCAATAAGATAATGGGTTGCATCAAAAGAGGCATAGATGCCTGTGATGAGAACATAGTCCGGCCACTTTACAAATCACTAGTCAGACCACACATGGAGTACTGTGTACAGTTCTGGGCTCCTGTGAACAAGGCAGACATAGCAGAGCTGGAGAGGGTTCAGAGGAGGGCAACTAAAGTAATAATTGGAATGGGTGGACTACAGTACCCAGAAAGATTATCAAAATTAGGCTTTTTCACTTTAGAAAAAAGACGACTGAGGGGAGATCTAATAACTATGTATAAATATATCAGAGGTCAGTACAGAGATCTTTCCCATGATCTATTTATCTCCAGGACTGTGACTGTGACGAGGGGACATCCTCTGCGCCTGGAGGAAAGAAGGTTTGTACACAAACATAAAAGAGGATTCTTTTTGGTAAGAGCAGTGAGACTATGGAACTCTCTGCCTGCGGAGGTGGTGTTGGTAAGTTCACTAAAAGAGTTTAAGAGAGGCCTGGATGTATTTCTGGAGGGTAATAATATTACAAGTTATAGTTACTAGAGATGGGTCGTTGATCCAGGGAGTAATTCTGATTGCCTGATTGGAGTCGGAAAGGAAATTATTTCCCTAAGGTGGGGAAAATTGGCTTCTACCTCACAGGGTTTTTTTGCCTTCCTCTGGATCAACTTGTAGGAAAACAGGCCAAACTGGATGGACAGATGTCTTTTTTCGGCCTTATAAACTATGTTACTATGTTACTATAGAGGACAGGAAAGTTCCTGTTTCCTGTCCTGGTTGAAAGTAGTCTCTCAAGGGTGCTGTCATGGGTGTAAGGAAAATTTCAGGTATCCTCCCACAGTACAGGGAACCAGTTAAAAATCTGTCAGGGAGTTCAGAACCTAAAAAAAAATCTGGTGGGGGGGCATTTCTTAAGACAAGTGTTTTAGATGACGGTCTTAATAAAGCCCCATAGCTGGCGGTGGATCTACCGAAGTCATAAAGAGGCGCAGGCCTCTCCATAACTTTGGCGCATCCAGCGGCATTCCAAATGTAAGCCAGCTTCTTAGGTGGCTTACATTTAGACCATTTTCTATGCCTAAACCAAGTGTAGAAGATGAATAAGACAGACCTACCGACCTGTACCCTTCCCTGACATGCCCACAATTTTAAACCTGGAGTGACCGGGGAAAACTCGCAGATGGCAGCGCAATGGTTAATATAAGCTAACACAGGTGTATTTTACTATAATAAATGACCCCCTAGATGTGATAATTTCAGTCCCAGAAAGAGAAAGAGGAAAGGGATATTACTTCAGACTCTTTATGTTTAAAAAAAAAAAACTGGATGGCTCTTTCTGTACAATAATAAACTTAAAAATGTTAAACAAGTTTATTCAGTACAAAAAGTTCAAAATGGAATCAATTGGTTCAACAGTACCATTAATCGAAGAAGGGGCCTTTAGGGTCTCAATCGATCTGAAAGATGCATACTGTCATGTTCCAATACACGAAAATTCTCCATTTTATAAAATTCAAAGTAATAAATCCGCAAGGTGAAATTTACCACTTCCAGTTCGTAGCCCTTCCCTTTGGAATTTCTTCAACCCCAAGAGTTTTCACAAAACTTGTGCCAGAAATAGTAGCCTTCCTAACAAACAAAGGTGTCCTTATCATACCTTATTTGGACGATTTTTTAATTATAGGGAAAAACCAACTACAAACCTAGACAGACATCTACAAACCCATCTACAACCAGCAGCAAGGACAACGTTTTTAGGGATTCAGCTGGACTCGATTTCCCAATCCTCACAGCTACCGCACCAGAAAATAACAACCTTAAGGGAAAAAATATCAAAGTTCCAGACCCAGAAGACTTGCTCCATCAGAGAGGCTATTAACGTCATGCATAGCCTCAGTAGCCTGGTGCCAGATACACCCCAGAACAGTTCAGGAGTGGATCCTAAATATATGGAACAAAAGTCTTAATACCCTGGACAAAAGAGTGATCATTCCAGCAAAAGTAAAGTTTTCCCTAAACTGGTGGAAACAGAGGAAAAACCTGGCTTGGGAAATTTTGTGGCGGAGAAATCCAGAGATTCAAATTCAAACAGATGTTAGCAGGACAGGTTGGGAAGCAAGGCAAGGGATACTTTCAGGGCAGTTGGTCTAAAGAAATAAGCGCAAGATCTTCAAACTACCGAGAATTACATGCAGTGTGGGAGTCAATGAAAAGTGCAGAGGATCTCTCAAAAGGGAGACATATAAAATACTATTAGATCAGAAAGTCTGGGAAAGCTAGCAGGGAAAATATTTTGTTGGGCAGAAAGAAATATTCTCTCTCTGACATCAGTCCAAAGATCAAAAAAACAAATAGCAGACTTTCTCAGCAGGAAATCCTTGGATCCAGGAGAATGGTCACTAAATCCTTACATATTCAAGCTAATAATAAATCTCTGGGGTATTCCTCAAATAGATCTCTTTGTGTTCAAGGAATACTCCATGGTAAAGAAATTCTGTTCACTAAATCCAAGAGAAAAACCTTGGGCAGTGGATGCTTTTTTTTTTCAAAAGTAGGCATGGGACCTAGCTTCTGCTTTTCCTCCCATTTCTTTAGTTAACTGGAATTAGCAGACCCGGTAACTCTAGTTTTAATCACCCCATATTGGCCAAAAAGAAGCTGTTTGCTCTCCTAAGACAGACAGCAATGGGGGATCCCTGGATTCTACCCATTCAGGAAGCCATATTATTCCAAGGACCTATCATCTGAACCCACAGATATTCACACTAACAGCATGGATCCTGAAATCAGCATATTAAAACATCAAATCTTATCTGATAAAGTAATCTCTACATTGAAATTTAGCAGGAAAGAAGTCACATTGGCTATTTACTTGAAAATTTAGAAAAGATTGGTCAGGAGACAAATTCTCCAACAGATACAGGTCGGTAATACAAAAAAATACTAGATTTTTTTACAGCAAGGATTAGATTCGGGGTTAAAATCCAGTACTCTTAAACTATCCTCAGGATAGGTAATCAATATCAGATCGGCGGGGTATGAAGAGACGGCATGCGCAGTGTGCACGTGCCATCTCTCTTTTTTTCTTCCTGTTCACCGCTGCTATCTATGGCAAAGACCATAGACTGCAGCAGCAGACAGGAAGAGAGAAGGCATGTGCACACTGCACGCGCAGTCTCCTCATACAGCTGGTCGGCGCGGCTGCTGCATGTCGGACCTCCACTGATCTGATATTGACGACCAGTGGCGTGCCTAGGGTGTTTCGCACCCGAGGCGGGTCCTTTCTCTGGCAACCCCGCCATACGTTAAAAAAAAACTCACAGTAGTACAAACTTCACGGTAATTTTGTACAGATGTGTGCTCCCTTCACAGTAATAATCCCCATTGCGCCCCCTTTATAGTAATAATGCCCAATGAGCCCCCTTCATAGTAATAACGCCCACTGTGCCCCCTTCACAGTAATAATGCCCACTGTGCCCCCTTCACAGTAATAATGCAGTCTGTGCCCCCTTCATTGTAGTAATGCCCTCTGTGCACCCTTTATTGTAGTAATGCCCTCTGGCTCTGTGCCCCTTCCATAGTACAAAATGCCCACTGTGTCCCCTTCTTTGTAGTAATGCCCTCTGTGCCCCCTTCATTGTAGTAATGTGCTCTGGCTCTGTGCCCCCTTCATAGTACAAAATGCCCACTGTGCCCCCTTCATTATAGTAATGCCCTCTGTGCACCCTCCATTGTAGTAATGCCCTCTTTCTCTGTGCCCCCTCCATAGTACAAAATGCCCACTGTGCCCCCTCTGTATTTAAAAAAAAAACACAGTACCTACTCACCTTGTCCCGCTCCAGAAGTCCTCTCTTCCCTGCAGACACAGATTGCTCGCATCAATTTATGGGCGGAGCTTATGCAGATTTCCGGGCTGCAGGCTCCGCCCACACTTTCCTGACAGCGCGATCTCTGCCTGCAAGCTGCATAGTTGAGCAGGGAGAAGTCTCTCTGCTTCACCATTCAGAGTGCGGGCCTGAGGAAGGGGAGGAGCACAGGGAGGTGAGTGACAGGACCCAGCTCCCTGCGCTCCAGCAGTGAGTGCTTCTATCTGTATTGATGGAAGCACTTATTGTCTCTGGCACCCCCCTGATAGCTGGCACCCGGGGCAGACCGCACCCCCTGCCCCACCTTAGTATGCCACTGTTGACGACCCATCCTAAGGATAGATCATCAACAGTAAAAACCCGGACAACCCATTTAACTGTTTAAGGAACCATGATGACTCATGACGTCATGATCAGTGGCAAGGGTCCGGCAGTCACAGATAGCCGGACCCCTGCTGCGTACGCCCGCATCGGCGAAAACACCAATGCGGACGTATTAACCCCTTGTATACCGCGGTCAAAGCTGACCGCAGCATGCACGGGGTTTGCGGAGGGTACAGATGCCCTCCGCATCTCCATCGGGTCCCCGCGCTGCACCTTCCATAGGCATCGGGAATGGTTGGTGATATTAACTTCCTGTTTGAGGCACATTAGTATATGGGAGGGGGGAACATTTTTTAAGATAGGTGGTGACCATGGCGGCCATTTTGAAGTTGGCCATTTTGGATCCAACTTTAGTTTTTTCAGTGGGAAGAGGGTCATGTGACACATCAAACTTATTGAGAATTTCACAAGAAAAACAATGGTGTGCTTGGTTTTAACGTAACTTTATTATTTCATAAGTTATTTACAAGTTTCTGAACACTTATAAATGTGTTCAAAGTGCTGCCCATTGTGTTGGATTGTCAATGCAACCCTCTTCTCCTACTCTTCACACACTGATCGCAACACTGCAGAAGAAATGCTAGCACAGGCTTCCAGTATTTTCCGTAGTTTCAGGTGCTGCACATCTCGTATCTTCACATCATAGACAATTGTCTTCAGATGACCCCAAAGATAAAAGTCTAAGGGTGTCAGATCGGGAGACCTTGAGGGCCATTCAACTGGCCCACGATGACCAATCCACTTTCCAGGAAACTGTTCATCTAGGAATGCTCGGACCTGACACCCATAATGTGGTGGTGCACTAACTTGCTGGAAAAACTCAGGGAACGTGCCAGCTTCAGTGCATAAAGAGGGAAACACATCATGTAGCAATTTCACATATCCAGTGGCCTTGAGGTTTCCATTGATGAAGAATGGCCCCCACTATCTTTGTACCCCCATATACCACACCATACCATCAATTTTTGTGTTCCAACAGTCTTTGAGGGATCTATCCAATGTGGGTTAGTGTCAGACCAATAGCGGTGGTTTTGTTTGTTAACTTCACCATTCACATAAAAGTTTATCTTTGGGGTCATCTGAAGGCAATTGTCTATGCTGTGAAGATACGAGATGTGCAGCACCTGAAACTACGGAAAATAGTGGAAGCCTGTGCTAGAATTTCTTCTGCGGTGTTGCTATCAGTGTGTGAATGGTGGTCAGAAACTTGTAAATAACTAATGAAAGAATGAAGTTAGGTTAAAACCAAGCAAACCATTGTTTTTCTTGTAAAATTCTCAATAAGTCTGATGTGTCACATGACCCTCTTCCCATTAAAAAAACTAAAGATGGATCCAAAATGGCCGACTTCAAAATGGCCGCCATGGTCACCACCCATCTTGAAAAGTTTCCCCCCTCCCATATACTAATGTGCCACAAACAGGAAGCTAATATCACCAACCATTCCCATTTTATTTAGGTGTATCCATATAAATTGCCCACCCTGTATTACAATACACGATTGCAATAGATTACAGAGGGGATCATACCCCCAGAAGTTTAAGTCCTAGAGTGGGAGAAAAATGAAAAGTTAAAAAAAAAGGGTTTTCCATAATAAAAAAACAAATAGTTTCACGTAAAAAAAACCCACCTCTTTCCCAAAATAAAACACATAAAATTGTAAAAAAATTGTAAAAAAAAATAGTACCAATCTAACTGTCACCTCATCCTGCAAAAAATGAGCCCCTACCTGAGACAATTCCCAAAAAATAAAAAACTATGGAGACACTAAAACATGATTGTGTTTGTTTGAAAAATGATATTATTGTGTAAAACTTAAATAAATAAAAATAAGTATACATGTTCGGTATTGCCACGTCCGTAAGAACCTGCTCTACAAAAATATCACATGAGCTAACCCCTCAGGTGAACACAGTAAAACAAATAAAATAAAAACTATGTAATAAAAGCCATTTTTTGTCACCTTATATCACAAAAAGTGTAATACCAAGCAATAAAAAAGGCGCATGCCCCCCAAAATAGTTACCCCTACCTGAGACAATCGCCCATGAATTTTAAAAAAACTATGGCTCTCAGACTATGGAGACACTAAAACATGTTTTTTTTTGTTTTAAAAATATTTTTGTAACATAGTAACATAGTTTATAAGGCCGAAAAAAGACATCTGTCCATCCAGTTCGGCCTGTTATCCTGCAAGTTGATCCAGAGGAAGGCAAAAAAAAACCCTGTGAGGTAGAAGCCAATTTTCCCCACTTTAGGGGAAAAGAATTTCTTCTCGACTCCAATCAGGCAATCAGAATAACTCCCTGGATCAACGACCCCTCTCTGGTAACTATAACCTGTAATATTATTACACTCCAGAAATACATCCAGGCCTCTCTTGAACTCCTTTAGTGAACTTACCATCACCACCTCCTCAGTCAGAGAGTTCCATAGTCTTACTGCTCTTACAGTAAAGAATCCTCTTCTATGTTTGTGTACAAACACCTTCTTTCCTCCAGACGCAGATGATGTCCCCTCGTCACAGTCACAGGGATAAAAAGATCATGGGAGAGATCTCTGTACTGACCCGGATATATTTATACATAGTTATTTGATCTCCCCTCAGTCGTCTTTTTTCTAAAGTGAATAACCCCAATTTTGATAATCTTTCTGGGTATTGTAGTCCACCCATTCCAGTTATTACTTTAGTTGCCCTCCTCTGAACCCTCTCCAGCTCTGATATGTCTGCCTTGTTCACAGGAGCCCAGAACTGTACACAGTACTCCATGTGTGGTCTGACTAGTGATTTGTAAAGTGGCAGGACTATGTTCCCATCATGGGCATCTATGCCTCTTTTGATGCTACCCATTATCTTATTGGCCTTGGCAGCAGCTGTCTGACACTGCTTTCTACAGCTTAGGCTACTTTCACACTTGCGTTTTAATATTATAAATAAAACGCTTCAGTTTTGTCCCCATTCATTGTCAATGGGGACAAAACTGAACTGAAGACAACGGAATGCTCCTAGAAGCATTCTGTTCCGTCTCCAGACTGGAGAGCAAACCGCAACATGCTGCGGTTTGCTCTCCGGTCTGGCATCCGCACCAAGATGGATCCGTCATGACCCCCAATGCAAGTCAATGGGGACGGATCCGTTTGGTGTGACACAATGGTAAACTGATCCGTCCTCCATTGAATTTCAGACGGTCCTTGCAATTTACCCTCCCTCCAGCAGGTAGCGCTGTGGGTAAACTTACCCTTGTGCGCTTCGTCCTCCTCCTCGTCGCTGGTCAGGTCGGGAGCTGCTGGAACAGGTAAGTGTCTTTGTCTGTTTATGTGTCTGTGTATGTTTGTGTCTGTGTATGTTTATGTGTGTGTATGTGTATGTGCTGCTCCGGCCCCACATGTGTTCATGCGGCAGCACAGATCCGGTGGCACCCTTCACCAGCCGGATCCGTGCTGCCGCTGGTGTGAAAGAGGCCTTAGTTTGCTGTTCCCTAAAATTCCTAGGTCCTTTTCCATGTCAGTGTTTTAATGTGTTAGCAGTGCCACCCCATTCTGTTTCTGTATATTTTTTGTGATTTGTGAATTTTGCTAATCACTGTTACATGTGTGGGTAGAGCACGCTGGATTTTGTCCTAAAATGGATTCCAATATGGATAGTGCACTGGAAGAACCGAAACCGGGTTTAATAGAAGGATCCTTTTTAGAAAGGATCGTCAAAACCGGAGAGGGGGAGGGGTCTGCCTTTATGTAAAGTCATGCCTAAAGCCCACACTCCGGGAAGATATAAATGAGGGACATGAAGATGTGGAGTCACTGTGGGTAGAAATAAATGGAGCCAAAAACAATAATAAAATACTACTAGGGGTTTATTATAAACCACCCAATATATCAGAGACCACAGAAAATCTACTTCTAAATGAAATAGACGAGGCGGCAAATCATAATGAGGTCGTTATTATGGGGGACTTCAACTACCCAGATATAGACTGGGAAACTGAAACCTGTACATCTCATAAAGGAAACAGGTTCTTGGAAATAACCAAAGACAATTACCTTTCCCAACTGGTTCAGGACCCCACTAGAGGGACGGCCATACTGGACTTAGTATTAACCAATAGACCTGACAGAACAACAGATGTGCAGGTCGGGGGACACCTGGGAAACAGTGACCATAATATAATAACCTTCCAATTGTCATTCAAAAGAGCGTTTCTTCAGGGAGGAACAAAAATACCAAACTTCAAAAAAGCAAAACTTAGCCAACTAAGAGAGGCCATAGGCCTAACTAACTGGGACAAAGTCCTCAAAAATAAAAATACAGCCACAAAATGGGATATTTTTAAAAGCATCCTAATATCTAATTGTGAGAGGTACATACCATATAGGAATAAAATAATAAGAAACAAGAAAAAACCAATGTGGATAAATAGAACTTTAAAGAAAGCAATAAATGACAAAAAGAAAGCATTTAAATCACTAAAACAGGAGGGGAGTGAGGAAGCATTGAAAAACTATAAGGAAAAAAATAGAATATGTAAAAGACACATAAAAACAGCCAAACTAGAGACCGAGAGATTAATCGCCAAAGAGAGTAAAACTAACCCTAAAATGTTCTTCAATTATATAAATACTAAAAAGTATAAACCTGAAGGTGTGGGCCCCTTACAGAGTAATGAGGGGGGAGTAGCAGAGAGCGATGAGGAGAAAGCGAAGCTGCTAAATAACTTTTTCTCCACTGTATTTCACTGAAATAAAATGTCAGATGAAATGCAGAGTATAAAAGTAAATTCCCCTTTAAAAGTGTCCTCTCTGACCCAGGAAGAGGTGCAGCAACGTCTTAAAAATATTAAAATAGACAAATCACCAGGACCGGATGGCATACACCCCCGTATCCTAAGAGAATTAAGTAATGTAATCGACAGACCCTTATTTCTGATATTTAAGGACTCTATACTGACGGGGAGTGTTCCACAGGATTGGCGCATAGCAAATGTGGTGCCAATATTCAAAAAGGGTCCAAAAACAGAGCCTGGAAACTATAGGCCGGTAAGTTTAACGTCTGTTGTGGGTAAACTGTTTGAAGGTTTTCTGAGAGATGCTATCTTGGAGTACCTCAATGAAAATAAGCAAATAACTCCATATCAGCATGGCTTCATGAGGGATCGGTCATGTCAAACCAATTTAATCAGTTTCTATGAGGAGGTAAGTTCTAGACTTGACCGCAGCGACTCAATGGATGTCGTATATTTGGACTTCTCCAAAGCGTTTGACACTGTACCACATAAAAGGTTAGTATACAAAATGAGAATGCTTGGCCTGGGAGAAAATGTCTGTATGTGGGTAAGTAACTGGCTTAGTGATAGAAAACAGAGGGTGGTTATTAACGGTACATACTCAGATTGGGTCACTGTCACTAGTGGGGTACCACAGGGGTCTGTATTGGGTCCTGTTCTTTTCAATATATTTATTAATGATCTTGTAGAAAGCTTGCACAGTAAAATATCAATTTTTGCAGATGACACTAAACTGTGTAAAGTAATTAACACAGAAGAGGACAGTGCACTGCTACAGCAGGATCTGGACAGACTGGAGGCTTGGGCAGAAAAGTGGCAGATGAGGTTTAACACTGACAAATGTAAGGTTATGCATATGGGAAGGAATAATGCAAGTCACCAGTACATACTAAATGGTAAAGCATTGGGTAACTCTGACATGGAAAAGGACCTAGGAATTTTAGTGAACAGCAAACTAAGCTGCAGAAACCAGTGTCAGACAGCTGCTGCCAAGGCCAATAAGATAATGGGTTGCATCAAAAGAGGCATAGATGCCCGTGATGAGAACATAGTCCTGCCACTTTACAAATCACTAGTCAGACCACATATGGAGTACTGTGTACAGTTCTGGGCTCCTGTGAACAAGGCAGACATAGCAGAGCTGGAGAGGGTTCAGAGGAGGGCAACTAAAGTAATAACTGGAATGGGTGGACTACAGTACCCAGAAAGATTATCAAAATTAGGCTTATTCACTTTAGAAAAAAGACGACTGAGGGGAGATCTAATAACTATGTATAAATATATCAGAGGTCAGTACAGAGATCTCTCCCATCATCTATTTATCCCGAGGACAGTGACCATGACGAGGGGACATCCTCTGCGTCTGGAGGAAAGAAGGTTTGTACATAAACATAGAAGAGGATTCTTTACGGTAAGAGCAGTGAGACTATGGAACTCTCTGCCTGAGGAGGTGGTGATGGTAAGTTCACTAAGAGAGTTCAAGAAGGGCCTGGATGTATTTCTGGAGGGTAATAATATTACAGGTTATAGTTACTAGAGAGGGGTCGTTGATCCAGGGAGTTATTCTGATTGCCTGACTGGAGTCGGGAAGGAATTTTTCCCCCTAAAGTGAGGAAAATTGGCTTCTACCTCACAGGGTTTTTTGCCTTCCCCTGGATCAACTTGTAGGAAAACAGGCTGAACTGGATGGACAGATGTCTTTTTTCGGCCTTACAAACTATGTTACTATGTTACTATGTTACAGAGAAGGGGCAGACGCATACTTTACACAGTGCAATCAGAAAGACATTCTGCAGACCCAGAGTACCAAAGCTATAGAAATGAGTGTCTTGCAACTAGTGGAAAAAGAGGTCCACCTTTTTTTGGACTGCAAGCTCCCTGAAGTCCTACAAGGAAATAAACCGGGTCCCTAGAGGCCTACGGATGTATAAGGGTATACTTAAATACCAGGATGATGCCGATTTTGTAGCCGAATGGCAATATTTACATTCGGAGTTCTCGTTACGGATGCTGGATTTAGTTCTAAGGAGGAATGAGAAAGAATATGAAGGATTGAGGGAGTAACTCTCCAACGCAAGGAACGAACTACAGATACGATTCACAGAAAACCAGCTGCAGATGTTTAACAAAAGGATGGATAAAAAATTAACAGTGATTCAAGCTGAAATAAAAGAGACGAAGAGAGATAAGTTCCTAAGGGACAAACAGGATTATGACCTTGGTCGAATATTTGACTGGAGCAATAGAAACAGAGAAGACGTCTTCCACGCCGCACAAGGAGCGATTATTGGACCATGGACTCCGACGAAAAAAGAAAAACGTTAATTACTCTTACCGGTAATTTCCTTTTCCCTTTAGCCTCCACGACGGCATGGGGTTTTTACTCCCCATAATTTTGTATTTGCCTTTTTTCTGTATGACATATATCGGTTGATATGTATTTTTGGTTGATAAATAAACGTTAAGATTCATTCTTGAGTCCTAGGTTATTAACTGGAGTCACAGGTGGAGGAGGCATTTTTATTGCACCAATCCAATTGTTTCCTGCCCCTAAGAAGGCGGAGCACCCTCCATAAGCATGCCGTCGTGGAGGCTAAAGGGAAAAGGAAATTACCGGTAAGAGTAATTAACGTTTTATCCCTCCGCCTCCACGATGACATGCTTATGGAGGATTGACAGAGAAAAAGAAATCATTCTAGGGAGGGACTACTGCCGATAACACCTTCCTACTGAAGGACAGATCTTTGTTGGATGGGAAGTCTAATTTATAGTGTCTAAAAAAGGTACTAGGGGTAGACCAGGTGGCAGCCTGACATATCTTCTCCAAAGAGGCATGGGCTTGTTCCGCCCACGATGTTGCTATAGTTCTTGTTGAATGAGCTCTAATTTTAATGGGAGGGGAAAGACCCCTTTCCGCGTAGCATAAGGAGATGCAGTCTCTAATCCAGCGGGCTATAGTTGCCTTACTAGCAGCCCTCCCTTTGTTTAGTCCTTGGAATTGAACAAGCAACTGGTCCGTCTTCTTGAAGTTCTCCTGAAGATAATTCAACACACATCTTCTGACGTCCAGAGTGGCGAATTCTTTTTCTTTTTCTGTTGCAGCCTGTGGACAGAAAGACAGGAGAGCGATTTCTCTTTGGCAATGAAATTTTGAAAAAACTTTGGGAAGGAATTCAGGAGAGTGTTTCAAAATGATTTTATCTTCAAAGACTGAAAACTAGGGAGGAGCGATGGAAAAGGCTTGAATCTCCCCAACCCTTCTGGCCATAGTGATTGCCAGAAGGAATGCTGTCTTCAAAGAGAGATGTTTTAAAGAAATTTCCTGAGACGAGACAAAAGGAGATTTAGTTAAACCTGACAGAACTAGATTCAAGTCCCATTGTGGGACAGCAGATCTAGATGTGGGCCAAAGTCTGGAAGCCTCTTTAATGAATCTTTTAATCAGGTCTACTTCAGCCAACCTGGTACCCATAAAGGCGCTTAGGGCCACAACCTGTACCTTAAGGGTACTTACCCTCAGACCCTTCTCTAATCCGGATTGAAGGAAATCCAAGATAAGTGGAATATTCGGAGTTCCCGAGGAATCCCATTTACCTGAAACTGTTTTTAGAAAACAGTTCCAGGTTCTTAGATAAATTTTTGATGTTACCTGTTTCCTACTATGAAGGAGAGTCTCCACCACTTTACTGGACAGACCTCTATTCTTTAAGATTGTACTCTCAATCTCCAGGCTGTCAACCTGAGATGAGGAGTGTCCGGATGGATAATCGGACCTTGATGAAGTAGGTTTTGGATTCTCGGTAGTATCCAGAATTCTCCTCTGGAAGATGCTTTCAGAATTGGGAACCAGGCTCTCCGCGACCAAAAGGGGGCAATCAGGATCAGGTCTGCTTGTTCCTCAATTGCTTTGGAGACTACTTTCGGGACAAGAAAGAATGGAGGAAATGCATAAAGGAGAACTCTTGGCCACCGACCTGCCAGAGCATCCACATGAGCTGGATGATCTAGACGAGATAGGGAGAAGAATGTTTGTACTTTCCTGTTGCCTCTGGAAGCAAACAGATCGATGGATGGAGTCCCCCACTTTTGACATATCTCCTGGAAGATCTTGTCGTTCAGGCACCATTCTCCTTCTCTTAACATTTTCTTGCTGAGGAAATCCACAATCTCGTTCCGGGTACCTTTTATGTGTACCGCTGACAGGGAAATCAGGTTTAGTTCTGCCCACCTGAATATCTTCCCTGACATCCATGAAAGAGACTGACTTCTTGTTCCTCCTTGCTTGTTTATATAAGCAACAGTTGTTGAATTGTCGGATAGAACTCTCACATGTCTTTGACTTAAGATTTGGGAGAAGGCCTTCAAGGCTTGCCAGACTGCTGACAGTTCCCTCAGGTTGGAGGATGCTTTGGAGAGAAAAGGAGACCATAGGCCCTGCCTGGACTGATTTTCCAAATGGCCTCCCCAACCCGATTGGCTTGCGTCCGTAGTCAGAACTGCCAGATCTGAATGACGCCACTCCACCCCCACCGAGAGATTTTTTGGGGAGATCCACCAACGTAAGGAGGTCTTTACCCCGATAGGTAGGGACACTCTTTTGTTGAGGGAAGATTGCTTCTTGTCCCAACAATACAGGAGAAAGGACTGAAGTCCCCTTGAGTGGGCCTGAGCCCATTTCACTGAGGGGATTGTTGATGTCATCAGCCCTAAAATGGTCATCACTTCCCTGATGGTCATTGTCGATGCTCGCTTGAAGATCCGTATTCTTGTCATCAAATCCTCCTGTTTTGGGACTGGAAGAAATGAGGACATTCGAACTGAGTCTAGAAGAACTCCCAGAAATACACACTGCTGATTTGGGATTAACATGGATTTTTGAAGATTTAGGATCCATCCCAACTCCAAAAGAATCTCTTTGGTGAATCTGAGGTCTTTCAAGGGTCTTTCCCTTGATGGTGCCACAATCAGCAGATCGTCCAGATACGGAATCAGTACTATTTCTGCATGATGAAGAAAACTCGACACGTCCGACATGACCTTCGTAAATACTCTCGGGGCCGCACACAGGCCGAAGGGAAGGACACAAAACTGAAAATGCTCTATTTTCCCGTTTAGACAGACAGCAAATCTTAAATATTTTTGGAATAGTGGATGAATCTGAATGTGGTAATAGGCGTCGGCGAGGTCTACCGACACCATAAAGCAGTCCTTTTGGAGGAGATTTACTGTAGATTTTATCGTTTCCATTTTGAACTTTACATAGCGAATATGTTTGTTTAGGTTTTTTAGGTTTATTATTGCTCTGAATGAGCCATTTGGTTTATTCACTAGGAAAATTGGTGAGTAGAAACCTGTTTTTCTCTGATCTAGAGGAAAAGGAATAATCGCTTTTTTGAGTAACAGCTGATCTATTTGTTCCTCTAGAGCAATCTGATTGACCCCCAACAGACTTTTGTTTACCATAAAAGACTCTGGGGGAACGTCCACAAAATCTAGCTTGTACCCTTCTTGCACTACAGAAAAAACCCAGGGAGAGGCTTGAATATTTTCCCAGGCATGAGAAAATTCCTTTAGTCTTCCTCCCACTGGGACCCTGGCGTCACTTTGAAGGCTGTTTTGAGCTCCTATCTGTGTTAAACAGAAATCCCTTGTTTTTATCCTTAGAGGACTGCCAATTCTTATTGTTTTTTTTCCTTTGTTCAAATCTATTACGTCCTTGGCTACGAAAGTTCCGTCTTTGATGAAAGAATTTTTATTCTGTAGGGAATCCTCTTTTTTGTCGGATGCTTTCTCTAGAATATCGTCTAAAGCAGAGCCAAACAGTCTGTCGCCTTCACAGGGAACAGAGCATAGTCTATTCTTGGAGGCTGTATCCCCTGACCATGTTTTGAGCCACACTGCTCTATGGGAGGCATTAACCAGCGCTGCAGATTTAGTGGCCAGCTTCTGCAGAACATCTGCAGAAGCATCCAATAGAAAACTGGCAGCTTGTTTTAGTATAGGAATGGAAGACAGGATGTCCTCCCTAGAGGTTCCTGACTGTAAATGTTCCTCTAACTGTGACAGCCATAATGACAGGGTTCTTGCAGTATATGTTGAAGCAATACTGGGGCGAAAAATAGCAGAAGTAGACTCCCAGGCTTTTTTAAGTGAGGCCTCACATTTTTTGTCCATGGGATTTTTAAGGAGGCCTATATCCTCGAAGGGTAAGGCAGATTTTTTAGATATTTTGGCGATAGGGGCATCCACTTTTGGAGCTTTGTCCCATAAAGCGGAATCCCCCTCTGCAAATGGATATTTGCGTTTGAACATTTTAGAGATAATCTGTCTCTTGTCTGGCTCTTTCCACTCATTCAAAATCATATTATTAATATTAGCATGTACTGGAAAAACTCTACGCTTTTTACCACCTAAGCCTAGGAATAGCTGGTCCTGGACCAACAACGATTCCCTAGAGTCTTCCAGATTCATAGTGGATCTAATATTTTTTAACAGAGACTCAGTCTCTTCAATAGAGCAAAGAGGACGTCCTGCAGAATCATCCAAGTCTGAGGAGTCCGACCCGGAGGAAATTTCGCCCTCATCAGGCTCAGAGTCACTTTCAAACACATTTTGTGATTTAGAAGTGGAGGGACTCGGAGTAGCTGAAGCCAGTTTTGCATCCACCACAGCGCCTACTTCCTCTTTAATTACAGAGCATAGACTCTCCACAAGTGAAGGGGTTTCCTCAGAAATCACTTTGGAAGTACACTTCTGGCATAGCCACTTTTTATGGGATGTCAGCAAAGAATTTTTACAGGCAGTACATTTCTTCCTCTGTGATGGCTCTGTCCCAGATCTTGAGCTCTCCTTGCCCTAAGAAGCAAGGAGAGGACTTAGCTAATAGTTTAAATAAAAAAAGGGGGAGAGTGAGCCATCACCTAGAGAAGAGGACAGATAAGAAACAACCCACTGTGGTAAACAGCAAAGACATCCTCCTGGAGGAGGCTTACCGGGCTGGAGGGCCTGGGAGGCTCAGCAGATTTCCGGCTGGCATCCTCTGACATACTGCAAGCGAGATAGACGTCCCAGAACGCAAGTATCAGGAGGCAGGTGTACGCTGAAACAGCAGACCACAGCGTCTGCCATCATACCTGCCTCCATTTTAAACGTGCCACGCACGCCGGCACAGGAACCTCGCTCCGGCCCTCCCTTCCTCCGACTGACGAAACCATGTGTCGGGAACAACCCGGGGCCGCCGGAATCCTCCGGACTTATGCCTAAGAGTCAGAGGACATACCGAGGTAGGCCCTGCATACTGACCCCTGCGACAGCCCTCCAGAACATTTCTGGGATAACAAACCACAAAGGCAGTTACTGCACCATGCTCCTGCCATCCAAGGGACAGGAAACAACTGGAGTGCACAGGTGGAGGAGGCATTTTTATTGCACCAATCCAATTGTTTCCTGCCCCTAAGAAGGCGGAGCACCCTCCATAAGCATGCCATCGTGGAGGCGGAGGGATAAAACAAATGCAAAACAGGGTTTCAAAAGAAAGCAAGTCTCTTGGAGATGGTAGTAGAGGTAGATGAATCTAGGCCAGAACAGAATCTAGTGATCAACCTCACAGGTTACGAGCTGCCACCTGACTGTGTTAGGGTCCTCAATCGAGGTCTCAATTACAGTCTGGTGGAACAATTCGATCCGGTTTCTTTTGAGCTTGGCATGTTCAAAGCTGTGAGAAAGCTTAACTAGGCTTAACTAGCTTAAATAGGCTGTTCGGTAATGAACCTAATACCAAAAAAGAAATAAAAGAAGGGGAAATACCCACATGTATAGGACCTTTGGGGTTCAGTACTGTTGCTAATTTTGATCAAACTGAGGTATCTTGCTTGGAATTGATGACAGGGTTGGATTTAAATGAAAGACCAGTGGCCCTACCCATGAAAGAATTTGGGGGAGGGATTAAGTCCACGTTTTGTCCACCCTTGCCTGCCGGGAGTAGCATCGACATATTTTATCGTAAAGTGCTGGAAGATGTAAAAGCACTGGTTTATCCTACAGCCCATAGAAACATAGATGGGGGTGAAGCAAAAGCATTGAGGTGGTTACAATCACAGAGTGATATAATAGTGAAACCACCGGACAAAGGAGGAAACGTGGTATTAATGACAAGAAATTATTATGTAGCAGAGGCAGAGAGGCGATTGGGAGACAACATGGTCTATGAGATATTGAAAGCAGATCCCACCATAAAAATACAGACACAATTAAGAGGTCTCTTGCATAAATACGTGGAGTGTAATGTTTTGCCCTGCAATAAGGCGGAGAAGTTGTTGCCCCCCCTTTCCTCAAAAGCCATCTTGGTATTTCTTGCCCAAGATCCATAAGTCACTGACCCACCCCCCTGGAAGACCTATTGTCTCGGGGATTGGGTCAGTGACTGAACCTTTATCTAGGTATGTGGATTGGTTGCTTAGGCCCCTGTTACGCAGTGTGCCATCACATCTCAGGGACACGGGTGATCTCCTCTTGGCGCTGAAGTCTTTTCAATGGCAGGGGGGGTTTCACCTGGTGTCCCTGGATGTTGAAAGTTTATATACCCGTATTCCCCAAGATGAAGGCATTAGCTCTGTAATTGAAGTGCTGGGTGGCACAGAAAAAAGTGAGACTTTTATAGAATTTATTAAGGAGTCATTGGGATTTATATTGAAGAATAATGCCTTCAGATTTGGGAATAAATGGTATAGACAGACGTTTGGAACGGCCATGGGCACACCAGTAGCATGTACCTTTGCTAATCTCTATCTTGCAAGATTTGAAGACAAATATGTGTACTCAATAGAGAATCCCTTTGTTTCCTATATACAGTTGTATTTTAGACGATATTTTCATGGTTTGGTCAGGCACAGAGCAGCTTTTTGTGGATTTTGTGGACTACCTCAATACCACAAACACAATGAATATGAAATTCACATATAAATTTGGTGGATTTAGTCTAGAGTTTCTAGATGTAGTAGTAGAGATTGAAGAGGACAGGCTGGTCACAGAGGGATACTGAAAGCCAACAGCCACTAATGCACCATTGCATTTTTCCAGTTACCATCCCGATAGTGTAAAAAAGGCAGTCCCTTATGGACAATTTATTAGATTGAGGAGGATAAATGCAATGGAGGATAGATTTAGGAAACAGTCTCTGGATCTAAAGAAAAGGCTGTTGGCCAGAGGTTACCCTCTAGATTTATTAAATGAAGCTATGGATAAGGCCCTATCTCTGGATAGAGAGTCGTTAATATCAGGGAATAGTGACAGGTGTAATAACAGTGATACCCAGAAACACTTTCTTTTCTTTTAAATTCAGCCCCATGGCAGACAGAATTAGAAGGGCAATAAGAGATAAGTGGAGTATTTTGGAGAGAGATGAAGGTTTAAAAGGAGTGAACGACTCCTTACCAATTATTGCCTTCAGGAAAAGTCAAACACGGAGGGATAAATTGGTGAGGAGTCGGTACTCAGAGGTGAAATCTGAAATATGGTTAAATAGTTGGATCTCCAAAGGAATTGTTCTTTTTGTAAATATAATCCACAGTGGAATGTGTTAACATTTGGAGGAATACAACATAAAGTGAATTCCCTGATTACATGTAAGAGTACGTTCGTGGTCTATCTTATATTATGCACTTGCGGCAGATTTTATATTGGTAAGACCATTAGAAACCTCTGTGAAAGGTTCAGAGAACATATCAACTCAATTATTTCAGGAAAGGGCTGTCCTTGCCTTATTGATCACATTAGATCTGAGCATAATAGCGATAGTAGGGCTCTGAGATTTGCTGGTATTGAGTTGGTACACAATCCACCACAAGGGGGAGACAGACACCGCTCCCTCCTGAGGAGAGAGGCGAAAAGTATTCTACGTTCCAATGCTATGGGCCCGCTAGGGCTGAATGATAAAAATGATCTGGAGGTATTTTTGTAGAATGTTATGTACCTTCTGATGTTTATTTTAATGCATTTTCTCATGTTTTGTTATGTATCACTGCTCCTTCTGTGACGCAATTTGTGAGCGCTGCACAGATGGATCGGTGCATAAAGATGTTGTGATCACGTTAGTGGCCTGAGGAAGCGCTAAGGCGCGAAACAGCCGTCGCCACAAGTCTTGCCTGCTGTATGTGCGTTCCGCCCCATGCCTGGAATGGTGATTGTATATGCACCTTAAATAAAGAAAGCTGCTTTTTTGGTAAGTGCCGCCAGTTTTTCTTCTTTTTATTACTGCTGTTGTGGACTATAAAAGGCTTGAGCACCGTCTAAAGCAATAGTGACATATATTCCCGGATGGTTATGTACTGGTGAAACAAGTGACAAGTGAGCAGTGCCTTCCCGTTCTGTTTCTGTATATTTTTTTCCAATCTGAGTGTGTACCATTAATAACCACCCTCTGTTTTCTATCACTGAGCCAGTTACTTACCCACTTACAGACATTCTCTCCCAGTCCAAGCATTCTCATTTTATATACTAACCTTTTATGTGGTACAGTGTTAAATGCTTTGGAGAAGTCCAGATATACGACATCCATTGATTCGCCGTGGTCAAGTCTAGAACTTACCTCCTCATAAAAACGGATTAAATTAGTTTGACATGACCGATCCCTCATGAAGCCATGCTGATATGGAGTTATTTGCTTATTTTCATTGAAGTACTTCAAGATAGCATGTTTTTGTGGGGGAAGGTGACCAAAAAATGGCTGTTTTGGCACTTTTTTTCCCCTATTTTTTACTTTGTTCACCTGGCGGGATGGATTATGTGATATTTTTATAGAGCCGGTCGATACGGACGCGGCGATACCTAATATGCCTACTTTTTCTTTTAACAATTTTTTTTTACTTTATTGGGGGGAAAAGGATCCGTTCAGAATTCATCAGTTTGCTTCAGTTCAGTCTCCATTCCGTTTTGGAGGCAGACACTAAAACGCTGCCTGCTTCGTTTTGGTGTCCACATAAAGAAACTGATGCAAACGGATCTGTCATGACTCACAATGTAAGTCAATGGGGAAGGATCCGTTTTGTCTGACAAAATAGAAAACTGATCTGTCCCCCATTGACTTTCAATGGAGTTCAAGATGGATCCGTCTTTGCTATGTAAAAGATAATACAAACGGTTCCGTTCAGAACGGATGCAGACGGTTGTATTATCATGACAGATCCGTTTGTGAGAGCCTGGACGGATCTCACAAACGGATCCTGCAAACGCAAGTGTGCAAGTAGCCTAATCTGTATGGCACACAATTTGCTGTACACATTTATTTATATAAGACGGTGGACCCCCACAAGTGTCCCTGAAATTAAAAAATTTATGGGGCTTACCCTGAACATGGGCATTGTGAAAAAGTCATCTGTTCGATCCTATTGGGCTGCGACAACTATCCACTCAACCCCTGTGTTTGCAGCAGTTATGTCCCGAAATCACTATGAAGTCCACCCCAGAACTGACCCAGCCTATAACCGCCTAAATAAATTAAGACCCCTTATTTCTCTCCTTAGGGATTTATTCTTAAAATTATACACCCCTGATAAAAATCTATCCGTTGATGAATCCCTTTTTAGTTTTAAAGGCCGCCTTTCCTTCCGTCAGTTTATTCCCTCCAAGCGTGCCAGATATGGGGTAAAATTATATAAGGTGTGAGAGAGCACAACCGGCTACACCTGTGGTCTGTCTGTATATGAGGGCAGAGACTCCCAACTTAACCCCCTAGGCTGTCCCAAAAATACAGGGACATTGGAAAAAATTGGGTGGGATCTATTGGCGCCATTCCTGCACAAAGGGTACCACATTTACACCGATAATTTTTATTCCAGCATACCCCTTTTAAAATCCCTCCATGCTGCAAACACAGGGGCTTATGGGACAGTCCGTAAAAGTAGAGTGGGATACCCACAACTGCTGGTGTCCAAGCTTTTGTAGAGAGGAACATCCTTTGCCCTTGCAAGTGACCAGCTGCTTGCAGTAAAGTGGAAGGACAGGAAGGATGTCTACATGCTCACCACCGTACACGCAGACACCACAGTGGCAGTTATGGAGAGGGAGGCTACTGCTGACAAATACAAACCGGTCTGTGTGACAGATTATAATAAATGCATGGGAGATGTAGACCTCTCAGACCAGGTACTTCAACCCTACCTGGTGAAGCAAAAAAACAGGGCCTGGTATAAAAAGGTCCATAGCAAGATGAGATAGCACTGTGTTATCAGATTTTAGGTATAACTAGCCCTGATAACATCAAAGCTTATTCTACTAGGGCAGAAGCCTCGACCTATGCAGAAAAAGCAAGGGCCTCTTTAGAACAGATATGCAAAGCAGCTACATGGTCTAGTTTAAATACCTTTGTAAAACATTATAGTCTCAACATTAGCTTTGACAGACTTGGCTTTCGGCCATAAAGTTCTGCAAGCTATAGTCCCTCACTAGATTTTTAATCTGTTAGTTCTCTTTGTATGCCGTCATGGCAGCCCAACGTGCACATAAGTTGGATTTCTTGCGATCCCATTCATCTCTATGGTATCCCCGCTACTCAGGGATCCTGGCTGCGACGGGTGTCGTGCGACAACTGTCGCCGTGTAGCCCTAGCCTTACTGGTAATTCTGTTTCCTTGAATCCACCATGACTGCACATACAGTGCCTTGCGAAAGTATTCGGCCCCCTGGAACTTTTCAACCTTTTGCCACATTTCAGGCTTCAAACAAAAAGATATAACATTTTAAATTTTTGGTGAAGAATCAACGACAAGTGGGTCACAATTGTGAAGTGGAACGAAATTTAAACTTTTTTTGTAATAAAAAAACTGAAAAGTGGGGCGTGCAAAATTATTTGGCCCCCTTGCATTAATACTTTGTTGCGCCACCTTTTGCTGCGATTACAGCTGCAAGTCGCTTGGGGTATGTCTCTATCAGTTTTGCACATCTAGAGACTGAAATTCTTGCCCATTCTTCCTTGCAAAACAGCTCGAGCTCTTTGAGGTTAGATGGAGAGCGTTTGTGAACAGCAGTTTTCAGCTCTTTCCACATATTCTCAATTGGATTCAGGTCTGGACTTTGACTTGACCATCTAAGACCTGGATACATTTATTTTTGAACCATTCCATTGTAGATTTTGCTTTATGTTTGGTATCATTGTCTTGTTGGAAGATAAATCTCCGTCCTAGTCTCAGGTCTTTTGCAGACTCCACCAGGTTTTCATCCAGAATGGTCCTGTATTTGGCTCCATCCATCTTCCCATCAATTTTAACCATCTTCCCTGTCCCTGCTGATGAAAAGCAGGCCCAAACCATGATGCTGCCACCACCATGTTTGACAGTGGGGATGGTGTGTTCAGGATGATGAGCTGTGTTGCTTTTACGCCAAACATATAGTTTTGCATTGTTTCCAAAAAGTTCGATTTTGGTTTCATCTGACCAGAGCACCTTCTTCCACATGTTTGGTGTGTCTCCCAGGTGGCTTGTGGCAAACTGTAAACGAGACTTTTTATGGATATCTTTGAGAAATGGCTTTCTTCTTGCCACTCTTCCATAAAGGCCAGATTTGTGAAGTATTCGACTGATTGTTGTCCTATGGACAGACTCTCCCACCTCAGCTATAGATCTCTGCAGTTCATCCAGAGTGATCATGGGCCTCTTGGCTACATCTTTGATCAGTCTTCTCCTTGTTTGAGATGAAAGTTTAGAGGGATGGCCGGGTCTTGGTAGATTTACAGTGGTCTGATACTCCTATTTCAATATGATCGCTTGCACAGTGCTCCTTGGGATGTTTAAAGCTTGGGAAATCTTTTGGTATCCAAATCCAGCTTTAAACTTCTCCACAACAGTATCACGGACCTGCCTGGTGTGTTCCTTGGTCTTCATGATGCTCTCTGTGCTTTAAACAGAACCCTGAGACTATCACAGAGCAGGTGCATTTATACGGAAACTTGATTACACACAGGTGGATTCTATTTATCTTCATCAGTCATTTAGGACAACATTGGATCATTCAGAGATCCTCAATGAACTTCTGGAGTGAGTTTTCTGAACTGAAAATAAATGGGCCAAATAATTTTGCACGCCCAACTTTTCAGTTTATTACAAAAAAGTTTAAATGATCCAATAAATTTTGTTCCACTTCACAATTTTGGCCCACTTGTTGTTGATTCTTGACCAAAAATGTAAAATGTTATATCTTTTTGTTTGAAGCCTGAAATGTGGCAAAAGGTTGAAAAGTTCCAGGGGGCCGAATACTTTCACAAGGCACTATATATTCCCTATATACGTGGATATGAAGTAAATACTCAACTGGGTTAAAACTAATCCACTGCAGTGATTTAGAAAGCACTGATGGGACGGTAGGAGGGGCAATTTAAACTCTTTCTATGTTCCTGTTCCTATAAAGGTCAAATGTCAATCTCTTTGTATCTATTTGTATATCATGGTGGATTCAAGTAAACAGAATTACCGGTAAGACTAATTCCGTCTTTTATTTAAAAAAAATGAAATTCATAATTCTAATAAAACAGTTTCTTGAATTAAGAATGCAAAGAATTTAATAAGTAACATCAAGAACAGGAGAACCTCCTCCTAACAACTCCATTCTAGCTGATTCTATAGTGAACAGGTTAGATTATTGACTCTAGGAGGAGGGCCTCCTCCTAACATCTCCATTCTACCATATTAATGACTGCAGATAGCGGACCTCCTCCTAACAACTCCATTCTACTATATTACTAACTCCAGAGGGAGGAACTACTTTCATAAGGGTCCATACACATGAATATGCCTTCCGAGACATACAGTATGTGAGTGGGGCATATGTCCAGGAGTGCACAGCTTCATAGGTTATTATAATGCTGCGTGCATCTGGCCGCCCATGGGACTACTGTCTCGCACTCATATAATCATATAAGTATGGGACACTAGTACCGTGGACGGCCCAACGTGCACAGCGTCAAAGTAACCTATGACGCTCTTCACTCCCATGCCATTCTCTGACACATCCCCAGCTCACAGACTGTATGCCTTAGAAGGCATACGTTCGTGTGCATGGGCCCTAACACAGTTGTCCACACTCTGCAGTCAGTATTATAGTAGACTCCTTCTGGAGTCAGTATTCTAGTCTGTTCAGTGTAGAGCAGACTAGAATGGAGTTGTTAGGAAGTGGCTCTGTCTGCAGTCAGTAATATAGTAGAATGGAGATGTTAGAAGGAGTTCATCATGTATAGTCAGTAATATAAGCTACACATTTGTTAGAAGGAGGTCCTCCTCCTGGAGTCAGTAATCTAGCCTGTTCTGTACAGTGCAAGATAGAATGGAGTGGGCAAAAGGTCATTCTGTATTTTCTGTTACTTATTACATTTATATATATTTTTTTATGATAAGATGGTATACAGTGATATTAATAAATATTAAAAATAATTTGCATTTTTAACCCTTTATAACATGGTCGATTTTCCATTTTTTTTACCTTCTGCTCTAATGTAGTCTGTGTAGAGCAGACTAAAATGGATTGGGCAAAAGTTACCAAGCCTGTTCAGTGGTTATGCCTCATGCACACAACCCTATCCGTTTTGCAGTCCGCACAGTGCGGTACCCTAAAATATGGATGTGAACCATACATACTTTTTTTTGCAGACCCATTGACTTTGATGGGCTGGTGGTCTGCATTTTGAGGACATATTAGTTTTTCAGTCTTCAAATCGCAGATCCACAATATATGGATGTGGTCTGTGTGCCATCCAACTTTTTTTTTTGCGGATTTGTCGACTTCAATGCATTTTGCAGACATATTCTAACTATTTGAGAAAGGCTCAGTCTGGGCCGAAACGTCGCAATCCCACATGGGTAAATACTTTCATTTTTTTCACTTTTTTACTGGAGAGTGCTGCCTCTTTTTTATTTGAGGAACAGACGTACAGATGCAGAAAGCACATGGATAATCTGTGTCCTTTATGAATCCGTATTTCTGTTCTACAAAAGACAGAACATGTGACGCGCAGACCTTTTGATGTAAAAGGTCAGCAAAAAATGCAGATGAAACATGGACTGTATCCATATTTTGCAGACCTGCAATTTCCACACCGCAAAATATATACAGTCATGTGCATGAGGCCTTAGCAGGAGGTCCTCCTTCTGAAGTCCTTAATATAGCCTGTTCAGTGTGGAGCAGGCTACAATGGAGTTGGTAAAAGGAGATATGAATAATCTATCCTGCGCAGTGGTTAGGACTTACAGCAGTTATTAGAATGAGGTCCTCCTTCTGGGTTGTGCAATCTAGTCTGTTTAGCGTAGAGCAAGTTGGAATGGAGGTGGGCAAAAGGAGTTATGATTAGTCTACTCATTTCAGTTGTTAGAATTAGGTCCTCCTTCTCAGGGGTGCACATATCCTTTCAGCTGCCTGAGGCGAAAACTGAAAGCCCATGGCTTTTTGGCTGCCCCTCTCTTGCCCTCACCTGGTGCTGCCTGAGACGATTGCCTTACCTGGTCTCATTGGTGGTGCACTACTGCTTCTTCTGGAGTCCGTTATATACCCTGAACAGTTATTAGAATGAGGTCCTCCTTCTGGAGCCCATAATATAACCTGAGCTATTGTTAGA
The DNA here is from genome assembly GCA_900303285.1 of Rhinella marina. Taxonomy (NCBI): domain Eukaryota; kingdom Metazoa; phylum Chordata; class Amphibia; order Anura; family Bufonidae; genus Rhinella; species Rhinella marina. The sequence continues at coordinate 35,401 of ONZH01019141.1, forward strand.
ATGAGGCCCACCTTCTGAAGACTGTAATATAACCCAAGCTATTGTTAGAATGAGGTTCTCCTTCTGGAGGCTGTAATATAACCTGAGCTGGCTAGAATGGAGTGTGCACTCCTATTTTTGAGGTGACATCTTACAATCACAATATCCTTAGGTAAACTATTACATGTATTTTTAATAGAAATTAAAATTGAAAAAATTGTTATGTTGTGTTTTGTAAACGGCAAATATATTCATAGAACTGTAATTACCACAACAGAGTTCTAAGGACTGTACTTTTGGCCTCCAACTAACTGGTATATGACTAGAGAAAGGTAGATGTGGGGTGGAGGGGATGAATGTGGAATAGCGTAGTACAGTGATTCCTCAGGATACAATATTTTCAACATACAATGGTCTTTTCTGACCCATTGTAAGTTGAAACCAGACTCAACATACAATGTCTCAGACTCAGATTCAACCAATCAAGGTCACTCCTCTGGTAAAATAGATATATTCGTTTCTAGTTCGCAGCTATTCCTGACTGTTATATGTAAGGACTTGTATCTGTTTTAGTTATCTGCTTATTTTTCTTAAATCTTCATTTTCTCTTATCTTGGATGACATTTTGGGGCTTTGGAACCGATCAACTTACAATGGTTTCAACATACAATGGTCGACCTGGAACCAATTAATATTGTATCTTGAGGGACCACTGTACATGTAAGTTTATACAGTTGTATGTAGTAAACTGCAGAATCACCAGAGGCCCCTTCGTTAATGATTCTTGGTGGTCACTCATTCCTTGGGGGCCACCCAAGCTCTCCTCATGGCAGATGGACAGATACACAATGACCTGACCCTTCAAGCGTTAACACTTGGAGCACCGAGTAGTTATGTGCCCGGCCGATGGCCACAGCTGCCCTTAGGATGGAAATATAGTTGGGTATTGTGTTAGGGAACTGGAGCTAAGGACTCTTTGCCCACCGTTCACTAGGACTAGAACCTGAGGTAGTGTACTAAAAGCGCAGGTAGTTATGAAGCAAATACATCATCTCGACTGTGCGAAAAGTCGATGCAACCAACTATGCCGAGGTGTCTCTGACTGCAGGCTACTGTCGCATTATGTCTTCTGCAGTATGGTATTTACAGTATTTTTCACCCTATAAGACATCTCTAGGTTTTAGAGGAGGATAACAAAAAAAAATATTTTACATCACACTTCAAGCCCCAATCAGACCCCTATGTTAATCAGATCTCAGATCAGATAAAAGAAAATTGATATAGATTATATATATATATATATATATATATAAAATCTCAACTTACCTCTCCTGCCCTGAACGCTGCTGCCGCCCACTGCTCCCGAGATGCAGTGACTTGACGTCACACAGGGCGATGACATCCTCACACTGTGTGCAGATCAGGGAGTGGCGAGTACAGAGCCCGCACAAGGAGCACTGTATTCAGCTCTCCCCGTTCCTTTTGTACTAATGAGCGCTTCCACAATGGAAGCACTCGGCCCATGATGGGAAAGATGATTGAAAAGTGAGTAATATAAGTGGTCTTTGTGACAAACTCTACAGAGATGAGATATAGCTGTAAGAAGTTGACTGATCTTGAATACAGATGAGGAAATAAAATGTTTACATCAGAGAAGACGTCACACAATGCAATAGGTATGTAGTGCTGTATTCTCTTTTATATCTGGTAGTGCTGAACCAGGTAGCATCTCAAAGACAGCGTCTGGGGGTTATTTTGTGCTGCACTGTTATTTTTGCTTCATCAGAACTAAATATCCAGTGATATGTGTTAATGCTTGGAGGCATTTTGTGCTGAATTATAGTGTTTCTGACCCCAACAACGTGGGTCACTTTTAGCTTTTTCCAGGGCCACAAACATCCTAGTCCACCCCTGTATGTTAATTTTGTGTATATACATAGATTTTATTACATGGCAGCCTTACGGTGACAAATGCCCAGATTTCATAAATTGCAATTTGTTACAGTCCTTATTCAAAACTGATTGTAGAAACTTCGTTAATGCTTTAGGTGTTACACAAGATGTAAAGAAAAATGGATTTGAAATTTAAACATTGTTTTTTACATAGATTTTTCATTTTAATCCATTTTCCTGTAACATAGCAAGGGTTAAAAGTAAAATAAATCTCAATATTCGCTACCCTTATTCTGCAGTTTACACCCCGCCAATATGTGGTCAAAAACTGATGTATGGGCACATTGCAGGGTTCAGAATGGAAGCAACACCGTAAGTTTTTTGGAGGGCAGATTTTGCTGGAATGTTTTCTTAGAGCTATGTCGCTATGTCGAATAGAGGTACTCCTATAGTGGAAACTCGCTAAAATTGACCCCATTCTGGAAATTACACCCCTCAAGGAATATTTCAAGGTGTGCAGTGATCATTTTGACCCCCCAAAAGGTGTTTCATTAAATTAGGGAACACTTGGCTGTGAAAATGAAAAATTACAATTTTTATAGTCACATTTTTCACTTTTACAACGAAATGCAGGACAAAATGTACCCCACATTTTGTTACCCATTCTCCCTTGAACATGGCAACACGTCATATACCAGAGATCTCAAACTCTTGGCCCTACAGCTGTTGTAAAACTACAACTTCCATCATGCCAGGAGAGCCTACAGCTATTGGGGCATGCTGAGAGTTGTAGTTTTGAAACAGCTGGAGGGCCACGAGTTTGAGATCCCTGTCATATACAGTGCCTTGCGAAAGTATTCGGCCCCCTGGAACTTTTCAACCTTTTGCCACATTTCAGGCTTCAAACAAAAAGATATAACATTTTACATTTTTGGTGAAGAATCAACAACAAGTGGGTCAAAATTGTGAAGTGGAACAAAATTTATTGGATCATTTAAACTTTTTTTGTAATAATAAAACTGAAAAGTTGGGCGTGCAAAATTATTCGGCCCCCTTGCATTAATACTTTGTTGCGCCACCTCAATGAACTTCTGGAGTGAGTTTTCTGAACTGAAAGTAAATGGGCCGAATAATTTTGCACGCCCCCACTTTTCAGTTTTATTATTACAAAAAAAAGTTTAAATGATCCAATAAATTTTGTTCCACTTCACAATTTTGACCCACTTGTTGTTGATTCTTCTCCTAAATGACTGATGAAGATAAATAGAATCCACCTGTGTGTAATCAAGTCTCCGTATAAATGCACCTGCTCTGTGATAGTTTCAGGGTTCTGTTTAACCCCTTAAGGCCGAAGCTACTTTTACACTACTTTTATCAGCATGGCTTCATGAGGGATCGGTCATGTCAAACCAATTTAATCAGTTTCTATGAGGAGGTAAGTTCTAGACTTGACCGCGGCGACTCAATGGATGTCGTATATTTGGACTTCTCCAAAGCGTTTGACACGGTACCACATAAAAGGTTAGTATATAAAATGAGAATACTTGGCCTGGGAGAAAATGTCTGTATGTGGGTAAGTAACTGGCTCTGTGATAGAAAACAGAGGGTGGTTATTAACGGTAGATACTCAGATTGGGTCACTGTCACTAGTGGGGTACCACAGGGGTCTGTATTGGGTCCTATTCTCTTCAATATATTTATTAATGATATTGTAGAAGGTTTGCATAGTAAAATATCAATTTTTGCAGATGACACTAAACTGTGTAAAGTAATTAACACAGAGGAGGACAGTGCACTGCTACAGCAGGATCTGGATAGACTGGAGGCTTGGTCAGAAAAGTGGCAGATGAGGTTTAACACTGACAAATGTAAGGTTATGCATATGGGAAGGAATAATGCAAGTCACCAGTACATACTAAATGGTAAAGCACTGGGTAACTCTGACATGGAAAAGGACCTAGGAATTTTAGTGAACAGCAAACTAAGCTGTAGAAGCCAGTGCCAGACAGCTGCTGCCAAGGCCAATAAGATAATGGGTTGCATCAAAAGGGGCATAGATGCCCGTGATGAGAACATAGTCCTGCCACTTTACAAATCACTAGTCAGACCACACATGGAGTACTGTGTACAGTTCTGGGCTCCTGTGAACAAGGCAGACATAGCAGAGCTGGAGAGGGTTCAGAGGAGGGCAACTAAAGTAATAACTGGAATGGGTGGACTACAGTACCCAGAAAGATTATCAAAATTAGGGTTATTCACTTTAGAAAAAAGACGACTGAGGGGAGATCTAATAACTATGTATAAATATATCAGGGGTCAGTACAGAAATCTCTCCCATCATCTATTTATCCCGAGGACTGTGACTGTGACGAGGGGACATCCTCTGCGTCTGGAGGAAAGAAGGTTTGTACATAAACATAGAAGAGGATTCTTTACGGTAAGAGCAGTGAGACTATGGAACTCTCTGCCTGAGGAGGTGGTGATGGTAAGTTCACTAAAAGAGTTCAAGAAGGGCCTGGATGTATTTCTGGAGGGTATTACAGGTTATAGTTACTAGAGAGGGGTCGTTGATCCAGGGAGTTATTCTGATTGCCTGATTGGAGTCGGGAAGGAATTTTTCCCCCTAAAGTGAGGAAAATTGGCTTCTACCTCACATGGGTTTTTTTTGCCTTCCTCTGGATCAACTTGTAGGAAAACAGGCTGAACTGGATGGACAGATGTCTTTTTTCGGCCTTACAAACTATGTTACACTTAATGCCGAAGCCACATTTTTAAAATCTGCCATGTGTCACTTTATTAATTCATAACTTTGGGATTTTTTCACCGATTCGACTGATTCCAAGATTGTTTTTTCGTGACACATTGTACTCCACGACAGTGGTAAATTTGAGTCAATATAAATCACCTTTATTTATAAAAAAAATCCTAAATTTACAGAAAATTTGGAAAAATGTATAATTTTCAAACTTTGAATTTCTCTGCTATTAAGGCAGATAGTGATCCCTCACAAAATAGTTATTACTTTACATTTCCCATATGTCTACTTTATGTTGCCATCATTTTGTAGATGTAATTTTATTTTTTGGGGATGTTAGAAGGCTTGGAATTTTAGAAGCAATTCTTAAATTTTTTAAGAAATTTTCCAAAACCATTTTTTTAAGCACCAGTTCAGTTCTGAAGTCACTTTGTGGGGCTAACATAATAGAAACCACCATAAATTACCCCATTACCCAAGATTTAAAAGAAAATGGAGATGACATTTCAAAATTTCACTTTTTTTTTCAGATTTTCCATTTTAATCCATTTTTTCCTGTAACACATCAAGGGTTAATAGCAAAAAAAACCTCAAAAACTATTACCCTGATTCTGCGATTTACAGAAACACCCACACATGATTGTAAACTACTGTATGGGTGCATGGCCAAGCGCAGAAGGAAAGGTGCGCCAGATGGTTTTTGGAGGGCGAATTTTGCTGGACTGGTGTTTAGACACCATGTCCCATTTGAAGCCCCCCCGATGCACCCCTACAGTAGAAACAACCAAAAATTGCCCATATTTTGGAAACTAAGGGATAAGGTGACAGTGTTATTGATAGTTGATCCAGTTGATCCAGTCTCGGACTGCGGGGATCAGATCCTTTCAACCAGCGCACGCGTATCCTGTGATTGGCTAGTCTGAACAGACTAGCCAATCACAGCGATCGCTGGCCCGGGACCGCCCCCATTGGTCCCGGGCTGGTTAGCTGAGACCCCTGGCTGTAAGTAACAGCCGGGGTCTCAACACTGTCACCATGTCATCAGACATGGTGACAGTTTAATGCCATGACGGCTTATCCCGTCATGGGGCGGCAAGCGGCTCCTGCAGATGAAGGGATAAGCCGTCATTGGGCTTTAAGGGGTTAAAGCACAGAGAGCATCATGAAGACCAAGGAACACACCAGGCAGGTCCGTGATACTGTTGTGGAGACGTTTAAAGCCGGATTTGGATACCAAAAGATTTCCCAAGCTTTAAACATCCCAAGGAGCACTGTGCAAGCGATCATATTGAAATGGAAGAAGTAACAGACCACTGCAAATCTACCAAGACCCGGCCATCCCTCTAAACTTTCATCTCAAACAAGGAGAAGACTGATCAGAGATGCAGCCAAGAGGCCCATGATCACTCTGGATGAACTGCAGAGATCTACAGCTGAGGTGGGAGAGTCTGTCCATAGGACAACAATCAGTCGAACACTTGACAAATCTGGAAGAGTGGCAAGAAGAAAGCTATTTCTTAAAGATATCCATAAAAAGTCTCGTTTACATGTGGAAGGTGCTCTGGTCAGATGAAACCAAAATCAAACTTTTTGGAAACAATGCAAAACGATATGTTTGGCGAAAAAGCAACACAGCTCATCACCCTGAACACACCATCCCCACTGTCAAACATGGTGGTGGTGGCAGCATCATGGTTTGGGCCTGCTTTTCATCAGCAGGGACAGGGAAGATGGTTAAAATTGATGGGAAGATGGATGGAGCCAAATACAGGACCATTCTGGATGAAAACCTGGTGGAGTCTGCAAAAGACCTGAGACTAGGACGGAGATTTATCTTCCAACAAGACAATGATCCCAAACATAAAGCAAAATCTACAATGGAATGGTTCAAAAATAAACGTATCCAGGTCTTAGAATGGCCAAGTCAAAGTCCAGACCTGAATCCAATTGAGAATATGTGGAAAGAGCTGAAAACTGCTGTTCACAAATGCTCTCCATCCAACCTCTAAGAGCTCGAGCTGTTTTGCAAGGAAGAATGGGCAAGAATTTCAGTCTCTAGATGTGCAAAACTGATAGAGACATACCTCAAGCGACTTGCAGCTGTAATCGCAGCAAAAGGTGGCGCAACAAAGTATTAATGCAAGGGGGCCGAATAATTTTGCACGCCCCACTTTTCAGTTTTATTATTACAAAAAAAGTTTAAATGATCCAATAAATTTCATTCCACTTCACTGACCCACTTGTCGTTGATTCTTCACCAAAAATTTAAAATGTTATATCTTTTTGTTTGAAGCCTGAAATGTGGCAAAAGGTTGAAAAGTTCCAGGGGGCCCTAATACTTTCGCAAGGCACTGTATGCTTGTAGCCTGCTGGATGGGCGCGCAGCAGGGCTTTGAAGACAAACAGTAAATTATGGAATTTGCAGACCTGAATTGATTTTAGGTGCCATATCTGTGTGACACCATTCAGGCAGGCCTAAATAAGCAGACATGGATTTTAGGTGCTATATCGCATACAAATAATTCCTGAGGTCCTCAGAAATTAAAAACCCCAAGGAGTAAATCCATTTTGGAAAGTGCACCCCCTGTACGAACATTTCAAGGGGTGGAAAAGGCACCCTTGACCAAACAGGTGTTTCACAGTATAAATAATATAACTATTTTCTGGGTTAGTAGAATTACAGCGATACCATATATATATATTTTTTTCCTTTTTTTATGTTTGACTACTTTTGCACAATAATCTTATTACAATTGTTTTGGTTGCGACTAAGCAAATAGCAGCTATTCTGCCATTATTTGTGTAGTGCGGGTCGTAACAGACACGGTGATACCAAACATGTGGAGTAGATTTTATTTTGCAATTTTTCCATTGAAAAGTGTTTTTTCAACTGAGTATTTGAAGTATTGACATTTTTTTTAATTTAATTACGTGTTTTTCTGTAACTTTTTTTTACCATTTAATAGTCCCATAAGGGGACTATAAGAGCGATCTATTTATTGCTTCTAAAATACCACACACTGGGGGATTTATCAAACGGTGTAAAGTAGAACTGGCTTAGTTACCCATAGCAACCAGATTCTACCATTCATTTTTGACAGTTTCTTTGGAAAATGAAAGGTGGAATCAGATTGGTTGATATGGGCAACTAAGCCAGTTCTACTTTACATCAGTTTGATAAATCTCGACCAGTATTCCTATAGTGCATTACATTTTAATGTCAGTGCTATACAGAGAGGTGCAGCCTGCTGGGGAACACCCAAAGCAGGCTTGGGGCATACACTAGGTCCCAGCCTGAATATACTGTACACACATCAGCACCCCGCAATCTCATTTGCGGGGTGCTATTGGGAAACAAAGGGAGTCCGCTCCCTCTGTAACCACTTACATGTGGCAAGTGCCCTTGTCCACATCATGTAAGGGGTTAAACAGCCTGGATCGGCACTCCTTTCAGGCTGTTAGCGCAGGAGCACAGCTCTCATGTGAGACCCGTGCAACGCTTAGACTGGGCCACCGTGAAAAGGATGTGGCCTAGCCTAAGGCCTCTTAGTGACCGCCGGAGAAATGCGTATTAGTGGTCACTAAGGGATTAAAGTCAAATAAAACAAGTATGCAACAGAAAGGCATGTTTAGGCAGTCAGTGGAGATTAACTTAATTTCCATTTTTTTTAAATCATATTTTCCTCAGCTTGCATGGTATTCTGTATTGAATCAAATCTCCGCAAAACAGGCATCATGTGCAGCGTCAAAGTCCTAAGGAAACAGAAAGAGTCTCTTCGATAATAGGAAAGGTTAGGTAGAGGTCAGGATTCAGCCTAAATATCTGAAGCATAATGCACATATGATAATGTGTAAACCCCTTCGTGACCACCAATACACCTTTTTACCTTGGTCATGGAGGGGCCTCAGGCTGGCCTGCCACCTTTTCACAGCAGCTCAGTCTAAGGCCTCATTCACACGTCCGTATAATGTGTCCGCATCCTTTCCGCATTCGTTTCCGCAATTGCGGACAATTATGCGGATAGGATGCGGATCCATTCATTTCAATGGGTCCCGAAAAATGCGGACAGTACACCGTGTGGTGTCCGCATCCGTGTGTCTGTTCCGACTGTCCGCATAAAGAAATCCTCCTGTCCTACTTTTCTCTCGAATTGAGGTCCGTAGCACAATGAAAGTCTATGGATCCGCAAAAAATGCGGAAGACATGCGGAAAGGCATCCGCATATCATCCGTATTTGCGGATTCCGTTCCAGGAGGGGAGAAAAAAAAAAAGAAAAGGTACAGATGTTATTCATCCTTCCGTTTTTTGCGGATCCGCAGGACATATGAATACATCCTTTTCGTTTTTTACGGAAAAAAAAGGAACGGATGTCCTGGAAAAACTGAGTTTTTTGCGGAACAACGGATGCTCAAAAAACTGACCGTTTTCCAGGATGTGCACAAATACGGACGTGTGAATGAAGCCTAAGTGCTACCTGGGTGGCCCACAGTGACAGGAGCTTAGCTTTCAACTGAGCTGTGACTGCTTCATGTGAGGGATAAAAGGGCATTTTTTATGTCAGACTAAGTTCACATCTCTGTGCTTTCCATTTTTATGTTCTATCAGACAAACTAAAAAATGGTAAAAAAAAAACTTTAATTCCAATTATGGGCAGTGAAACTCCTTCCAGCTATACTTTTTCTCCGGTGAAAAACTGAACTGAAACCTAATGGATATGACAAACTGATGCTCAAAATAAAATGGCTCAGTTTTTTTTCTGATTCTAAAGTGTGAACCCAGTCTTACACTGTCTCTATAAAAAAAACAATAGGGCACATTTACTAAGACCAGGAAAGGGGGGCGTAGAGATAGCAACCTTTACTAAGACCTTGCACTGGTGTAAGATTAGTCCAATTTATGATGAGGCATGCGCCTCACCAGAAACTAGGCGCATGTATGGCAGTCCTTTTGTCTGGCGATAGAACTAAGACAGTCCTGGCCCAGCCCCCAACACACCTGCAATCCACCCAACTGGCGAACACAGTGTAAAACTGTACGGCGAGTTAAAAAAGGGGGGATTGAGACTATTTTTCGACATAGTTGCTGTGCTATGCTGTTTCCGTAGCTCCCACACATCGCATTAGGAGCTACTGAAACAGAGAGCACCGAGCTCCACTGTTTGCCAGATGGCTGATGATTGGAACTGTGTTCTGATCTCGCCTTAGTAACGGCAAGAGGAGACAACCCCTTCAAGAACGAACCACAGCCATATCTCAGACCACATGTACACACCATGATTTTGTTCCCCCTACAACTCCCTGAAAACCACCCTTCAGCTATTAATTTAGCTCCCACACTTTTCCACAATGCTCTTATTATACAAAGGATGCCACGTGACAACTGACATTAGGCCAACCTATAACACATCCTAGCATTTTCCCTACCTCAGCACAGACTGCACAATACACACCATGGTGACTGTCCCCCGACCCCAGACTACACTCCTGAAGCACCCACTACACGACACAGCCTGACAATTGCTCTGGGTGCCCCCACCCTTCAGAAACTGTACCCCATAGTCACTAAATTTCCCCTCATGCTGCTCAAAGACTGTTCTCTAAGGCCTCTTTCACACGAGCGTGACGGATTGGCTCAGGGTGCGTTCAGGAAAACTCGCACCATTTTGCAAGCAAGTACAGTCAGTTTTGTCTGCGATTGCGTTCAGTTGTTCAGTTTTTCCTGCGTGGGTGCAATGAGTTTTGATGCGTTTTTCACGCGCATGATAGAAAACTGAAGGTTTACAAACAACATCTCTTAGCAACCATCAGTGAAAAACGCATTGCATTCCCACTTGCTTCCGGATGCAATGCGTTTTTCACTGAAGCCCCATTCACTTCTATGGGGCCAGGGCTGCGTGAAAAACGCAGAATATAGAACATGCTACGTTTTTCATGCAATGCAGAATTGATGCGTGAAAAAAAAACGCTCATGTACACAGACTCATTGAAATGAATATGTCAGGATTCAGTGCCGGTGCTAGTGTTCACTTCACGCATTGCACCCGCGCGGAAAACTCGCTTGTGTAAAAAGGGCCTAAATCCCATTTCCAAGTGTCCTATTACACCTGGAGATTCTGCAGGTGATTGTCAGAGGGAAGCATTCCTTCCCATCAATCACTTGCTCGTCAGTGGAGGAGACACATTTACATGCAGAGATCTCTTCCACGTTATGGGGAGCAGTGATCACTAACACCATCGCTCGTCTCATTACAGAAGCACTCCTACCTGATAAATCATCTGCTTCACAGTGGAGGAGACACATGTACATGCAGTGATCTCCTCCACAGTATGGGGAGCAGTGATCACTAATGTCATCACTCATCCCCATACAGAAGCGTTCCTTCCCAGCTATCACCTGGCTCGCTAGCAGAGGAGACTGCTACTATTACATGCTGTGATCTCCTCCTCAGTATGTAGAGGGGTGATCGCTAATGCCATCGCTCATTCCCATACTGAATCATTGTTTGCCGCACAATCTGCTGCAAGCAAACTATTTTTAACCCCTTCAGGACCCTGCCATTTTTCACCTTAAGGACCATTTTTAGCTATTCTGACATGTCACTTTATGTGGTCAGAGCTTTAAAACGCTTTTACTTATACAGGCCATTCTGAGATTGTTTTCTCGTCACATATTGTACTTCATGATAGTGGTAAATTTGAGTCAAAATATTTAAATTTATGAAAAAATACCAAATTTACCAAAAATTTTGAAAAATTAGCAAATTTCCAAATTTCAATTTCTCTATTTTTAAAATACATAGTAATACCTCCAAAATAGCCATTACTTTACATTCCCCATATCTCTACTTCACGTTTGGATCATTTTGAAAATGACATTTTATTTTTTTGGGACGTTAGAAGGCTTAGAAGCAAATCTTTTTTCAGAAAATTTCCAAAACCCACTTTTTAAGGACCAGTTCAGGTCTGGCGTCACTTTGTGAGGCTTAGGGCCCTTGCAGGCGAGCGTGAACTGTAAGGTTTACATAGCATCATAAATCAGTATAATGCTATGTAACCCCGTTCAGTGCCGGGAGTTCAAGCCAGGGCCTGCGATGCGGGAGACGTCAGAGTCTCACGCTCGTCTGCAAGGGCCATTACATAATAGAAACCACCCAAAAATGAAACTACACCCCTCAAGGTATTCAAAGGGTGTTCCACAAGAATTTCACTTTTTTTGGCAGATTTTCCATTTTAATATTTATTTTTCCAGTAACAAAGCAAGGGTTAACTTAATATTTATTACCCTGATTCTGTAGTTTACAGAAACACCCCATTTGTGATCGTAAACTGCTATACGGGCACATGGCAGGGCGCATAAGGAAAGGAACGCCATATCGTTTTTGGAGGGCAGATTTCACTGGGAAAATTTTAAGTTATGTAACATTTGAAGACCCCCTGATGCACCCCCTAGAGTAGAAACTCCAAATAAGTGACCACATTTTGGAAACTAGTGGATAAGGTGGCAGTTTTGTTGGTACTATTTTAGGGTACATATGATTTTTGGTTGCTCTATATTACACTTTTTGTGAGGCAAGGTAACAAAAAAATAGCTGTTTCGGCACCGTTTTTATTATTGTTATTTAGAACGTTCTGACAGGTTAGATCATGTGATATTTTTTATAGAGCAGGTCGTTATGGACCTGGCAATATCTAATATGTATACTTTAAGTTTTACACAATAATATTTTTGAAACAAAAAAAAAAAACTGTAGTTTTTTTATTTTTTGGGCGACTGTCTCAGGTAGGGGCTAATTTTTTGCGGGATGACATGAAGGTTTGATTGGTACTATTTTGGGGTGCATATGACTTTTTGATTGTTTGGTATTATACTTTTTATAATGTAAGGTGACAAAAAAATTGCTTTTTTGACACAGTTTTTATTTTATTATTTTTTTACTGTGTTCACCTGAGGAGTTAGGTTATGAGATTTTGATAGAGCAGGTTGTTACGGACGTGGCAATACCTTTATTTATTTAAGCTTTACACAATATCATTTTTGAAACAAAAAAAAAAATCATGTTCTAGTTGTCTCCATAGTCTGAGAACTGTAGTTTTTTTTTTTGGGCGGTTGGTAAGGGCTCATTTTTTGGTGGATGAGGTGACGGTTAGATTGGTACTATTTTGGGGGGAAATGCTCCTTTTTGATCGTTTGGTGTTGCAAGTGTTCATCTAAGGGGTTAGGTCATGTGATATTTTATAGAGCCGGTCGTTACGGACGCAGCGATACCAAATATGTCTGTTTTTCTTTTTTTTATGTGTTTTATTTTGGGAAAGGGGCATTTTTCTTTACGTAAAACTTTATTTTTTATTATGGAAAACACTTTTTTTTTTTTACTTTTTATTTTTGTCCCACTCTGGGACTTCAACTTCTGGGGGTCTGATCCCCTCTGCAATGTATTGGCTGTCAGCTTGTTGTACACTGACAGCACGCCTGTGAGACCCAGCCTCAGGGGCTGGATCTCACAGGCTTCCGTAGATGGCAGCACCGATGCCTATGAAAGGCATCGGGCTGCCTTCCATAACATCGGGTCCCCGTCACTGCAGTGCGGGGACCCGATGGAGATGCGGAGGGCACCCCTCCGCAAACCCCGTGCATGCTGCTGTCAGCTTTGACCGCGGTCTACAAGGGGTTAATACGCTCGCATCAGTGTTTTCACTGATGCGGGCATACGCAGCAGGGGTCCGGCTATCTGTGACTGCCGGACCCCTGCCGCTGATCAGCATGACGTACCTGTGTCCTTAAGGGGTTAAACCTGTTGAAAGACTCTGATTACTCGATAAACAAGCGTTTGCTCATTCATCAGGTAATCGGCAGCTGTACTGCAATGCCAGATCATCGCTAATGAGCATACTAGCACTGGAATGCTCCTCTCCGTCTGTACAGGATCCGGCACTGGAGTGCTCCTCTCTGTCTGTACAGGATCCGGCACTGGAGTGCTCCTCTCCGTCTGTACAGGATCCGGCACTGGAGTGCTCCTCTCCCCAGGCTTTAGTGACTGGACACCTCTCTTCTTTGCCATTCAGCTCCCAGGAATAAGATCTGTGGGGTGCAAAAACATGTCATCACACAGCTACCTAAGAAAAACATTTAAGATGAGGCATTAAACCAGGACCACCACACGAAGGCCAAACCCAGAACCCACAATCCAGACATACATGCTGTACAACTTCCTGTAACTGCCCTGAGCTAATTCACAACAACATCCCCTACTCCAGACGATGTAGTTCCTATACCCATAAACATATTACAACTGCCGACCCCGACTTGACAGATTCCACTAAAAAGCCCTAGGACCGCTCCTCATGCCACCCACTCTAGCAGACAGCAGGACAAGTACCCCTGCATGGGTCTCATATACCCACACATACCCCCACATTGACAGGGCCACTCATCATTTCACCTCTTTCCCACAGACATGAGTACCCCTTGTTTGATCTTCATGGGTCCCATACACAGAGACTGGACTCCTCCACATGCGACCTCACTCTTGTACTCATGATCTCCTTGTCTAATCTTAATGGCTCCCACACAATACTGCCTGCTGAACCCATATACCTCAAGACAAGGAACTGCACCCCAGGTCACCCCATATAGCTAGACTGCCCCCCAAGTAGGTGTCCTACAAACCGCACAATTATCACCATGTTCCCCTTCTCTCACACAGACCTGACATAAGGTATGCATACCATTGTCTGCACCCCACACATACCATTTACACCCCATAAAGCCCCCCCATATAAAGATCTGCACTCTCATGTTGCCAGAATATGCCACAAGTCCCCTCATCACAGATTTGCACCCTCATGTCCCCATAATACAGCACAAGTCCCCTCCTCACAGATTTACACCCCATAAAGACCCCCCCGCCCATACACAGATATGCAGCCTCACCAGAATATACCACATTCCCCCTCCTCAGATTTACACCCCATAAAGCCCCCCCCCCCACACACACAAATTTGCACCCCTCATGTCCCCCAGAATATAACAAATGCCCCATCCCTCACAGATTTACATCCCATAACGCCCCCTCATACACAGATCTGCAAGCTCATGGCCCCAGAGTACACCACATGCCCCATCCCTCACAGATTTACACCCCATAAAGCCCCCTCCACAGATCTGCACCCTTATATCCCCAGAATCCACCACATACCCCATTCTCACAGATTTACACCCCATAAAGCTCGCCCCCCCACACAGATCCGTGTCCTCATCTCCCCAGAATATAACAAATGCCCCCCTCCCTCACAGATTTACAACCCATAAAGCCCCCTCCCCCATACTAGGGTTGAGCAGTACACCGGTGTCAGCAATATACCGTGTTATTAATAAACAGCGATATGGCGATATTGCCGTTTCCTAATAACCACATGTGCGCTGTCTGCTTCTAAATCCGTGTCCGTCCGCCCGCCCCTGCATCATGCATACCAGTACCCACAAACACATTACTGGCTGCAGCGGCCGCACCCAGCTCCTCCTCACTCCCATATTCATGTCTCCGCCCAAAGACGTCAGAATCAGATAATATCCTTGGCGAGCACAAGAGCAAGGTGGGCGAAATCTATCCGACTCCCACACACAGAGTTCGCCACTTCGCCTGACTCTTGACCTGCGTTGAGTGAGAGAGACGAGACCTTGAACATAGAATAGAACTGGCCCTGTGTCATACATAAAGGTGTTATGTCTGTCTGTGTCTTCTGCCGCCCTCTGGCTTGGTACAGTATAACGTCTCCTTGTGGCTGCCCCCATACAGTATAACGTCTCCTTGTGGCTGCCCCCGTACAGTATAACGTCTCCTTGTGGCCCTAGGTGTTTTTTTCTTTTAAATGGGTATTTATCGCTATATATATCATTATCGTGGGAATATTTTTGATATCGCACAACCCTACCCCATATACAGATCTACACCCTCATGGCCCCAGAATATGCCATATGCCCCCCTAACAGATTTACAACCCATAAAGGCCCCACACACAGATCTGCCCCCTCATGTCCCCAGAATACAGCACATGCCCCCTTCTCACAGATTTGCACCCAATAAAGCCCCCTCACATACAGATCTGCACTCATGTCCCCAGAATATGCCACATGCCCCCTCCTCACAGATTTACACCCCATAAAGCCCCTCATACACAGATCTGCACCCTCATGGCCCCAGAATACAGCACATGCCCCCTCCTCATATATTTACACCCCATAAAGCCCCCCTACACAGATCTAAACCCTTATGTCCTCCAGAATATGCCACATGCCCCCCCCCCCACCACCACCACACATTTACACCCCATACACAGATCTGTGCCCTCATGTCCCCAGAATCCATCACATGCCCCCTCCTCACAGATTTATAGCCCATAAAGCCCCCACACACATATCTACACTCTCATGGCCCCAGAATACACCCCATACCCCCTTCTCACAGATTTACACCCAATAAAGGGCCCCCTCTTCCCCCACACACAGATCTGCACCCTGCCCAGAATACACCGCATGGCCGCTCCTCTAGGGTTGCATCGGGTATCGAAATTTCAATACCCATTCGATACTTTCATACCAGTATCGATTCAATATGAGGATTTGGTTTACTGCAATACTAGGCTGCGCTACTGCTTAGGCTCCATTCACACGTCCTGTTTTTCTTTCCTGATTTTTTCAGGACCCATTGAAATGAATGGATCCAGATCAGGATCGAATTAGGAAAAAAAAAAACATGTGAATGGAGCCTTACAGGGATGGGCCCTTCTGCTGCACCGTCCGAGCAAGTGAAAGAGCGCTACTCCCTCCCCACTGTCCTGTCCTACTCAGTCTCAGCCCGGCCCCACAGTGTGCACTCAGCAGCATAACAGGTATCCCCCCAGTACAAGAAAATAAAGGCAGGCAAAAACATATGCACCAGGCAGCCAGGAAGATTGGGGTTAATGGGACTCATTAACCCCAATCTTACCACTGCCATGGTTTATACATGATGGGGGGGGGTCACTTATTTTTATTTTCAGGCTGTGCAAATGCTTTTGGAGTGGACCCCATGTGCCTCACATTAATAGTAAGTGACCCCCAATTTACCTTATCACATAATGGGCTTAATGTGAGTTACAGAATACAGACCACTTACTATTAATGAGGCACATGGATTGGAAGTCAAAATTCATAAGACTGTGTGCGGATAGCATTAATAGCAATTGACTGTTCATGCATTAACCTCATGTTGCCCATTATGAGATAAATACTTGATAAGGTTATTAGGAGGCACATGGGGATTTTATCACTAGGAACATTTGGATCCCTACCTCACATTAAGGCCCCATTCACACGACCGCATGAATGGGGCCGTATCTATCCGCAAAAATGCGGGAATAGATGGGGCGGCTCTTTTGAAGCATGTCCTATACTTGTCCGTGCGCACGGACGAGTATAGGCATTTTCAATGGGGCCGCATGGCGTGTGTTCCGAGCGCTGCGGAACACACGCCGGACGGCGCCCGTATATTTGTGGGTCCGCAGTAATGCAGGCCCGCAAATATACGGTCGCATGAATGGGGCCTAACCCTCATTCATCTATCACCTTGCGTACACAAGTTAAGTACCACATGGAGGGGCAATTTGGGGCATAAAACAAAGAACTGCTTCTTCCAGGTTAGGCTCCATTCACACGTCCTGTTTTTCTTTCCTGATTCAATCCTGCTCTGGATCCATTCATTTCAATGGGTCCTGAAAAAATCAGGATCGAATCAGGAAAGAAAAACAGGACATGTGAATGGAGCCTTAGTCAGTTTTCACACATCATGCATTGTAAGTAGTGTCCCTTTTTATCCATCACAAAAATAAAAGAAAAAACGGATCCTATATTAGTGCATTTTAAACGTCCATTTCAGCCATTTCCATCTGAGATCCTTATTTTTAGACGGGAAAAAAAAATCCTACATGCAGGAGTTTTCACTCTAAAATAAAAAAATCTCAGATGGAAATGGCTGAAAGGGAGGCCAAATGTGCATAGCTGATGTTTAAAATGAATACAGGATCAGTTTTTTCTTTATTTTCATTTTCCTCTGAAGGATACCAAGAAGGGACTTATATACACAGGTTTTTTTTTTGTGTTTTATTTTATTTTCACATGGTATCGATTATTGCAATACTTTTTATGGTATCGAAATCAAAATTTTGGTATCGTGACAACCCTACCATGAAGGCACCCCACACGTACACATCTGCATCCTCATGGTCCCAGAATCCACCACATGCCCCCTCCTCACAGATTTACACCCCATAAAGCTCCCCCCAACACACATCCACACCCTCATGTCCCCCAGAATCCACCACATGCCCTGCCCCCCCATGTCCCCAGAATCCACCACATGCCCCCTCCCTCCCTCCCAGATTTACACCCCATAAAGCCCCACGCCCCAGATCTACACTCTCATGGCCCCAGAATACACCCCATACCCCCTTCTCACAGATTTACACCCCATAAAGCCCTCCTACCCATACAAAGATTTACCAAAATACATAATATAGCCCCTCCTCACAGATTTACACCCTCATGTCTACAGAATACACCCCATAATGCCCCATGCCCCCAGCCAGAATACACCACATGCCCCTCATTACAGATTCACACCCCATAAAGCCCCCCCCCCCAAACACAGATCACACCCTCATGTCCCCCAGAATATAACAAATGCCCCCCCATACACATAACTTCACCCTCATGGCCCCAGAATACACCAAACGCCCCATCCCTCACAGATCTACACCCCCATAAAGCACCCACCCCACAGACCTACACCCTCATGGTCCCAGAATACACCACATGCCCCCTCCTCACAGATTTACACCCCATAAGGCCCCACATACACAGATCTGCACCCTCATGACCCCAGAATACACCACATGTCCCCTCCTCACAGATTTACACCCCATAAAGCCCACCCCAACACACACACAGATCTAAACCCTTATGTCCTCCAGAATATGCCACATGCCCCCCTCAAAGACTTACACCCCCATAATGCCACCCCCATACACAGACCTGCACCCTCATGTTCTCAAAAATACACCCAGATCTCTACTGTAAACGCCTGTAATGGCACCAGATTCCAGTCCATGAACCCCACATACTCTCCTTCCCTACCCAGACCTGCACCCTCATACATGAGCTCCACATGAAGATCTGTGTAGTCCAGGACCGCACCACATCCTCCCTCACAGGGCTGCTTGCAGGCGCGCACACACACAGCCCCTCCACAAGCTCCTGCAGGCCGTGTTTGCCAGCACTTCCCACATTTGAGCATGTGACCATGATGGAGCATGTGACCAGTGACCTCACAAACCTCCTTCTAACAACTCCATTCTAGCGTCTACCGTGGACTAGTTGTCTTAAAACCTGCAGGTGTGTCCTAAGCGCGCGTGGCAGCAATAATTAATGGCGCCCTATGAATTTTTTGCTGAAGCCCAATAGCAAATTATTCCTTTTTCATGTAAATATTTTTTTATTTGAAGATCATCCTGAGTTGTCATTAAGCAATGAAGCTGATAAGTGCTGTATTTAACGGCGTGTTAGTGCTGCTACTAGCCTTAGGTGTTATAGATGTATTCTTCAACTATGAGACCAACAGGTGCAGCATGACCTACATGTTCGAATATCCAGAGTACCAGGTAAGGATTGGAAGTTTGGATGTAATTACTGCCTTATATTTACTTTTACTGCTAGATGGAGACTTTTTGCACTAACAACTGAATAAAAGGGCTCGAAAGTGACTAACAAGTACCTGGGCACCATTTAGCCCAAGTAGTGACTTAAAGGGTTATTCTCATCTTAGACAATAGGGGCATATCGCTAGGATATGCCCCCATTGTCTTATAGGTGCGGGTACCACTGCTTGGACCCGCACCTATATGCCCCCATAGTCTAAGATTGGAATAACCCTTTAAGTCCGCTTTGGGTAAACCACCAGTCCATTACCTCTTGGAATACCCTGTAGTCCAGGTTTAGTTGGCAGCTGACTCACAGAGGTCACATACAAAGCATCAGAGGAATAGGCAAAGCATATAGACAGTACCAGGCTGAAGGCAGGCAGAATACATATGATACAAGGAACAGATTCAGGGAAGATAGGACTAGGTCAGAATCCATGCAACAGGCAGAAGAACAGATCAGGATCATATTCATAAGTCAGGTAAGACAGACTAGGTACAGAGACACACAAATGGATTTTTCTCTTTTACAGGGTCTAGCAGACCAGAGTGCAGAGGTCGCAATAACGCCTGTACAAGCGTCATAGACGCGTGTTCAGGCGATTTTACTCGTTAAGAAAAGTCTAAGGCGTACCAATACACCTTAGACTTTTTCCTGCTTTTCGTAAGCGCTGTGAACGGCACAGGCAGCGCAGCGATGCAGCCTCTGTCTGAAATGACCAATTACAAAGCTCCTTACATCAAGGAGTTTTGTTATTGGTCGGTTTGAGCGGGCAGCCAGACCATTCGGCACACCGCTCTGATGTGAGGAGGAAGAGAGCTGTGGCGCGAGATTCTCACGGGTGGCGTCTGGCGGAGTAAGCGGTCTTGGGCTGTGGGTCACTTCCTCCATGTGGTCATGGTGTGCTCTCCATTGAAGAACGTGCGCCCAAACTCCACAGTAACCAGATCCCTACAGACTGCCTCTGGGGCACTGTATGCCTGAGAATAAAATGATCGGGTCTGTGCTAGGCCAGTCAGACACAGCACATGTTGTCATGGAGATTGGGTGGGGGCTGATGGTGATGTGTTGGGGTGTGCTATGAGTTTGGGCGCGCATTCTTCACTGGAGAGGACGCTGTGAGCACATGGAGAAAGTGACCCGCAGCCCGACCGTCCAGAACCACATACAGTGAATGTGACTATTGGACTAGTAGCCTGTGATCACATGGAAGAATTTTATGATTGGTCAGCACATTAAAGGGGTATTCTCATCTTAGACAATGGGGGCATATCGCTAGGATATGCCCCCATTGTCTTATAGGTGCGGGTCCCACCGCTGGGACCCGCACCTATAGCCAGAACGGAGCAGGGAGCGCTGCGCCTGGAGGACCCCAGGTTTCCGGGGGTCCGGCCACCACCAGGCGCAGCTCCCTGCGCCGCTCATAGGAACGAATGGGAGCCGGGCCGTGCATGTGCGGTCGGCTCCCATTCATTTCTATGGAGCCGACGGAAGTAGCCGAGCCAGTGCTCGGCTATTTTCGGCGGCCCCATAGAAATGAATGGAGGGCGGCTGCGCATGCGCAGTGCGCCCTCATTCACTTCGGGGGCTCCGTTCTCGATGTAGGTGCGGGTCCCAGCGGTGGCACCTGCACCTATAAGACAATGGGGGCATATCCTAGCGATATGCCCCCATTGTCTAAAATGAGAATAACCCTTTAATTGAATTTATCGTAATTAGACAGCACAATTTGTGTTATATATGTCCTGCTGGGATCTAAGAGGGTGTACATTTTTAGGGAGACTCCAGAAAAACCAAGGAGTGTTGGCAAATAGGCAATAGATTGTCCCAGATATAGGGACAGCCATTTTGCCCCCATTAGGTCTCATGTACACGACTGTATCCATTTTGAGGTCTGCAAATCGCGGATCCACGAAATATGGACATTCACTTGCAATCCGCATCTCCATGCTGCAAAAGATAGAGCATGTCTTGTTCTGGCGGACCCAGAAAATGCGGATTGTACACGGACCGCATCAGTGATTTGCGTACCACAAAACTGATACAGTCGTGTGCTTGAGACCTTATAGTGAAAGCCAAAGTGCTGACAGATATAAAGTACAGCGACGTCAAGTACACTATATTGTGCAATAGTCCAATATATTGTGTATTAGACTGTCCTATAACTGCCTCCTGCGCATTTCGTCCCAGACGAAGGGCCACTGCTCCCCACCACAACGACCAGACGTCCCTGTTGTATTCTTATTGCATTGACTTTTGCACAGTCTACCGCTCGTATCCCTACCGGACAGATTTAGTGCTTCAAGAAAGGTAGGGATTCAGTCTTCTGAGAGAGAATTTTAAAATGGTCAAAATATGCTATTTCTGCATGGAAGACATTATATAGGAGACTGGTAATGGTTTGCCTGCATAAATAGCAACATCTTAACATTATTTAGGCTTATGTATGATATATATGAATTACCGCAAAATTCGTACTCCTCCTCGACTAAAAATACCCCTCAAAAATGGTCAGAGGAGTATTTCCATTTCATCACCACGACGGCCATGAAAAGGACATGGAGATTGACCTCTGTAGGGGCAGGAACAGAGAAAGGTTTAAATGCACCCCTCCCACCACCAACACCAGTGTTTCCTGTCCTTACAGAGGCCAGGATGGAGAAAGGTCTCCCTGTGGCGGGGAGATGAAGTTCTAACGTGGATTACTTATTTCTGCCCCCTGCTCGCCCGCGGCTTCTGGCTAACGCTGAGCAGGGGGTGACGTGTAGGACTCGTCCTGGTTGATCCGGGGCCTGGTTCCTCTTGTGCCTCCCTTCCTTCTCCTTAATGGTGGAAGCAGGGTGAGCACGTGCGGGCGGCAGGTGCGCCCGTTTCTTCATGGGTGCTCCGGATGGCTCTGTACAGCGTCTTCCTCCCTTCCCCCCGGTGGCCGAAGCAGGAAGTGCGGCGAGCGCGCGTTGATGACGTCATTTTCCGGAGTGCCGGAAGCATGCAGGAGGTGGTTCGGCGTCCGGATAGACAGGTATTTAAGTGGGAGCCACGTTACTCTCACTGATCTGAGGTCTGATACACCATGTCTGTCCAGGAGCCGCGGTCCCCCAGAGATCCTGAGGGTTCTTTGCCACTATCCGTGAGTTCCCCTGTGGGGGTTTTGTGTCCTGACATGCTGTTTCACTTGTTGGTCAGGGGGTCATTCTCTCTTTCACCAGCCTCCGGTGGTGGCAGCTTCTATCCCCTTTTATTGGTGTAATGGCTGTGCACTTTCCGATTGGCAGTTTGTCTATTTCTAGGGAGCTAAAGATGTCCAGAAAAAGACAAAAACCCAGTCCCCTGCTTATCTTGTGGAAAGAAATTGGAGGAATCTTATACCAGAAAATTATGTAGAACATGTATTTCTAACATTGTTAGAGAGGAACAGCCTTCCTTACTGGTAGACTTCAGATCTATGATTCAGGAAGAGATTAAATCCTCTCTTTCCAGTCTGGCTCCTCAAACTTTACCTCCACCACCGAAACGCCTTTCCTCATCTGATTCTGATATCTTTAATGAGGAAGCCTCCTCATCCAAGTTTGGGGAAGAGGAAGATTGTTTTACTGAAACTGATTTCATGGAGGGAAATAGGAAGTTCTTCTCTAATGAAAGCATAGCAGAACTGTTGAAAGCCGTTCGGGCTACAATGGGGGTGGAGGAGGAACAGAAACCTCATTCAATTCAAGACTAAATGTTTGGGGGTTTGAAGATTAAACGTGCAAAAGTGTTCCCTATTAACGTCAATATTAAAGATATGGTTTTGGATGAGTGGGCAGAGCCTGAAAAGCGTTTGGGGGTATCCAGAGACTTTAAAAATAGGCTCTTATTTGACCCTACCGAGTCTAAGATGTTTGAGGAGGTACCCAAAATTAATATACAGGTCGCTAAAGTTGTCAAGAAGACTTCCCTTTAAAGATGCATCCCAACTAAGGGATCCAATGGAAAGGAAAGCTAATGCCCTGTTACGTAAATCCTAGGAAGCGGCTATGTTTAATATAAAATCTAACATCGCTGCTACATCAGTAGCCAGATCCATGATGCTCTGGGTGAACGAACTTGAGGAACACATAAAAAACAAGACCCCTAGAGAAGAGATCCTTGGATCCTTTTCTCTGCTTAAATCAGCAACCGCTTTCCTGGAGGATGCCTCGGCTGAGTCCATTAGGTTTTCTGCTAGAGACGCAGGACTCTCTAATGCGGCTTGTCGAGCCATCTGGATGAAGTCCTGGTCAGGGGATAAAGCTTCTAAGATGAAGCTCTGTTCCATCCCCTTTTCTGGTGAATAGGTTTTCAGACCGGTGTTAGATAAAATTCTAGAAAAGGTGACGCCAAAGTAGGGGGCAGACTGAGGAATTTTCTTTCTTCCTGGGAGCTGATACCTCGAAATCCTTGGGTCCTGGCTATAATACACTCGGGATACAAAATAGAGTTCTCCTCAGTCCCCCTGAAAAGATTCGTAATTACAAACCCAGGCTCCTTTTCAAGTCAGAATCAAATTTGGTGTGGGGTTCAGGATCTTCTTCATATGAACGCAATAGTGGAAGTTCCAGAATCTCAACAAGGAAGAGGTTATTACTTAACCTTATTCCTAGTAAGGAAAAAAGAGGGTGCGTACCGCACAATAATAAATCTGAAGTTCCTCAACCGTTACATCGCTTACAAGCGTTTCAAAATAGAAACCCTATCGTCTGTCATTCCTCTAATCACAAAAAATGCCAGGATGTGCACCATCGACTTAAAAGATGCTTATTACCATGTACCCATACACCCACAGTTTCAAAAGTTCCTGCATTTCTCGGTTCAGGACTCTGCGGGACTAACCCATCACTTCCAATTCTCAGTCCTTCCCTTCGGGATTTCATCCGCCCCGAGAGTGCTCACCAAGCTGGTGGTGGAGATAGTGGCTTCACTCAGACAGTTGGGGATAATCCTAATCCCCTATCTGGACAACTTTCTCCTGGTGGGAAACTAAGAAGACCTTATCCGAGAACATCTGGATCTCCTCCTAGATTCTCTGAAGTCTTTGGGGTGGATAATCAACTTCGGCAAGTCTTCCCTAGTTCCGTCCACATCAGTTCGGTTCCTAGGACTACTGCTAAACTCCCAGTTACAAACAACGTTTCTTTCTCAGGACGAGATTCTAAATATCACAAAGTCATTTCGTTCCAAAAGAAAAGGAAATGTACAATAAGGGAAGCGTGAGCTTATTGGGCTTTTTTTCGTCATGCATCCAGTCAGTCACATGGAGCCAGCTTCACTACCGGAAAATCCAATCTTGGATTCTCCAGGTGTGGAACAAGCAGCATCAGTCCTTGGACAAGGTCGTCTTTATCCCGGAAGTAGTCAAAATATCTCTCTTATGGTGGACAAACCGTCAGCATCTGTCGAGAGGTGTAGTCTGGCAGAAGTATCCTCAGATACAGATAATTATGGACGCCAGTCTACACGGATGGGGAGCCAAGGTTGGAGATTACTGCTTCCAGGGAATCTGGCCTCCGTCAATTGCTTCAAAATCTTCAAACTTCAGAGAGCTCCAAGCTGTATGGGAGGTACTGAAGGCAGCAGCATCATTCCTAGAGGGGAATCATCTAAGGATATTGTCAGACAACACGACAACAGTGTCTTATCTCTCTCACCAAGGAGGCACCAGATCCTTTTTGCTCCAAACCCTAGCAAACAAAATCTTCTCCTGGGCAGAAAGTCACGTGCTTTCTATCTCTGCGACTCATCTGAAGGGCTCTCTAAACATAGAAGCAGATTTTCTGAGTCGACAACAACTGGATCAAACAGAATGGTCCCTAAACCTCGAGACCTTCTCACTTCTGACTGGAAGATGGGGGACTCCGGACATAGATCTGTTCGCGACCAGGAAAAATGCAAAGGTAGAGAAATTCTACTCCCGAATCCCATGGACAACCCCCTGGGCAATAGATGCCTTCGCTCAAAAGTGGAACTGGAAACTATGCTATGCCTTTCCCCCTCTACCTCTTATTCCAAGAACAATACAAAAGATCCTACAAGATCGAGCCACAACTATTCTAATAACTCCGTTTTGGCCAAAGAGATGCTGGTTTGCTCCTCTAAAAAGTCTATCCTGTTTGGAACCTTGGATACTGCCCTTAAGGAAAAACCTTCTTCACCAGGGGCCTATTCTTTATCCTCATCCAAAGTTCCTGAAACTCACAGCTTGGATCCTGAGACCTCCATTTTAAAAAGACAAGGGTTGTCAGATAGTGTTATATCTACCCTGAAGGCTTGTAGGAAGAAAGTTACCTCGGCTATATATTTGAAGATATGGAAAAGGTTTTGTACTTGAAAACAGGCCGAACTGGATGGACAGATGTCTTTTTTCGGCCTTATAAACTATGTTACTTGGAGTAATGATCCAACCCCCAACTCTAATAAACCGCAAATCCAGAAGATTCTTGATTTTCTTCAGAATGGACTTGATATGGGCTTAAGACCTGCCACCTTGAAGGTTCAGGTCTCAGCCTTAAGCTGTTTCTTTGACTGTGATCTTGCCAACCATCGATGGATCAGAAGATTTATGCGTGTAGCTGTACGGATAAAACCTACTGTTCGCTCCCGTATCCCATCATGGGATTTGAATGTGGTTCTGACGGGGCTTACTCTCTCTCCGTTTGAACCATTATCTGATTGCTCCCTGAAATTACTGTCTTTCAAAACAGCATTTCTAATTGCCATCAGCTCAGCCAGGCGTATAGGCAAGATACAGGCCATCTCCATTAGGGAGCCTTATCTGAGGATTCTTGAAGATAGGCTGATTGTCAAACTAGACCCAGAGTTTCTACCAAAGGTTTCTTCCAACTTTCATAGAGACCACGAACGCGCAGGGGCTTCCCTTGATGATATATGTAAGGCGGCCACCTGGTCTAGCATTCATACGTTTATGAAGCATTATAGGCTGGATCTTTCTAGTTCTTCCTCCTTGTCTTTTGGACACAAGGTCCTTCAGGCAATTACCCCCCCCCCCTTAGTTAATATTTGGCATATCTCCTTGTCATGGCCGTCGTGATGAAATGGAAAGCCGGAATTAGACTTACCGGTAATTCAATTTCCATGATATCACCACGACGGCATGGCATCCCTCCCTCTTGAATCCCTTTTTTGTTAAGGGAAGGTTTTTTTCCCTTCCAGGTATGGAGTAATACCTTGGGGGGGAAAAAAAAAAAAAAAAAATATATATATATATATCTCTTAATAATATAAAAATTAGTGTCTGTCTGTCTGTTCTCTATGCGCGACCACACAGGTATATCAGGTGTCCGGGAAGGTTTTAGACCAGGTCTCATCTCTCTAGGACGTACTGTTCCCGAGATATTCCCAAAATATGATCTCCATTAGCCAACATTACAACTGGGAACTTTGGGTTTTAAACTCCAACAGCCATTCTCTGCAAAGGCACACACAGGGAGGGTAGGTTTCCATAACAACCAGGTAATTATCAGCAGCTGAGGACCTCATCCATTTCTATTTACTGACACTTAAAGGTATTCCGGTTACCATAAATATAACTTATGTTTTTTTCTATTACTACAGTTCAGTAGTAATAAAAGATGTTTTCCTCCACTGCTGCCTATTGCGTGGGCTCATAAATAAGCATGGTATTGACCTTTAATTCAGGCCACCCTAAAAGAAATACTTAAAACCCCCGCCCCAGGTCTCACTAAGCCACACCCCCAACTATGTCAGGCCACACCCCCTTTCACTCCGCAGCCAACAGAGATTGAAAAAATAAAGGTAAAAATCAACTTCTGTCAGCTGCAGGGATGGGTGGGAGGTTGACTTTCTTTCTGCAACAACACACACAAACATTAAATAAAATAGACTAAATCCACCCATGCAAAGCGTCTTGCTAATCCACGCCCCCGACTGTCAGGTCACGCCCCCTCCCACTCCGCAGCCAATGGGAATTTAAAAAATGAAGGTAAAAATAAACTTCTGTTTGCTGCAGGGGTGGGAGGGTGAATTTCTCTCTGCAACGACACACCAAACATTTTAGATGAAATAGACTGATTATAGACCACAACCGTTCGAAGCCTTTTGCTAAGCCACGCCCCGTCTGTCAGGCCACGCCCCCTCTCACTCCGCAGCCATTCTGCAACGACACACAGAAACATTAAATGAAATAGATGAAATGCACCTATGCGAAGCGCTTTGCTAAGCCACGCCCCGACTCTGTAAGGCCACGCCCCCTGCCACTCCGCAGCCAACAGGGATTGAAAAAATAAAGGTAAAAATCAACTTCTGTCAGCTGCAGGGATGGGGTGGGAGGTTGACTTTCTTTCTGCAACAACACACACAAACATTAAATAAAATAGACTAAATCCACCCATGCAAAGCGTCTTGCTAATCCACGCCCCCGACTGTCAGGTCACGCCCCCTCCCACTCCGCAGCCAATGGGAATTTAAAAAATGAAGGTAAAAATAAACTTCTGTTTGCTGCAGGGGTGGGAGGGTGAATTTCTCTCTGCAACGACACAAAAATTTTAGATAAAATAGACTAATTATAGCAAGACGATTCGAAGAGTTGTAGTCTAAGTCACGCCCCCAACTCTGTCAGACCACGCCCCCTCCCACTCTGCAGCCATTCTGCAACGACACACAGAAACATTAAATGAAATAGATTAAATCACCTATGCGAAGCGCTTTGCTAAGCCACACCCCCAACTCTGTCAGGTCATGCCCCCTCCCACTCCGCAGCCAACAGGGATTGAAAGAATGAAGGGAAAAATAAACTTCTGTCAGCTGCAGGGGTGGGAGGGAGAATTTCTCTCTGCAATGACACACAATTTTAGATGAAATAGACTAATTTCAGACTACAACTGTTCGAAGCATCTTGATAATCCACACCCCCAACTCTGCCAGGCCACGCCCCCTCCCACTCCGCAGGCAACAGGGATTGAAAAAAATCAGCTGCAGGGGTGGGAGGGTGAATTTCTCTCTGCAACGACACACAAAAATCGTAGATGAAATTGACTAATTTTAGACTACGACCATTCAGTACTAATAAAAGATGTTTTTTTTCCACTGCTACCCATTGTGGGGTCCCCATAAATTACCATGTCATCGACCTGTAATTCATGCCACTCTGACCCCCGCCCCAGATCTCGGGAAACCACCCTCCGACTCTGTCAGGCCACGCCCCCTCCCACTCCGCAGACAACGGGGATTGAAAAAATGAAGGTAAAAATCAACTTCTGTCAGCTGCAGGGGTGGGAGGGAAGTTGGATTTCTTTCTGCAACAACATACAGAAACATTAAATGAAATAGATTAAATATACCCGTGCAAAGCAATGTTTTCTTCCACTGTTACCCATGGCGTGTCCTCATAAATTACCATGGCATCGACCTGTAATTCTGGCCACCATCAAAAGAAGGACTTAAAACCCCTGCCCCAGGTCTTGCAACGTCACGCCCCCGACTCAGTCAGGCCATGACCCCTCCCACCGGTGAAAAATACCCTGTCCAGGGGACACCCCAAAAAGAATCTTATTGGGTACTGATTCTTACTGAGTAGAGGGCAATAGGGAGACATTCAGTCTAGGGTTTTCTTTTCTCTGCCAGTGCCTTCTGGATCTTGTGCTTCAGTGTGCCGTTGAAAATCTCTACCACTACTTTATGGGTTATAGAGGGTGTGTAGAGCCTGTTCTGTAACCAATGCTCCTAGTGTTTCCTGTACTGCTGCTGCTGTGAAGTGCTTTCCTCTATCGCTTTCTATTATTTAAGTAACCCCATACCTATGTACCAGCAGAGGAGCTTCTTGGTAACCGTCTTTGCATTCGCCTTGATGACAGGCCACTCTTCTGGCCAACCTGAGAAGAGATCCACACAGACTAGCAAAAACTCATACTGTCCCAACTTTAGTAGTTGGATAAAATCTATCAGCATTTGCTGGAACGGGTATGATGGATTTTGTGTGTACTTAGGAGAAACCTTAATCATCTTTCCAGTGTTATGACAGATCAGGCTGGCCTGAATGAAGCGTGTAGTCACATTGTTGAATCCTAGGGCAATCCAAAAATTACCTACCAAATATTTATTGAAAAGCAAATAAACTCCATTGATTGCCATTGATCTTCACCATGATGTTGCCGGTCCTTCTACTTCTGCGTATGGTGCTCCAGGACCCTCGTCTGTGCCCCCAGCACCAGTAAACGTGGGTCTAGATGAAGATGAAATTGTTTCTCGGAGTGGCTCTAAATCATATGATGTTACTTGGCATCCTTCATGTTACTCAATAGATACAGTCACAGCTTAAAATTATAAGGTATCGCCATGTCCGTATCGACCAGGTTTATAAAAATATCACATAAGTCAGGCAAACGTGGTAAAAAAAAAAACTAAATAAAAACTTTGCTAAAACAGACATTTTTTTTGGTCAGCTTGAATCACAAAAAGTATAATACCAAGCGATCAAAAAGTCGTATGTACCCAAAAATGGTACCAATCAAACTGTCATCTCATCCTGCAAAAAAAATGTAAAAAAAAAAAAAAAAGATATAAAATTGGTATTTCTGTAATCGACCAGCAGAATAACGTTGATTTGTCATTTTTCCTGCAAGGTATATGCCGCAATAACAAAACCCAAAAAGCAGTGGCATAATTGTTCTTTATCGTGCTTCCCAAAAAGCAAAATGAAAAGTGATCCAAAAGTTGTATGTGCCCCAAAATAGAACCAAAGAAAACTAGAAAATAGCTTTACTGGTACCAAATAGACTGTTCAGTACCAACATGGTACCCATAAACGAATCCATCAAAATCTGCGCTGCAAAAGCCATATGGGCCTCCTCCCCTTCTTAGTCCTGCAGTGTGACCCTACAGCTGTTTACAACCTCATATGGGGTGTTGCCGTATTCAGGAGAAAATGGGTAACAAATTATGTGGGTGCATTTTCTCCTGTTACCCTTTGTGAAAATGAAAAATGTCAGGCTAAAGCCAGGGCTGTGGAGTCGGAGTCGTTGGTGGACTCTGACTCCACCAAAATGGATGACTCTGACTCCAAAAATATATAATAAATTGGTAGTTAGTTCAATGCACGGTTAAGCAGGTCTCTCACTGCACACAGGTTTCTATGGTAACCTGCATACCAGAAATACTACTATCTAATTGGCTTACCTGCAGTAAGCAAAAGGTACAAGTGTGAGAACTGAGAAGCATGGCTTTACCTGTAATTGTGTTAGAGATCATAATCTCCTCTGTCAGAGTAAGTTAATATATGCTAATAACTGCTGGAGACCCACCCACAGCCTGAGGAGACAGGGTGAATGCAAACTGCCCGTCAGCCAGTGAATCAATGTGCTGAGAAAACCCCTTTAAGGCAAGTACTTCTTAGTATATCTAAACTTTCAATAAACTGTGCTGCGTAAATCAATTGTCCAGTGCATGTTCTCTCTGTATGCTTCAGGGGCGTTGCTAGGTATAAACATTCAGGGCCTGGGCCACTGATGTTTTGTCCCAGGCCCCGAATGTCCTGCCTACCTGCAAGATACAACTGCATTGCTGTCCTCAGGACGGCAATACAATTGAATCTAATGCACTAGAAGATCTGAAGGACCTGTGGTGACATCACAGGTCATGTGACCAGTAAAACAGGCAGTGGTATGAAGGACCTGCGTTGATGTCACCATCATGTGACCACTGGAGGAGAGGATGGCAGTGAAGAGGAGAAGAAGCTATGGTGATGACTGCTAAATCAGGAGAGGTAAGTGAAGGGAGAGGCAGAACAATGCTGGGAGTTATGGTTATTTAACTGGGACTGTATGTTAGGGCTGAAGGGAGGATTGTTATTTACACAGGACTATATGTTGATGGTGGCTGTAGGAGGGAGTGGGGCTGGGGCAGGGTGATGTTATTTACATGGGACTGTGATGATGGCAGCAGTGGAACGAAGTGATGTTATTTACATGATGGGGGCTGTGGGAGGAAATCATGTTATTTATGTGGGAATGATGTTATTTACATGGGACTGTATGTTACAGGGGTCTTAGGGAGGCAGTGATGTTATTTACATGGGACTGTATATTAAAGGTGGGTGGGGGGAATGATGTAATTAACATGGGACTGAATGCTGGGGTGATTACATGGGATTGCATGTTGGAGGTGGCTGGGGAGGGGGTGATATTATTTACTTGGGACTGTATGTTGAAGGCGACTGGGGAGGAGGTGATGTTATTTACATGGGACTGTATTTAGGAGGGGGCTGTAGATAGAGAGGGATGGCGGAGGGAGGGTAATAGTGTTATTTATATGGGACTGTATTTTGGAGGGGAGTTATGTTATTTACATAGGACTGTATTTTAGAGGGGGCAGGAGTGATGGTGTGATATTTACATGGGACTGTATAGTGGAGGGAGGACTATAACTGCAGGGGGCATTATAAGTACTGGGGCACTTCAGGGTGAGCATTATAACAGTAGGGGGCAGTATAAATACTGGGGGCACTGTAGGGGTATTATAAATCCAGGGGACATCAGACGCTCTTATTACTACTGGGGGCTCTATAGGAGGGACTTATAGATCCGTCTTATTTCTACTAGGAGCACTATAGGGGCCTTATTACTACTGAGGGGCCTGTAGAGAGCCTTATTACCACTGGGGGAACAATAGGCGGCCTGATTTCTACTGGGGGCTCTGTGAGGACATTATTAATACTGGATGGCTCTTCTACTAGTGGGGGCACTCTTGGGGAACATTATCACTGTTGGGGGCAGTATTACTAATGAGGGCACTCTAGAAGGGAATTACTATTGGGGGAACTATGAGGAGCACTATTACTATGGGGGCACTAATATTTCTTCAGGACTTCAGGATAGTATTTGGGGTATTGGGGAGCACAGCGATCAGCAGAATAACACTGTGGAGACTCTTTGTTAGGGGATGATGATAGAAATGTGAGGAAGCTAAGATGTGTCACACTCTGCAAAGACGAGGTGGCTGAAAGAAGTTGTCCAGACCGAATGGAGAAGATTTACATCAGAGGAGACCTGGAAGGCCCTGGATGTAAGAGGTATGTGCGAGTACAGCAAAATGCTGGGGGAGGGGGCTGTGACTTAGAGAACTGGGCCGTATTCATTGGGGCTTGGGCCCCGGATCTTTTGAGACCCTAGCAATGCCCCAGGTGTGCTTTATGTTTTAGTTTGCTTTTCCTCTGAGCTCCTGTTTGGAGAGGTTAGCTGTTCTGATGGCTTCTGTATGCAAAACGTAAAATATAAGGGGGAAAACTGTTTTCTAACATCTCAAATTAAGAAACACACACGTGAAAAAGTACTATAGGTGTAGAAGCCATTCCTGACATGTGACATACTATTATGTCATAGCAGGAAGTGACTTCCCACAAATTGATGTAATAGTTTGTC
Organism: Rhinella marina; assembly: GCA_900303285.1. Lineage (NCBI taxonomy): Eukaryota > Metazoa > Chordata > Amphibia > Anura > Bufonidae > Rhinella > Rhinella marina. The sequence goes on from ONZH01019141.1 coordinate 68,171, forward strand.
ATGCTGATCGGGCGGGCACAGGAGCTGTGTGCCCCCGATCAGTGTGGGGCCTGGCTGGGCTGTATTGCTAAAAACGCTGATGGTGGCAGATTAACCCCTTATATGCTGGTGACAATGCTGAGGCTGTCTGAGGGAGGGGGCTCCCTCTGTCTCTCCATCTGCCCCCTGTTCTGTAGCAACAGGGGGCAGTCAATGGCTACCATGGCAATCCCAAGCCTTGCAAAGACCTTAGGGCCTGCCATCTATGGAGGCCTATGAGGCCCAGCCCCCAGGCTGGATCTCCTAGACAACCATCAGTGTGAAACTGACCGCTTCAATGTACTACAATACAGTATGTATTGTACTCCATTGAAACAGGGATCAGATGCCTAAAAGTCCCATAGTGGGACAAAAAAAAAAGGTATCGCCAAATCTGTAATGACCTGCTTTATAAAAATATCACATGATCTACCCCGTCAGGTGTACACTGTAAAAAATAATGAAAACTGCCAAAACGGGTATTTTTTGGTCACTTGGCCTCACAAAAAGTGTAATACCGAGCAATAAAAAAATCATATGTATCACAAAATACCAATAAAAACATCAACTCTTCCCGCAAAAAAGCAACCAGAAAACTAAAAAAAAATATGAAAATGGCAACACAAAAACATGATTGGGTATCACTGTGTCTGTAACCACTGGCTTTCTAAAAATATCACATGATCTACCTCTTCAGGTGAACTTCATAAAAATAAAAATCTGTGCCAGTACAGCTATGTTTTATTCACCTTACTTTACAAAAAGCGTAATATTGAGCAATCAAAAAAATTACATGTACCCCAAAATATTACCAGTGAAATATCCTCACACAACACCATTGCAAGAAAAATGTAAAAAAGACAGAAAACACAAACCTTGATTTTTTTTTTTTTTTTTTTTTTACAATTTTTGAATATTTTTTTTATTTACTTCAAAAACTATAAAATTGGTATTACCACTGACCAGCAGAATAAAGATAACATATCATTTTTCCCTGTACACTGCAGTAACAAAACCATAAGCAATAGCAGATTTGCTACCTTTTCTTTATCCTGCTTCCAAAAAAAGCGAAATAAAAAGCAACCAAAAAGTTATGTACCCCAAAATAGAACCAAATATAATGGCAACTCATTCCACAAAAAAATGAGCCCCCACAGCTCCAATGAGAGAAAAATAAACATATAGTTCTCAGATATTGGCTGTAGAAAATCTGCAAGATGAGACACCTCTTATCCGGGAAACTTCTTTCAGTAGCTGTCATTGCCGTGCATGTGAGTGTAACGGGGAGCCGGCGGTGCACTCCCTCCCTACAGCGCCGCCGTTCTCCCGAGTCTGTTCAGGAGCGAGGACGCGGCCTATGTCCTCGTCTCCATGGCGATAAGGAGGGAGGAGTCGTCTGATGTGGCTGGCGTCCTCGTATCCCTAGCAACCCACTGGAGGGGAGGACCCAGCGATGCACACTTCACAAGCGTGCCCGGCATCCTCCATCCCCTGGACAACAAGCAGCAGGGGAGCTGAGCGCTGACGCCCATGAGTTGGCGCTCAGGTGTATTGAGGTTTCTGATTTGGGTCACGTGATGCTGGCCACGTCATGTGACCCATCTGCTGGGCCTATTTAAACAGGCAGCCTGCTAGCCACAGGTTGTCTGTGATTGGTCTTATTTCCAAGAACCTGCTATATTGAGCTGCTGTGACTTGTGTTTTGACTTCGGCTAGTGATCTTAATTTCGTCCTCGTCTCATCCCCTGGCTTCTGACTTTGGCTCGTGGTTTTGACTTTGCCCCTGTTTGTTCCCCTGGTTTTGACGTGACTTCCTGGTTTGACCTCGGCTTAGGGTTGAGCGATATATCGGTAACCACGATGGAGGGCTGGACACGGCTGCAAGCGCACTGGGGGGGGGGGCAGGCTTTTTTTTTTTTTTTTTTTTTTTTTTTTTTTTACATTAAACTTTATGTAAACCTGTCATAAACTGCCACGCAAGTCTGGTGCTTCGTCTTGCTCTGCGCCGCTACTGCCGCCTCTGGTCTTGCTGTTCTCTGCCTCCACCGCCTCTTATCAATACAGTAGTTTGAGTGACATGACTAGAACAAGTGATCCTGCTGCCATCAGCTGCAACATTACCAAGACTTTGTACAAACATGACTGCTAACATAACCTCTGGCTGTTTCACTACTCCTTCAGGTAATGATTGCAGTCACTGTCCATCGGGGTGATTTATAGGGGGGATTTATAGGAATTCTTCAGATTTGAAGTCCGTTTCCTCATGTACTGCTATTTTGGGGGTGGGGAGTGACAGCACCACAGAATGAACCCCCCCCATACCAGTTGCCACTTTTAGCCCATGTGGAACCCTGTCCTCTTCTTTAAAATCAACCAAAGGAGAATTCCTCCACGAACTACCCTAATAGGATCTTACCCCAGTTATGTGGATCGTAAGAGGTGTCCCTACACTACCACACACAGCCCCACACAGTGTAACGTCTCCTTGTGGCTGCCCCCATCCAGTATAACGTCTCCTTGTGGCTGCCCCCATCCAGTATAACGTCTCCTTGTGGCTGTCCCCATCCAGTATAACGTCTCCTTGTGGCTGTCCCCATCCAGTATAACGTCTCCTTGTGGCTGCCCCCATCCAGTATAACGTCTCCTTGTGGCTGCCCCCATCCAGTATAACGTCTCCTTGTGGCTGCCCCCATCCAGTATAACGTCTCCTTGTGGCTGCCCCCATCCAGTATAACGTCTCCTTGTGGCTGCCCCCATCCAGTATAACGTCTCCTTGTGGCTGCCCCCATCCAGTATAACGTCTCCTTGTGGCTGCCCCCATACAGTATAACGTCTCCATGTGGCTGCCCCCATACAGTATAACGTGTTCTTGTGGCTACAAGTGTTTTTTCTTCTAAATAGCTATTTATCGTGATATATATCGTTAACGATATTAAGAAATGTATCACAATATCATCTGAGTATTTTTGATATCGCCCAACCCTACCTCGGCTTCGTGATTATTCTTATATTGTGTGTTCTGTCTTTTGTTTATTGTTTTCTCCCGTTGTTCCCCCTCCCTGTACACCCCAGCACGTACCTAGGCTAGGCACTGTCGACAAGTTGTACGCCGTTGCCTAGGACGGGCCGCGCAAGTAGGCAGGGTCAGTGGTGGGGTTGAGTTTAGGGCTGCACATACCCCTGAACTGTGACAGTGAGCTACTGAAACAGAGTAAGACAGCAAGCTATACTGTTTCTGAATTAGGGAAACAGCATAACTTGTTGTGCAACTCTTTTTTTTCCGTAGCTCTCATTCACAGCAATGAGAGCTACTGAAACAGCAAAGCACCAGAGCGCACGACTGTTTCCCGGCCAGGAGGTGGTTGGAAATGTGTCTTATCTTGCCTTCGTAACGGCAAGATGACAACCCCTTTAAGAGAAGTATTCTTGTCTCCCTAGAAGAAATAGTGTGAGTCACAAGCAGAATATAAAGCAATGCTGATAGGAAGCACTTCCAGGGAAGTGACCTACATTGCTAGAAGCAAGGGGTATCTGTAATGTGCTGAACATGACCAAAGACTTTGGACTCCATAGTAACCGAAGTAACAATGACAGGACTGAGCACTATTTAGACATACAAAGGAGAGCTCACCTTGACATCCCTCCCTACCACTCATCCCACAAAAAGCTATTCACATACGGCTACATAAACAGAAAAACTAATAAGCTATGGCTCTTGGAATGTGGCAATGTAAACAAAACTATTTTTGCTATTTATTATTGTGCAAAAGTAGTAAAAAACAAAATAGATCGATGTAATCATACTGAACCAAAGAATAGAAAAGTAACATTATTATGTTATGTGCCACAGTGAGACCATCATAAATTTAGGATTTGGAGGAGGAAAATAAGAAAAAAAATATTTTTTCATCAGACCTAAAAAAAAAAATTAAACTTGCCTTGCTTGCTCTAAACGGCATTGCTTCTGACTGCTGCATGGTCTTCTTCCAACCCATGCTGCACTGTGACCTCATGTCGCACAGCGTAATGTTATAGTGTACCCTTACAAGCACTATGTCCTGATGTTGTATGCCGTTAGAACAAAGTGCAGAGCTGGTCCCAGAAGAAGACCAGGGAGGTGGTGAGTACTGCGCAGGGTTTTGTGCTCCACGCCTCCTGCATGCCGATGACCGCTTCCGTAAGCGGTCATTAGCATTCAGACTATTAGATGCATTTCCACTTTTCCTTTACTTTTGGGGGAAAAAAGTGTGTCTTATAGTCCAAAAGGTCTAATAAATAAAATGTAATTGATGTTATGTGTACCTGAAAATGTAACTGAAGTATACGATTTCTCCCACAAAAATAAGCCCATATGGCTACATGAATAGATAAAAAAAAAGTTATAGCCAGAAAAAAAACTGCCTCCCAGTGATTTATTACATACTCCTCCAGTAGTTTTGTTGCAAATAATGTAGTACCTCTGGAAAGATGAGAAGTGAGCTGCTAGAAGGACAACAGGCAGTTTTTCTCTGAAGTAATATTACAAAGTTTCTTATATTAACCTGTACTATTGATTTATGTAAAGTTTGTTGAAAGGTAAGTAAGAATCTCTAAGCTGATTAAATTTAGTCTTCCTGAAGTTCATTGTTCTTGTCATTCTTAGGCTACTTTCACACTAGTGGCAACATGGATCCGGCGGGTGAAGGGTCCCGCCGGATCCATGCTGCCGCAGGTGCACGTGTGGGGCTGGAACCGCTCTCTGGCCCCACACGAGTCAAACACTGTCTCACTGTCTCTTACTGCAGCTCCGGACACCACAGGAGGAGGAGGACGGCGTGCACAATGGAAGGGAAGATTCCCCACAGCGCCCCCTGCTGGAGGGAGGAGGGAGCTATGGTAAAAGTGCAAGGTGACGCATCTGTCATGAACTCCATTGAAAGTCAAAAGAGGACGGATCCGTTTACTATTGTGTCACACCGAACGGATCCGTCCCCATTGACTTACATTGGGGGTCATTCCGGATCCGTCTTGGTGCAGATGCCTAGAACGGAGAGCAAACCGCAGCATGTTGCGGTTTGCTCTCCGTTCTGGAGACTGAAGAGAACTGAACGGAATGCATTTAGGAGCATTCCGTTCTCTTCAGTTCAATTTTGTCCCCATTGACAATGAATGGCGACATAACTGAAGCGTTTTATTCCGGTATTGAGCCGCTATGATGGAATTCAATACTGGAATTTGTAAACGCTAGTGTGAAAGTACCCTTAGGCAGAACACCCAAACTAAAGGTGGTGGTCAGAAAGTGGATATTTAATATATTATGATCACTAGTTCCTATGTGCCCCCAGTCCTACATTTTTCTTCTGTTTGGTCAGGTGGTTAATATTAAAGTGGTTCTTAAGCTTTCCTTGAAAATCTTGCTGTGTGTATACCCCTCCGTCACGTTTCACCGACTCTGCTGTGCTCACATGATTGCAGAGATTGGGGGCTCAGTTCCTGAGTGGATGTGTGCCCTTTTTTCCTGTTCAGCTTGCATACTGTAGCAATTAATAGCTATCTCTGTATTCACAGTTAGAAATTTATATGAATGGAATACAAGTTATACTGAATCTTTTCCCACAAAAATACAGTATACATCAATCTAATCTGCTGCCTGCAGCTCAGACACTTTGTTCATTGTGACAGGTTCCATTTAATAATGAAACTTTACAGTAAAAACGGATGAGTTTTTTTTTTTTTTTGTAAAAATAAATAAATACACAAGTATTGGCATATGTTTTGATATGTCTAATGTTTGTTTTAAAAATAGAGGCGTATGGATAACATTGCACAAGTTCTTTTTTTTTCTGTATATGTTTAAAGCATACACTAAATGTAAAATATATATATATATATATATATATATATATATATATATATAGTAATTAAAGAAATTGAAGGGACCGTCGTGCCCATGTTGCTGATATAGTGCAGTTATAGTGCAGTGGGATCCATTGGGCTTCTGTTACAAAACCTGGCATTTTACAGAATCCATCTCTTGCTATTTTGTCCCATATTTTAACAAAATCAGTGACAGAGGCCCCTAACACAGCCTCCAACTCCGATGTGAACATTGCCTAAAACGTAGTATGCAAATATATTCAATTGTTTTTCAATGGCTTTTGTTTCAAGATAAGGTGATGAGTTAAGAGTTTGTGTGTTAGGCTGCTTTCACACTAGCGTTTTATAATTCCGGTATTGAGTTCCGTCACAGGGGCTCAATACCGGAATAAAACGCTTCAGTTTTGTCCCCATTCATTGTCAATGGGGACAAAACTGAACTGAAGACAACGGAATGCTCCGGTCCAGGCATGCACACCAAGACGGGATTGAAAGTCAATGGGGACGGATCCGTTTGGTGTGACACAATGGTGAACGGATCCGTCCTCCATTGACTCTCAATGGAGTTCATGATGGATCCGTCACCTACACACAATACACACACATACAAACATAGACATACACATAAACATGAACATACACAGACATATACACATACAAATACACATACATACTTACATGCTCCCCGGCTGGTCTCCAGAGCGCAGGAGGAACAGGACGGCGCGCACAGATGACGATTCCACCAGGCGCCCAGCAGAGGGCGCTGTGGGGAATCGTCATCTGTGCGCGCCGTCCTGCTCCTCCGACACTCTGGAGACCTGCTGGGAGCATGTAAGTATGCATGTGTATTTGTCTGTGTATATGTGTGTGTGTGTATGTATGTATGTACTGTGACATGTGTGGGGCCGGAGCGCGGTTCCGGCTCCACACATGTCCCTGCGGCAGTCCGGATCCGGCAGCACCCTTCACCTGCCGGATCCGGGCTGCCGCTAGTGTGAAAGTAGCCTTAAAGGGGTTATCCCACGAATAATGTAAAAAATGAAAATCAGACATCATATAGGACATGACAATCTCTTTCTAACAAAGCTAGAACCAGCCCTGTAACTCACATGGATCCAGAAATCTCCTCATTCATTGCTGCTTGATTTATATCAAGCTGACAGCTCAAGGGGAGTGTCTTTTCTGCTGTAGCTCAGGGGGCGTGTCTTAGCTCTCCCTATCACAGCTTAGGAGGCGTGTCTCAGCTCTCCCTATCACAGATCAGGAGGCATGTCCCAGCTCTCCCTATCACAGCTCAGGAGGCATGTCTAAGCTCCTTTCACAGCTCAGGAGGCAGTTGAAATATGAAACTGAGCATGTGCGGCCTTCTCACTGAGAAGGTCAAAGAAATAAGAAATGAAGTGGTCCTACACAGATACATTTTATTGAATAACTCAGTAGCTATACAGAATTTTTAATTACATGCAATTACAAAAGTATTCAGATCCAGGTGCTGGTTTGAAAAATGTAGAATATTTTTCGTGGGACAACCCCTTTAACCCTGCTACATCTGTATTTTAATCAGGACACATGTTACTATATCATGCCACCCGTGATTAGAGTTTGTTGACCTGTTCTGTCAACATAAACACCATAAAGTACTTACAAACAATAAATTTGACATATCTCTTGATGGTCAGCTCTGACTGAAACAAAAATGAAAATACATTGAGTTCATAATTTTTTTTTTAATCTTCTTTTAGAAAATACAACTTCCAAAAAAAGTTTCCGTACTTTATCCAGCATATGAATTGCATCTGTATGGTGAAGGTGTTTATATGGAAGAAAGCAGAAATCTTTCCTTAACTGGAATTCCAGTTTTATTTCTTCCCGGACATGCTGGCAGTTACAAGCAGGGTATGTGTAATGTTATACTATTAGAATTGTGTTAACAAATCAGATTGAAAAGTTGTATTTAAAGGGAATCCGTCACCAGTTTTATTGGTGTCCTAAGGGCAACATAAACTAGTGACAAATCATTTTTGCTTGGTCATTTTGTTTTCAGCCATTTTGCTAAAATCTTATGCTAAATGTCTCCAGCACATGTAACATGAGTCCTGATATTCATGCTCTCTTGGCTCTCCCTGCTCCTAAGGGCCCATTCACACGGCTGTGTGAATGGGTCCGCATCTGTTCCGCAATATTTGCGGAATAGATGTGTCCCCATTAACTTTAATGGGATCGGTCAGCCGCGGCACAGAGCCGGCTCCGTGCCACGGCTCCGTACAAAACAATAGAAGATGTCCTATTCTTGTCTGCCGCAGCGGACTAGAATAGGCAATTTGAACGGGGCGCGCGGCTGTGTGTTCCGCAAATTGCGGCACACACTCCGGGCGGCACCCGTAGTATTGCGGACCCGCAATACCACGGCTATGTGAACCGGCCTTAATTCAGATGGAAAAAAAAAAACTGTCATTCAGAGGCAGGTGGGCAGGGAGAACCCGGAGCTCATGAATATGGGGACTCATGGACCTGCGCTGGAGCTGTTAGAACCTAGCAGCATAAAACTGGTGACAAATTCCCTTTAAAGGGGTTGACTGATTTATTTGAAAATATTCTAAAAGCCCCTAGGGCTACCTGCATACATTGTGCAATATGCGCAGTTTTTAAGTGTGGATTCACGTGTGGGGAAAACTGCATCATAGTACAGTGGAAGCAAATCTCATGTACATTTTTTTTTTTCTGCATGGAAATTGACCTGCTGTGTGGACTTCAAAATGCTCCTTGTTGCCCCCTGTGAGAAATGGACAACCTTTCTCATAACTTTTATTATCTGTGTATGTTTTTATATCTGTTGTGTGATTCTATGCCATTCTATGAAATTGTTTGTACAATGCCTTTCAGTCTGGGCCTGCATGGTGGAATATGCATTCCCTTTGAAGGAAATCAGTTTATAATTTGAATGTTAAAAAACTGGCCTTTTGCAAATGGTAATGAAGATGTTTCCTGGAAATGCTTGCTCTCAGACCGAAAGTGTCCAGAAGCTTTTCAAATGGACTACAACACTGCCGAGCAAATGGGTAACAATGTTTTGAACTTTTGACTTTCAGGCTCCATATCTCATCCACTACAGCTTCAAATGTGAGATTACCATCATTTTATAGGCAATCAGTGGCTATCTGATACATTAATTGGTGGAACAATTTTTTTTTTATTCTTGTATACTACAAATTACAACCTGTTCTCACATTCCCTAATAGCTCAGTGTGTTCTTACTTTGATTCCCAAGCGAAGGGTCACTGGTTCGAATCGAGGAGCAGCCATGAAGAAGATTTCCCAAGAAAAGAGAGACGGCATCATCCAGCGGTATCTCAGCTAAGAAAATTGCAATAACAGTAAAACACGCCGGTCGGCACCTGCTCCGGTGCACGCTGCACGTGGGAAGGAGCGATCTCCCAGGTAATGCAAATAATAGCATCTGTTTAATGAACCGTATATATGTTCATACAGGGTATACCATGGCCGCGTTTCGGCAAAAAGCCTTTTTCAACAGGTAAGTAACATAAAGCACACATGTTAGTGACGTCCAATGCCCAGAGGGGGCGGTGAAACAAACATCATAAATAAACATGAGTTCAAAATAACAGTATGAAGTGATGATACAATAAACAGGGATTCAACACACGGTACCATGTTAATACAATGTGGCCATCAATTAGATAATGTCAGCGCTGGGATGAGGTCTGTGGAGAGAATGCAGTAATTGTATTAAACGAAGCATATTACATTTGCATAATCTCATATTCACGATTTAATCCTGCAGTGTATCAAGCACATGAATCCAATAGGCCTCCCTTCGTAGATCGCCCCCTCTCCTAGGTCTTCTGATTTGTTCTATAACCTGGAATTTCAGTTGGGCTAAAGTGTGTTTATATTTGTCAAAATGAGAGGGGAGTGGCAATAGCAAGTTTTTAGTTCTAATAGTCGATTTGTGTTTGCAGATACGATCTCTGATACTTATGTGGGCGAGACAATGCAGACGATCAGAGATCGTATCTGCAAATACAAATCGGCTATTAGGACTGTTAGAATGTTTATTCATGATGTTTGTTTCACCGCCCCCTCTGGGCATTGGACGTCACTAACATGTGACCTTAGCTGTAAATGATTTAAAGATAGGTTGTGCTTTATGTTACTTACATGTTGAAAAAGGCTTTTTGCCGAAACGCGTCCATGGTATACCCTGTATGAACATATATACGGTTCATTAAACAGACGCTATTATTTGCATTAGACATGACTGCTGGGGATTCTTTCACAAGAAAATTGCCATGACAGTTGGAAGAATGCGGAATTAAGTCTATCCATCCATTCCAAAGTCAACTGGTGGACGTCCAGGCAAATTATCAGTTAAGTCGGCTCATTGCAAGGTCTATCAGGTCTGGTGTGAAAAACACGGCAGTGGAGGTGGCTCGTATGTGACTCAAGTCTGGAATGGTGGCCCGAAAAAAGGTACCCAAGTGAGTTGACCAGTATGCACCAACATTGGGAATGTGTAGAAGAGACCTGACAATAGATTTTGGTCAAGACATGCTTGAAACAGATAAAGAGTATGCTCAGAAGGATTCAGGCAGTGTTGAAAGCCAAAGTTGGATTTACAAAATACTAACAAAGTAATTAAAATTAAAATTTAGAATTTTAAGATTAAAACAGTAACAATGCAGTTAACATGAAAAGAATCAGCATGATCCTATGCTAAATAGTTGCAAGTCCAATTTATGTATGAGATAGCCAAGATGATTGTCTATAAAATGATGGCAGTCTCATGTTCGAAGCTGTAGTGGATACTGAGATATGGAGCCTGAAAGTCAAAGGATTAAAACATTGATACCCTTTTACTCATCGATGTAACTCATCTCTGCTACAACTCTACAACAATACTAATTATTGTAATAATTGCATTTCGTATAATGTAGGCATCATTGGGAGTCCAAACATTCCTCCCGACAGCCACCATTTCCGCGTAATGAGAAACTCTCATTCTGGGACCCCTAGACCGGTCGTATTTGGTATCATGGTGATCAGCCTGATGAAATATGTGTTATTAAAACATGTCAGGACCCAAATATCTATTAGTGTGAACAGGAAGACATGTTTTATTAATAATTTATGCACAATGGAGACCTTCCCAGGCGGCTGGGCCAATGATGGGAGGGAGATGCCTCTCGGCTCAAACCTCTGCCGAATAGGGAAAAAATGTGGGATTTGAACCTTTCATTGACATATTTTGGAGATCTGATCAATATTGAATTGTGTTCCACGTCCTCCTGTCCCTAGAACCAGAACGGTCTCTCGTCACACAATTTCTATTTTTATCCTTTTATTTTTAAAACTGTTTTGTGCACGTTTATTTATGTCTTTTATTTCTTTAATTTTTTTTTTTTTTAACAAAACAGGCTGGCAACAAAGGACTAAGGCATGGGATTAATGACCTGCCTCCATCGTCCTGTATTACCTCAAATTTTCAATGGCTTAAGGTCCTTTTACACGGGCCGATTATCGGCCGAAAAATCGTTCCTAGGAACGCTAGTGCCGATAATCAGCCCGTGTAAAAGTGGCCCTAATCAGCCGACGAACGAGCAAAACGCTCGTTCGTCGGCTGATTGGATCTTTTGGTTTCTACAAAAGATCCAATCTGTCGGGCGCACATCGGCCTGTGTAAACAGGCGATGTGCGCCTGACAGTATGGAGCTTCCCGGCCGCACGAGTGATACAGCGATCACTCGTGCGGCCCGGCGCTCGATTCATCGGGCCATGTAAAGGCTCCCTGCCCGAGCGCCGATATCGCTGAAGGAGACACATCGGCCCGTCTAAAAGGGCCTTTAGTCCTGGGATCACCAATGGTCATAAATCTAATTACTAATTCCTCAAGACTGCCACAGAGAATTGCCCAGAGGTAATAGGTGGTAATGGTTTTGATGTCTGCCATCCACAACCATATCACCCTTTCTATAGTTCTGAAGGGTTATGACCTTATCGCCCATATATTACGTATCACCACCTCACAATACATACTGGGTCAATTCTCCAAAAAACACTGGCTCACTATTTATCAGGTTATATCTTATGGTTCCTTCTCGACGCATTTCTCAACCAACTACAAGCGGTCTTTCATCAGGAGCTGTGGAACATCAAATTCTCTGACCAAAAATTCAACAGACGCTGCATGCCTCTGATAGCGTGCATGCAGCATGGAGCCTCCAGCACCGTGATGGCCGTGACGCGGGCCACTCCCGCCGTTCTTTAAATTGAGAAACATAATTCCCTCCCACGACCCAGCCTCACAGATGGGATCCAATCAGAAAAGAGGGGGCAGCCTGTCCCCGCCCCATCTGCCGATGACAAGCGCGCTTAGGTATCGGGGAAATATAATTGATAGTGTGATATCAGGGCTTAATAGTTTTCCATCAGGTGAAGAAACTCCGAAAATGTAAGAGCCCTATTAGAAACACAATCGAAAAATAAGGTTAAGATGTTGCAAACATAGGACATTGTTACAATCCTTAATCCGCTAGACATCCGAAGCTGCTATGCGCTAGATGTCTCATAATACAAGTGATTCCAGCAGAACCATTTACAGGTAGCGTACCCCCGACATTAGGAATAAGTCATCCGAGGCCTACTATCCCCTCATAAATAAAATATCCTCCTGGAAACCAAGCGGACGTTAGTAATACAGCGGAATCATTGATGCCTAGCTGGATTGTTATAAATGAAGTGCTAAAAATAATCCAAAAAGGGGGGTCCTGGAGATGTTCATTCACTTCGTGGCAGAATGATCTACTTGCCATTCTCTCGGGGTATCAAGAGACTATCATGATGAAATAAGTGGTCTGGGAATCACTCATTACGTATATAGTTGTCCCTGGATGTAATAACCAGCACATCATTTTATTGATGCAGAGCTGGTCAGTGTGGATTTTGAGTATTCAGATTATCCAATGAAGGACACATAAGATATGAAGTCATTACACCCCTTGGGTGTAACAGTATTTAGTGTGAACATCCACTGGGCCTCCTTCCTCAGCAATAATACATCAATATCCCCCCCTCTCGGTGGTGATCTTACATGCTCGATCCCCTGGAACACGATGCAATTGCTTTCATTAGTATGACAATCGGCAATATGTTGCGCAAAAGGGGTATCATCCTTCTTACTGATACTCAATAAATGTTCCCCTATGCATCTTCTGAATTCTCTTTGTTTTTCCAACATATTGCTTGTTACATTTGCAAGTGGCTACATAGATCACGCCTACGGTCTTGCAATTTATGAATGACTTGATCTTGTAGCTCCGCCCAGTTAATGAACTAGTCACAAGGTCGCCCTTCAAGATGGCTTTGCATGCCACACATCTCCCACACTTAAAGATACCATTTGGTTTGTGTGATAACCACGTTTCAGCTGTAATACCATTAAAAGCACTGTGTACAAGTCTGTCCCTCAGATTTTCCCCCCCGGTGATACGTAATGAGTGGGCGCTCTCCTACCAAATGACCCACCACCAGATCTGATTTTAAAAGATCCCAGTGGTCAGTCAGTAGGGTCCGGATCTCCCTATGTGCAACATCATAGGTGCCAATAATACGTGTCTCTGAACTATTCTTGGGATGCAGTAGATTTTTTCCCCTTTTACACGAGCGAGTTTTCCGCGCGGGTGCAATGTGTGACGTGAACGCATAGCACCCGCACTGAATCCTGACCCATTCATTTCAATAGGTCTGTGTACATGAGCAGTTTTTTTTTTTTTCACGCATCAGTTCTGCGTTGTGTGAAAAATGCAGCATGTTCTATAGTCTGTGTTTTTTCACACAGCCCTAGTCCCATAGAAGTGAATGGGGCTTTAGTGAAAAACGCATTGCATCCTGAAGCAAGTGCGGATGCAATGCGTTTTTCACTGATGGTTGCTAAGTGATGTTGTTTGCAAACCTTCAGGTTTTTTTTTTTTATCACGCGCGTGAAAAACGCATTGCACCCGCAATGAACTGAACGCAAATGCAAACAAAACTGACTGAACTTACTTGCAAAATGGTGCGATTTTTCCTGAACGCATCTGGACCTAATCCGTCACGCTCGTGTGAAAGGGGCCTTTCTCTCTCGCATGTTACAGCACGTTGGTATGCTTCCTTTAATGTTGCCAATGGATAGCCCCCTTGTTCAAACCTCCTCTTCAGGTCATTGGCTGATGACTTGAAATCCGTCCACTCTTGCTCTCAAATATTGTGCCCTAGGAATGCCGCTCTTGAGCGGAAGCCGATGTCCACTATCCCATCTCAAGAGGGCATTTGTCGTCGTGGTTTTACTTAACATTTTAGTCATGATCTTTCCAGAGGGATAAATATCAATTGACAAGTCCAAGAATGTGAGGCGAGTCTCATTTATTTCATAAGTGAAAGAGAGACCCAATTGGTTAATATTCAGTTACATTTCAACATACTTCTCAGTATCTAGTATCACAACATTTCCTCTTTTTGTAACCTGTGCAGTGCTTCCTCTTCCTGATCAGTGAGATTACGTGGATACGGACATTCTTAATGCAAAGACCTCAGTTTTTCCGTAATAATTGTGAGGAATGCGTCAAGGGGAGAATATTCACCTATTGGAGGGTGTTTTTTTTTTTTTTTTTATGGTACTTTCAGGTCCGTGAAAGGGAGGTGGGGACAGGACCATTCTCCCTCAGCCAGGAGATCAGCTAATCTCCTAACATCAGATAACTCATCTATATTAATACCTAGTTTAGAACACTGCTCCCTATCATGCATCAGGAAGAATCTTTTCCATTTGAGCTTTCTAATGAATAGATTTATGTCCTTCACCCACACAAAGGGGTTATATTTGCAATCCGGGACAAATGACAGGCCCTTCTGCAACACCTCCATTTCTATACTGGACAATGCTCGTCTGGAAAGATTAATGATCTGCATTTCATCACTAGGTGTTATCTTTATGTGCCCCTCCTGGTTCTCAGTTGGTATTCTTTGGTTGGCGGGTGATGCCTAAAAAAAAAACCCTCTGCCCCCTGGCACTCCCACCTTGTCCTCTTCTAGTGATTTGTCTGCCTCTACCTCTACTCCTCCATTAGCTGGGACTGCCCCTATTATAGTATCAGGATCTGTTTTTCGTAATCGGAGGAGGATTGCTCCGTTTCACTTTGTTTGGTTTTTATTCTTATTTCCAGCAAAATCCAGAATTTTTCCTTCCCTGAAGTCTCTACTATCTCTGATAAATTGGTTATGTTTTCTGTCCTTTAAGTAATCCGTAAATCTTTTTACGCCTTGTTGTAATAGGGTCTCCCTTCTTGTAAAGTCTGTTGCTGAAGATAATTTTTTTGCCGCGTCAATACACTCCTGCAGTTCTACGGTGTTTTTGGCTAACACCTCCCTCTCCTCATCCAGGAGAAGCTTCATTAATCTGAGCGATGATTCTACAGACTCCTTCTCTCACCTTTTCATAAACTCATCAGACGTTGATTCCTGATTCCTATATACTCTTGTGAGATTTTTTAAAAGTAGAAGTTATACTTGGTTTAATCCTAGACGACGGATTCACTAATTGATAGCAGATTTATGTACTCAAACTAGATTAGATTCACGTTAAAACCAGGGCTGTGGAGTTGGTAAGACACAGCCCCAACTCCGACTCCGATAACTTTAAACAAACTTTGCATAAATCAATAGTACAGATATGTCATGACAAAAAAAGTTTGTAATATATGTTTTGCTAGATATGTTTAATCTGAACTTTCGGTATCAGGCTTTTCTGTGGGTACAGCTCACTAAGGGCCTGATGTATGAGAACTGTCTAGGTCTAAGACTTTCTTTGTTGCCCATAGCAACCAATCAGCGCTCCCCTTTCATTTCTCCAGAACACGATATGGAAAGGGGAGCTCTAATTGGTTTCTGTGGGACAGTTTTCATCCATAAGGCCCTAGGTGTTTTCCATCATACTGCTTCACAGTCTAGAAAGTGAAACTACTAACAACCATATCACCCTCTCTATAGTTCTGAAGGGTTCTGGTCTCATCGCCCATATATCATGTATCACCACCTCATAATACATATTGGGTGAATTCTCCAAAAAATACTGGCTCACTATTTAACAGGTTCTATCTTATGGTTCTTGCTCGATCCGTTTCTCAACCAACTACAAGTGGTCTTTCATCAGGAGCTGTGGAACATCAAATTCCCTGACCAAAAATCAAAACAGACGCTGCATGCCTCTGATAACGTGTGTGCAGCATGTGCCTTAAACAAGCCAACTAACCTCCATTTTTTTAAAGGGTTTCTGTCATCAGGTTTCACCATATTAAACCGGATGACATTTGCAATGTGCAAATGTCACCTGAGGTCTAATATGGTAATATTTTCAAGATCTGTGTCCCCGTTTTTGTTAAAAAGAAACTTTTGTAATATGCAAATTAACCTTACTAGGTGCAGGGGGCGTTTTCCCCACCTCCAGGAACGCGTCATCGCCGATGATTGACAGGGCCAGGCAGCTCCCTCTATCTGCTGCTGGCCCTGTCAGCGCTGCAAATCCCACGCCGTGTGTCCTTCATTCGGCGCAGGCGCAGTGAGTGCAGCTGGCTGCCGGGCTCCCAGCTTCCTCACTGCGCCTGCGCCGCCTTCTCTTCCGGGTGTAGTGTGACGTCATCGGCGCAGGCGCAGTGAGGAAGCCCAGCAGCCAGCTGCACTCACTGCGCCGAATGAAGGACACACGGCGCAGGCGCGGGATTTGCAGCGCTGACAGGGCCAGCAGCAGATAGAGGGAGCTGCCTGGCCCTATCAATCATCGGCGATGACGCATTCCTGGAGGTGGGGAAAACGGCGCCACTAGGTGCAGTGTTACCGCCCCCTGCACCTAGTAAGGTTAATTTGCATATTACAAAAGTTTCTTTTTAACAAAAACGGGGACACAGATCTTGAAAATATTACCATATTAGACCTCAAGTGACATTTGCACATTGCAAATGTCATCTGGTTTAATATGGTGAAACCTGATGACAGAAACCCTTTAAGTGTGAGTGCGATTTGCGTTACCGTGTATTTGCTGTAAATGTGGCTAGTGCTTCTGTGAGCCTGCTTGCGAGTGGGGTGCTGTGAGGTTTTCTAGGAGCCCCTAATTAATTGGTATATTTAAATATCAGATGGCAGCATGTTGGGGTGCATGAAAGGCTGTGTCGGGGTGTGATCTATGTTCAATCTGAGGCCTGTGTGTAGGGGTGTGAGAAATTGAATGCGTGAAGTAGATCAACCCCAGTTGCATCCGAGTCACGTGACAGGGCGACTCCTGTACATGACACCCCCATACAGTAGAA
This sequence comes from Rhinella marina, assembly GCA_900303285.1. Lineage (NCBI taxonomy): Eukaryota > Metazoa > Chordata > Amphibia > Anura > Bufonidae > Rhinella > Rhinella marina. The sequence continues at coordinate 85,399 of ONZH01019141.1, forward strand.
TGTCTCCTTGTGGCCTGCCACACCATAGAGTATGATGTCTCCTTGTGGCCCCAAGTGTTTTTTTTGTTTTCTTCTAAATAGGTATTTATGACAATATACATTGTTATTGCGATAAATTCATTAACCCTTTCAGTACCGAGCCACTTTTCACCTTAAATCTTTCACCTGGGAGGCCATCTCATGCAATATTTTTATAGAGCAGGTTGTTACGGACGCGGTAATACCCAATATGTCTAACATTTTTATTTTTGTTAAGTTTTACCCATTAGATGCATTTTTGAACAGAATAAAATCTTTTTTTGTGTTTACGTTTTCTGAGAGCCGTATTTTTTTTATTTTTCGGGCGATTGTCTTAGGTAGGGTCTCATTTTTTGCAGGACGAGATGACAGTTTGGTACTATTTTGGGATTAATATGTCTTTTTGATCGCTTGGTATTACACTTTTTGTGAGGCAAGGTGATCAGAAAAGGGCTTTTTTGCACTGTTTTTATTTTTTACAGCGTTTACCTAGCGGGGTGGGTCATGTGATATTTTTATAGAGCCGGTCGATACGGACGCGGCGATACCTAATATGTCTACTTTTTTTTCTTTATTTTTTCCAATTTTTTTTTTAACTTTATTTTGGGAAAATGACTTTTTTTTGCCTTGAAACTTTTATTATTTTTTTTTAACTTCTTTTTTTTACTTTATTTTTTGTCCCAGTCTGGGACTTTAACTTTTGGGGGTCTGATCCCCTGCACAATGCATTACAATACTTCTGTATTGTAATGCATTGGCTGTAAGTGTATTACAATTGTAATACACTTACAGCCTGCTGCCTGTGAGATCCAGGGGGCTGGATCTCACAGGCTTCCGTAGAAGGCAGCCCGATGCCTAAGGAAGGCATCGGGCTGCCTTCTCTGCCGTCGGGTCCCCGTCACAGCAGTGCGGGGACCCGATGGGGATCGCAACCCGACAGGATTCCCGCACGTGCCGCAGTCAGCGCTGACCGCGGCAGTGCGAGGATTAATGCATACAGCCAGTGCATACAGCAGGGGTCCAGCTATCGGCCACTGCCGGACCCCTGTAGCTGATTGGGCGAGCGCAGCTCCTGCGCCCGCCCGATCAGAGCGCCGTACATGTATGGTGCTGGGATTTTTGTCCTGGCTTCCGGCGCTGGTATCCTAAGGGTTAAAGAGATTTCCAGCGAACGTGGAAGAATTTCTTGCAGCCAAATGCCTCTGGGAGACCAATAAAGCGGAGATTGGAACGACACAGCTGTTTTCTTGGTCGTCAAGTTTAGCCAGTAGCTGGTCATATTATTGTTTAAAGAGTGCAGATAACCGACAGGATAGGAGCCACGGTATCTTCCGGTGTCCCCACGTGGTTTTCACCTTTTGATATATGAACACACAGTTTATGAAGATCTTGACACAATAGTGAGATATCAGTTTTGATCTCATCTATCCTGCTTGTAAGAAATGTCTGAGACTCCGTAATTGCTATTAGGACTGTATGTATGTTGGGGGAGGAGGTTGCTCCTCAGTATCAGATGATAGAGGACCCACATTATCTGCAGTCGAAGTATTCTCCAGATTTTCTTTTCCCTGTGACTCAGATTGGCTCCTTAGGATTATAGCTTGTTATAGTAAAATAGTGCAATACAGAGCCACAAATAATGTATCCGATAACAGAGGAGGCCTAAGATGTGCACACCATGTCCTCTAAACAGGCATATGCTATAGAGAAAAATAGGTCTAATTGAACAACAAAATAAACATAGATTATGTAATGGGGGCGCTAGGAAGCTTACCTCAAATATAGCAATAGCCTCGAGACATTCTCCAGCCCCAGCAGGGCACAGTAAAGGAGATATGTTTTCTGTGGTGGCTGAACCACAGTATGAGTGTGCATTATAGCCGAAGATGGTGGACGGAGCTGCCCGTACTGTAAACCTACTTTTCCCAGCCGGTAACTGTTGTTCAAATATTTTATTAAGAAAGGGCAAATAAAAGTACAATACAGACAATCTGAGTGTTGTAAGTCATTGTCACAATATATCGATGTGTAATAAGTTATCCATTATAAAATATTAATGCCCAACTTAGTGATAGTATATAACAAATTTTCAAGAGTAAAACAACATACAGGGAAAGAGGAGAAGGAAGAGGGGGAAAGGGTAGATGTCTTCCTTATGTACCATATCATCAACAAAGATTCACATATAGGATCAATTCCGAGCCTCCGTTTGGGCCAGCCAGTTGTGGAAAGCTGCGGTACCTTTTAAATAGAATCCAATGTGACCAAGTTTTAATGTATCTGTCATCAATACCCTCATCTCCTGCAAAAAGTTCTTCCATTTTACGAATCTCAAACGTCTCTAACCATTCTCTTAAGGAGGGGGTATCAGGAGATTTCCAATATCTAGGCATAACCAAGCGAGCAACCTGGAAAAAGAACCTAAGAAGGCCCTTTTTTAAGATACAAATGGAGCCTGGAAGAATAGACAACACTGCCTCTTCAAGGGACCATTGTGAGGCACCGCCACTCACCTGATTGTATAGATCATTCAAGGCTCTCCAAAAGGAAGTCACCCTGTCACACTGCCACCATATGTGTGACAGATTACCCACCTCTTTACCACAACGCCAGCACAGATCCGGACACGAGGGGTAAAATGAATGAAGAAGTGCTGGGGTTCTGTACCATCTGGATAGAATCTTAAAATTCTTCTCCTGGAGTCTACAGCTAATGGACAACTTGTGAGACAAAATAAAAGCTTTTTCCCACTGTTCCAAGGAGAAAGATCTCCCCAACTACCTCTGCCAGGCTGCCACGTAAGGTAGTGAAGATGGGGTACCTCCATTCTCCTGAAGCAATCTGTAGACCAGAGACACCTGATGTATGGGAGGAGAGGAGTGGAGACATATAGATTCGAAAGGAGTAAGGTCCCTAGCTAGAACCGTACCCGCAGCCCCGCCCCTGCGTGTGCTTACGTGGGGATCACGCGGTACGGTTCAGTCTTTGCCTACCCACACGTGACGTTCCACGCCCCCCTCGGGGTGTGTAAGGTTACATATGGCACGGTTTCACACAGCTGCCTCCTGTCCACGCAGGCACAGGCAGGCCCAGGAAGGGAGAGCGGCCAGCCACTTGGCAATATGCTCACTCACAATCCTGACCGGCTGAGAGACCCCGTTTCGCTATAAGGCCCCTTTCACACAAGCATGACTGATTAGGTCCGGCTGCGTTCAGGAAAACTCGCACCATTTTGCAAACAAGTTCAGTCAGTTTTGTCCGCGCGGGTGCAATGCGTTTTGATGCGTTTTTCACGCTCGTGATAAAAAAACTGAAGGTTTACAAGCAACATCTCTTAGCAACCATCAGTGAAAAACGCATTGCACCCGCACTTGCTTCAGGATGCAATGCGTTTTTCACTGAAGCCCCATTCACTTCTATGGGCCCAGGGCTGCGTGAAAAACGCAGATTATAGAACATGCTTCCTTTTTCACGCAACGCAGAACTGATGCGCTAAAAAAAACGCTCATGTACACAGACCCATTGAAATGAATGGGTCAGGATTCAGTGCGGGTGCTATGCGTTCACGTCACGCATGGCACCCGCGCGGAAAACTCGCTCGTGTGAAAGGGACCTAAGTCTTAACATATAGTCTCAAATTTTTTTGAGCCTTAAATGGGTTTTTCCCATCTTGGATAATGGGGGCATATCGCTAGGATATGCCCCCATTGTCTTATAGGTGCGGGTCCCACCGCTGGGACACGCACCTATATTGAGAATGCGGCCCCAGAAGAGAAGGAGGGCCCACCGCGCATGCGCAGCCGCCCTCCATTCATTTCTATGGGGCTGCCGAAAATACCCGAGCGCTGCCTCGGCTATTTCCGTTGGCTCTATAGAAATTAATGGGAGCCGGGCCGGCTATTTTCGGCGGCCCCATAAAAATGAATGGAGGGTGGCCGAGCATGCGCGGTGTGCCCTCCTTCTCTTCTGGGGCCGTGTTCTCAATATAGGTGCGTGTCCCAGCGGTGGGACCCGCACTTGTAAGACAATGGGGGCATATCCTAGCGATATGCCCCCATTGTCCTAGATGGGAAAACCCCTTTAAGGTCTATAGGGAGATCCACAGATTTCCCATTTAAGTTATAAAGACCTTCATAATAGGATTGAAATTCCTGTAGGATGTCTTTAGTGGCGTGAATGCTGCCTCCCTCTCTCCAATTAAGGGTGGCGATGTATGAAGTATTATGTCAAGGTCTCAGCATCCTAGCCAATAGTCTATCACTCTTATTCCCCTGCCCATAAAAAGCTTCTTAAGTTTATCTCTGGCTCCTAAATATTTTTGGTCAATCAGTTTTCTGAGGGCCGTCCTAGTGTCACATAGCTCCTGGTAGTCCTCAGAAGAGAGGAAGCCTTTGTGTCTCTTCTTCAGAACCAATAACTTCTGAAGGAGAGCACCAATCTCCACAGACCTCATCTTCTTAAGTCTAGAGGCATGTGAAATGAGTCTACCCCGTACCACACATTTTAGGGCTTCCCATTGGATAGTGGGGCTAGAGGAATCCTCAGCATGTATCTCCACAAACTCCGAGATAGCAGACCTGACATCTGCCATGCAGACCGAGTCCCTGAGAATATTGTCATTAAGCTTCCAAGAGCCCCTGGGGCGGGTTGAATCCCCCAGCCCAAGGGACACCCAGGTAAGGGAATGGTCAGAGAAGAGGATAGGTTCAATAAATGCTGAAGGAGATAAGTCCAATAGTGAATGTGAGATAAAAATGTAGTCAAGGCAGTGATATGAATTGTGAGTGGAAGAAAAGAAAGTGAAATCTTTTGTAGTGGGAGAGAGAATGCGCCAAATGTCCACCAGTCTCAAAGACTGAAGGTGTCTCTTGAATCTATGGACCACCCAGAAGAAATAGAGGACCTACCTGAGGAGGTGTTTAATGCAGTGTCCAATGGAAAATTGAGATTACTTCCTAGGGTAATCGGCAGGCAGTTTTATAAGTCGTCCAAAGCCGCAAACACCGAGGAGGCGAACACCAACTGCCCTGTATTAGGGAAATGTACATTGGCTATTACAAGTGTTCTGGAAGAGATAGTTTAAAAAATAGGTTCCGCCCTGTATTGTCCATTTTTGTATTTAGTATGGTATAAGGAACCGATTTGTGAATGGCTATGATCACACCTCTAGCTTTGGCATCAGCAAACGTTCTATGAAACCACACTGAGAAAAACCTATTCCTGCAAGAGGGAACATGCCCCGATTTAAAGTGTGTTTCCTGCAGGAGGGCAATCGCAACCTTGTGCTTATGGAGGTTATACAGAATTTGGTTCCTCTTGGCTGGCTCATTCAAACCGTTTACATTGTACAAGCATACTTTTAGAGACGCCATAATTCTAAGCAAAAAGGTACATCAGTCAACAGATACCTGTACACAGGAAGGGACGAGGAAAACAGGGAGGGAAGTGAAACAAACAAGGGGAAACAGTAAAGCAGCTCACTATGGCACATATAATCCAATAAGTAACGTATAAATTCCAAGCAAATCAGCAGCAAAGTGGGAGATATCACTTCTGCTACCACTATGTAAGAGAGGGGTAGTGAAAGCCTCGACGTAGCGAAAGGCCCCCCTCCACCTCTGCTCCAGGGGAACATCACATAACCCCACAGAGAAAAAAAAAGAACATAAACATTATTTTTGAAGCTATCCAACAATTAACATAAGAATAGAGTACACACCCATAGTTATTTGTAGGACAGGAACCCTCCAGGGTAGCCAGAAACGGATTACCCTTCCCCCGCGCTGCCACACAGCGGCAGGGAAGGGGGGGAAACCCCACCCCAGAGGAGGCCCCCGTCCCAGCTCCCTCTTATACAGGAGCATAAAAGAAAAGAAGAAACCTCCAATCCTCTAATCGGGAGGCATAAACAATAGGTCATACAAAAACACTGCAAAAAGTATAACACCCTCATGGGAGCTTCCGCTGTTTAGATGACTCTTGGGGCAGTGGCGATGGTGAGGGCACAGTCAGCCAGTCAGGGATAGAGACCAGTGGCAGTTCAAAAGTCACCAAAAACTTGGGAAGATCATCTGGGTCCTTGAATATCGCCGATCTGCCGTACTTCCTGGCATGTAGTTGGAATGGATAGCCCCACCTATATGTAATGTCCTTTTCTTTCAATAACGTAATAACAGGCGTAGTTGTAATGTCCTTCTGGACAGGTCTAGCAGGATCTGGATAGGTGCTCCTCCAACTTCCAATTTCTCCAACTGGCGGGCAGCTCTCAGAATTTCCTCCTTTATTTTGAAGAAGTGCACTCTGCATACAAATAAATGCACTGACTACAACTTTTTTTTTTTCAGTTCGTTCTATTGGATCAATTGCCCTTCGAAAAGCAGAGAACATTGATTATAGATATCACTTTGATGTTTTCAGCGTCAATTTCAATGAGGAACTTGTTGCACTTTATGGAGGCAGTCTGCAGAAGCAAACCCAATTTGTTCATGTATGCATTAAAGCAATCCTACGCCTTTATAAGGTAAGATTTATGTTAAACGTTGTCTCTCAGTACTAACCAATCAGGAACTCCTTTCCTAAATGAGCTTGGTTTGCTATTCTGACAGTAACCTCCATCTTTCTCTCTTGTTGTCCCTTCCTCTCCCCCTCACTCCATCCCACCCTCTGTATTTCTCTCTCTCTCTCTCTTTAAGTATCCCATTCTTGCGTGGTAAAAGGGTTTCTGTCAGCAGAATCAACCCCCTTAGGAGGCCCCTTTCACACCTGCGGCAGGGGACTCCGCACTCAGTTATAGTACTTTTGTTCCGGTCGCCTCTCGGCAGGGGTCCCGTGCTGCGGCCGGATCCGCGGCCCGCCCCATTACCGTGAATGTCAGCAGAATCTAACTCTGCTATTGTTAGGGTTATTCATGCCCCCGTTCCTGCAGAATTCTTACTTTTGTTATGCAAATTAGCTATAATTCTGCAGGAATGGGGGAATGAATAACTCTAACAATAGCAGAGTTAGATTCTGCTGACAGTAGCACATTACTAATGTCAGCCAGTTTAAGGGGGTTAATTCTGTTGACAGAAATGATGGCCGCCAACGAGGTTGGAGATGTCAAGGAGAGTGCTATGCGTCAGCCACTGTTGTCTTATATTATTTTTATATTGTCCTGGATTTGTTGCTGGATCCATTGGCCTGTACCTCCATATTATATTTGGCCTGCTGTGCTGCCATTGTCTTCAATTTCTATTTCAAGATATATATGTAGATATTGATTTATCTATCTAACATATTATATAAAATAGCAAAAAGGTAGCACTCCAAAATCTATGAAAAATCAAAAAATGCTTTTATTCACCTATGTGGCGCGACGTTTCGGCTCAGCACTAGAGCCTTTCTCAAGCAGTTATACAAGTGAACAGATTATATATATATATATATATATATATATATATATATATATATATATATATATACAGTGCATGTGCAATAAATCATGAATCAATATACATAATTAAACATAAACAAAAATATAGTGCAAAAAGTGCAGTTTTTTAGTACATCAAAATATATTCATATAAATGTGCACATAATTATCATAGCCCTATATATAATACAGTGAGTACACCAAATCACATAATACCATGATTAATATGCATTATAAAACGTGATTGTACCTGTATACTTCATATGCAAATGATTATTTAATGAATAAATCAAATCAGTGGGCCTCAGTGTTGTTCACTGATGAAAGTCGATTCATGCTGAGCAGAAATGATGGTCGCCAACGAAGTTGGATATGCCAAGGACAGTGCTATGCGTCAGCCACTGTTGTCTTATATTGTTCTTTCTATTGTCCTGGATTTGTTGCTGGATCCATTGGCCCGCATCTCCATATTTATATTTGGCCTGTTGTGCTGCCATTGTCTTCAATTTCTATATCAAGATATATAAATATTTATGTAGATTCAGCAAAAACGCTTCCGTTCCTGATAATATAACCATCTGCATCCGTTATGAACGGATCCGGTTGTATTATCTTTAACATAGCCAAGACGGATCGGTCATGAACTCCTTTGAAAGTCAACAGCATTACTTGGACGTTACTCCGCCTCCTTAGGGGCCGGAAACAACTAGATCGGTGCAATAAAACGCCTCCTCCAATATCCTGCTCCAGTTGTTTCCTGTCCCTCAGGAGCGCAGGAGAGTCGTTGCAACACAGCGCACAGCCTTTGGGTTTGTTATCCCGGTCCTGGTACCGGTGGGCTTATGCAGTGGGTAGAGACGCGAGACTCCTACATCAGCGGGGTGGGATGTCATCACGCCAGAAGTGATGACGGGGGCGTGATGACGTTGTCTAGCTGGCGTCCTCCACCCCTTTTAAAGTGAAGACAAGCGCAGGACTGGGAACCGCAAGGCAGTGAGAGTGAACTGCTGTTCCTGCTACTCCCTGGTTTCCCACGTGGTGTGCGATATCCTTGGTATCTGAAGGGGACGCTCTCCACAAATCATCTGATCCTCCCAGACCCTCCAGTCTGGTAAGCCTCCTCCAGGAGGGTCCATATTTTTGGGCATTCTATATATCCGCTGGGTTCTCATTCTTCCTTTATTTCAGATGGCTGAGAGTCTCCTTTGCATTATAGGGCAAGGAGATCTCAAAAGCCAGTGGAGAGCCATCACAGAAGAAGAGATGCACTATTTGTAAAAAAGACCCTTCCTGCTTCTGTTAAGAAATGGCTATGTGAAAAATGTACAGACAAAGTAGTCTCGGAGGAATCCGTCCTTAATTGAGAGCATGAGAAGTTTGATTAAAGAGGAAGTGGGGGCAGTGGTGGATGCTAAACTTGCCATGGCTGTACCAGGACCATCTACCTCAAAATCTCTATCACAGGTTATTGAAGATAATGATTCAGAGGTTGATGAAGGTGAAATCTCTTCTGATGTGGGTTCAAGTGATATGGATGACACTGCGGGTCGTTCGCTTTGCTCGATCGAAGACACTGAGTCCCTTCTAAAAAACATCAGAGCCACCATTAATTTAGAAGAACCCCTTTCAATCCAAGACCAGATGTTCCTAGGTTTAGGGGATAAGACAAAGGGAGTATTTCCAGTCCATAATAGTATAAAAAATATGATACGCAATGAATCCTGAAAAAAGGAAGATAACATCAAGAATGTTTAAGAGAAAATATCCCTTTACAGACGAGGACTCTGCTCTTTGGGATAAAACCCCAAAGGTTGACGCCCCTATTGCAAAAATCTCTAAAAAGTCTTCACTTCCCTTTGAAGACATTGGATTGCTCAAAGACCCGATGGACAAAAAGTGTGAGGCCCTTCTTAAAAAAGCATCGGAATCTTCTACAGCTTCCTTTTAGACCCGGTATAGCAGCCACATATACGGCCCGAACCCTTGCCATATGGTTATCACAGCTAGAGGAGCAAATTGAATCACCTAGGGAGGACATCGTGTCATCTATTCCTGTACTGAAGCAAGCGCCAAATTTTTTTGTCTGATCATCAGCGGACATTGTTAAATTATCAGCTAGATCCGCTGCGTTAATGAACCCTTCTCGCAGAGCTGTATGGCTAAAGCCCTGGTCTGGGGGACACTGCCTCAAAGAATAGATTGTGTTCCATCCCATGTGAGGGAGATAGACTTTTCGGATCATTATCAGATGATATTCTGGAAAAAGCTTCCGATAAAAAAGGATTAGAGCAAAGAGCAAAGGATTATCTAATCCAGTCATAGATATGTTGATGCAGAGTCGGAAAACAGTGACGTCAAAAATATATCTTATCTAATATAATATCTAATAAGGACTTGACCTTTGGGAGGAAAGTTTTGTCGGCTGTTATCCCACCCTAGTTTGGTTCTGTTAATCCTCCAGGTAATGTCGTTGTGGAGGCGAGAGGAAAAAACATAAATTACTCTTACTGATAATTGGATTTTCGTTTTAGACTCCACAACGGCATGGAGAATTTCCTACCCTCATTTGTTTTCTCTTGTTATATTGTTATTTTGTGGAGAATATCCTTATTGTTCTTTGTTCAGAGAGATTATTTAATAAAACCTTTGCATTTACCCTTGAGTTACTAGGTTATTAACTGGGTTAGGCTACTTTCACACTGGCGGCAGGCCTGATCCGGCAGGTGAAGGGTGCTGCCGGATCAGGCCTGCCGCAGTGACATGTGTGGAGCCGGAACCGCGCTCCGGCCCCACAAATGTCACACAGTACATACATACACATAAACATAAACATACACACACATATAGACAAACAAACACACATACATACTTACATGCTCCCCGGCAGGTCTTCGGAGCGTCAGAGGGACAGGACGGCTCACACAGGTCACGATTCCCCACAGCGCCCTCTGCTGGGCGCCTGGTGGAATCGTCACCTGTGCGCGCCGTCCTGTCCCTCCGACGCTCCGAAGACCTGCCGGGGAGCATGTAAGTATGTATGTGTATTTGTATGTCTATATGTGTGTTTATGTTTATGTTTATGTTTATGTGTATGTCTGTGTCTGTATGTGTCTATGTGTAGCCGGATCTGTAATGAACTCCATTGAAAGTCAATGGAGGGCGGATCCGGTTACCATTATGGTCACACCAGACGGATCCACCCCCATTGACTTGCATTGGGGGTCATTCCGGATCCGTCTTGGTGCGGATGCCTGGACCGGAGAGCAAACCGCAGCATGCTGCGGTTTGTTCTCCGGTCTGAAGATGGAACGGAATGCTTTCAGGAGCATTCCGTTGTCTTCAGTTCAGTTTTGTCCCCATTGACAATGAATGGGGACAAAACTGAAGCGTTTTATTCCGGTATTGAGCCCCTATGACGGAACTCAATACCGGAATTTTAAAACGCTAGTGTGAAAGTAGCCTTAGAATATTGGAGGAGCTGTTAAGGAGGTGGAGTAATCTCCAGGTAATGCCATTGTGGAGGCTAAAAGGAAAATCCAATTACCGGTAAGAGTAATTTGTTTTTTTTTCGGTACTGAGCCCCTATAACGGAACTCAATACTGGAAAACTTAAACGCTAGTGGGAAAGTAGCTAAAACAAGTCCTTCCATATAACAGTCAGGAACAGCTGCTAATACTGCAACTAATTAAAAACTAATACAGATATTGTACCAGAGAAGAAGCCTTGATTGATCTGAGTCTGAGACATTGTATGTTGAGTCTAGTTTCAACTTACGATAGGTCAGAAGAGACCATTGTATGATGAAAATATTGTATCCTGAGGCCATTGTATATTGAGGGATGGATATATATATATATATATATATATATATATATATATATATATTAGATTTGTGCGAACGTGCTCGTAATGATCGGATCCCCTGCGCTCGCATGGCCACAGGCATCCGGATCCGTCCTCACCTGACTGTAAGTCAATGGAGGCGGATCCGTTTGGTATGACACACGAGTGTGTCATACCAAACGGATCCATCCCCACTGACTTGCAGTTGGGTGAGGAGGATGGATCCGGATGGCTGCGGCCATGCAAGCGGCTCAACTCTAATATTTCTATATATATACTAGCAGAAAGACCCGGCTTCGCCTGGGTATATTTCATCTATTTCATTTAATGTTTCTGTGTGTCATTGCAGAGAGAAAGTCAATGCAGCTGACAGAAGTTGATTTTTACCTTCATTTTTTCAATCCCCATTGGCTGCGGAGTGGGAGAGGGTGTGGCCTGACAGTCGGGGTGTGGCTTAGTGAAACCTGGAGCAGGTGTTGTAAGTCCTTCTTTTGAGAGTGGTGTGAATCACAGGTCGGTGCCATGGTAATTTATGAGGACACACAATGGGTAGCAGTGAAAGATTTACTACTGAACGGTCATAGTCTAAAATTAGTCTAAAACATAAGTTATATTTATGGTAACCGGAACACCCCTTTAACAGTATCATCCACAGCGCTCTGCCCCTTTAAAGCATTGAATAGAAATGACTGGATTGTTACCGGAGATCCTCAGCTGGCTGCTAATTACCTGGCTGTGTTGTTATGGAAACCTGCCCTCCCTGTGTGTGTCTGTGCAGAGAATGGCAGTTGGGGTTTAAAACCAATGCTGTCAGGCTAATATTGGCTAATGCAGGTCATATTTTGGGAATATCTCGGGAACGTTATGTCCTAGAGAGATGAGACCTGGTCTAAAACCTTCCCGGGCACCTGATGTACCTGTGTGCCGAATTTGGTGAAAATCGGTCCAGTAGTTTGGTCTCACCTAGAGAACAGACAGACAGACAGAAACTCATTTTTATAATATTAAGATAGATAGATATATAGATAGAGATATATATATATATATATGTATTAGCAGAGGTGTAGCTAGGCTTTCCTGCACCCGGGGCAAGGATCCAGTTCTGCGCCCCCTCAAAGCCCCGCCCATCAAAGCCCCGCCCAAGCTCCACCCCATCCAAGCTCCGCCCCCACCCAAGACCAAAGCTGATTTTAGACGTAAGATATCTTCACACACGTTTTTGCAAATATCTATAATAATTCAGGAGCATCAATTCTTGTGAAGTACCATGATGTCTTTATTATTCCAGTTTAAAGTTTACAAAAACTTTGTCAGCAAACTGCTATAAATGTCCACCCCAAATGGAGCCAGGAACTTAAACTCTTAAAGAACACCCCCCACCTCTCCTGACATGTTTGACTTAGTAAATACTTGCATTCTCCATGTACTAATTCCGGAGCATCTGTTGTTATGGCCCTCTGATATGCCTTTCCTACATTATTCCTGCTAGAAGTAATGATTGAATGGCCAGCATCCAGCATCCTTTCTTATGACGTTGTAAATGTTCACACAAGGGGACGTGATAGTGAGAAACAAGTTCAATCATATTCCGACACTTTCCACTTTTTGGATCTGCAAAATCAAAATTTTCCTGTGAACCTCTCAAAGCACTACCCTGTCTGGCCAAGTGCATTATCACATCAACTATAACACGAAGAACTTCCTTCCAGTGGTTTTCTTCATGAACTATCTGGTCTTGAAGTTCCCTGTCAATGCCACCCTTGCCTATTGAAGACTCAAGGGTTTTCCATGAACAAAAACTCATTTTATGGCTCAAAGAATTTTCATGTTCTGGAATTCTCTCACTTAATTTTTTCCACAATGTGAAACCTTCCTGTTTCGCCAAAACTGATCGTTTTTGTTCTGCAAGTACTGAAAACATTCTACACGGTATACAGTACAAGGCGTTTTTTGACTTGCTATATTCTAACCATGACCTACGTACTTTTTGCCCATTTGGCATCTTTTTAAAAAAACAGTCTATTGACAGTTTTCTGCCATCTCTGAAACTGTTGCTGACATCAGGTTCTACACTTGTTGTTCTCATTCTAGTAACAAAGCACCTTTGTCTATCCGAAAATTTGGCAGGCCATGTTCTTGGGTCATAACAGTCAAAGACAAAGGTAGACTCACCCTGTAAGGCTTGTGAGCAAGATACTGAGGGGGTGTTCAACTCCTGTTCTTCGACATTTGTAGTTCTGTTATAGCATTCTGGTGGTTCTGTAGCGACATCTGCAGTCTGCTGTACTTCATGCCCTGCTCCAGTTGTACCTTCTTCATTCTCAATCTCACAGATTATGTCGGCATCCAAATTGACTGTAATTTCAACCAAAAAAAAAGGAACCAAAAAGGTTTAAGTCAACAGACATGATGGTTATAAAAAAAGGACATGAACAGGTAAAGAATGTTTGGCTCTCTCACCATGTGAGCAAGATACTGAAGGGATATGCAACTCTGGCTCTTGGGCACTGGTAGTGGTAAAGCGTTGTGAGGCATCTGTAACGACATCTGCAGTCTGCTCTACGTCTTGCTCGGTCACAGTTTCACCTTCCTGACTTTCATTCTCAGTGGTTATTTTGCCATACACATTTCATGTGATTTAAAAAAAGATTATCCCTGATGCTTAAAAAATACAGGACATGAGCAGATAAAACTTGCTTGTTTTTTTTCTTACTGTGTGAGCAAGATGGGGGGTGTTCAAATCCTGGGGTGTTCAAATCCTGTTCTTGGGCATGTGTAGTGCTGGTAAAGCATTGTGAAGCATCTGTAGCGACATCTGCAGTATGCTGTGCGCCATGATCTGTCACAGTTAGACCTTCTTGACTCTCAAGCTCAGAGATTATTTTGGCATCCACATTTCCTGTGATTTCATCAACAGGAAGAAAGGAAACAAAAAACACTGTTCAAAGTTGAGTGACATGTCCAATGTGATGATTAAAAGTAACCTGTCAGGTTAAACATGGTGTCTGACGGCAGATACCGTGTTATAGAGCTGGAGTAGTTGAGCAGATTGATGTACAATTTTGTGGGCCAATATTTATTAGCACTTGCATTTCATTCATTCATATCCTTGGTCATGTTGGGCTTTGAAGTGAATTGACAGTGATTGACAATCTACTCAACTCGCCCTGCTCTATAACATGCTGCCGGCAGATTACACCACAATTGTGAAATAAGTCACATTTTTTCAGATACAACATACAACACTTGCACATACTGTACATGCCTACCTTCATTGTCTTTTTTTTTATTCAGCCATGAACACAATAGAGATGAAAACACGTTAGCTTGTTTCTCTCTATCCTTGGCTCTTTTTCTGAATTGTGCTCCTGATGGTCTCTTGGACATTATATGATTCTGGGTATTGCCACACTTTGAGTGAGAAATCCAAGCCCAATCACAGTAATAGGTAAAGAGACCTAAGACACACATGTCAGGAAAGTTAAGGATACTCTAAGTGACTATTCATTTAAGAACATCCACATAGTTGCAGGAAGTAATGACCACTATATAGCTTTACCTTCTTCAGCTTAAATCTTCCCTTATGTATGGCCAAGAATCCACGCCAAGTTCTTCACAGACTGAATACCTAAACAAAATATGTGATTGCTAGCTTGTACACATAAGGTCCAGCCAAGAACCTAGGAGCATACTACCCACAAAGGCCTTCTATAGGATGCCTCAAACCTTACGTTGAGTGGTCTGTATGTAGGGGGTCAATTATCATGGGTACTAACTGTATGTCATACGTGCATTGTATAATTTTGCAGCATATGTTCATAATGGTTTGAGGAAGGATTATAGAATAGTTGGGTTCAATGTCTTGTTGTAGACATGCTAAGCAACCTGTATATGTGACCCTATTTAGGAGACATTTCATTTTCGTAAGGCATAACAGGAGAAAATGCACAACACCCATTTTGTTGTGAATACGGCAACACCCCATATGTGGTGGTTGTACTGTTTGGCCACATGGCAGTTAGTTTTGTGAATATGGTATCAAAGGGGCTTAAACACAGTCAGTAACTAGTGACTGCCAGTAATTCTACTGGGGGGGGACAATCCCCCTTTTCTATATCAAATAGAAAACATTCAAACTGAGCAGTTGCAAAGCTACAATTCAAGATTCATTCAAAGTGCCACCCTGGCAGTTGACAGCTGATACCTGGGGCCCTTATGTACCCACATCAAGTTGATGCCACTGGTACAGCAGCAGCAGGACATGGACATGGCTGTCAGTAACTGACAGGGTAGACAAATGACCTGCCTCTGATCAAGAAATTGCAGCTTTACAACCGCTTAATCAGTCAGTGCATGAGTCAGGTCAGGAAAGGCTTGGTGATGGGGGGGGGGGGGGGGTTAATTTTCTATCACTCTGGAGAGACTCTGATACCTGAGTGACCACACAGTATAGAGGCAAAATGGGGCCAAAATTAAGTCTTTATTAATTTAATATAGCTGTATTATTCTCCCTCCCTGACTGACTATGCCCATTTGCCACCTTGGTCCCTGAGGACAGGCTATTAGAAGAAGCAGCAGCGAGCAGCCTTACTGACTCATTCTGGTCAGAGACTTACTAGTCTTAAGAAACAAGTAGGGTGTAGGGCAATATAAAAATTATTTGTGACCACCACCAGTCCCTGTCCCCTCACCTCCAGGGCAGCAGTGGGCCAGCTGAAACAAACAAACTGAGAAGTGGAGCAACAACAATTATTTGTGTGACCTGACCAGCAGTCCCCCTGTCCCCTCAGGCTCACCGCTCACCTCCTCCAGGGCCAAGGAAGGCCAGCGATCAGACAGACTCCGAGTCCACACCGTCCTCCTCCACAGTTCAGCAGCAGGGCCAGGCCAGTGGCAGATCTGCTCCGACCTCCACCAACACGGCAGGCTGCAGGCAGGCGGGCTCCTCGCTCCTCTCTCTCCTCCTCAGTCTCCTCTCCAAAGGGCGGGAGTTCTTCCCGCGCTCCTTTATTGCCCGGCCAGCCAGGGCGATGCGTCTGACTGACGTCAATGCGTCAGTGTACGCCAGTCTGAGCGCAGCCCTCAAGCGCTGCGGCCTGGCCCCTTCCTGGCTGATCCGATGGGATTGGTTGGAGATTGTTTTAGTCGTGGCAGTAGTGAAATAAACTTTGGGCTGGCTGCGCCCCCCAAGTGCTGCGGGCAGTCTGCGCCCGGGGCACATGCCCGGTCTGCCCCCCCCCTCGCTATGCCCCTGTATATTAGTGATACAATGCAGGATTGGTGGTGGAAGGGAGGTATATTTCCCCAAGATTCCTCTGCTATGTGAAGTAGCAGGTGAAAGCCTCTCACCTGTGAGATACAGTAATTAATGAAGCAGCACAGAGGGTGGGGATATAACAGACCAGGAGGTCAGTCAGTCTCTCAGACTTTCTGTGTCACCAGGCAGTCTGTGTGAGTGAGCCAACCGTCAGTAAAAGGTTGCTGAAATTCTTATTTTGTGAGCTGAGAGGGAGAAGCCCTCCAGCAGGTAGACAGGGACATTATATGTATAGCAAGTGCCAGACAGGCTAGGTTTTATTTTGCTGTTTTGTTATTTTATCTGCAACCTTATCAATAAACATGGCTACAAGTCAGCTTAAAACTTATACCTCGGTGTTTGATCTGAAATGGATGGCACAGACGAGTGTCCTTTGACCCCAGTAAAGGCGATCCCGAGCGTAACCCCTATATATATATATATATATATATATATATATATATATATATATATATATATAATGTGTGTGCCGTATTTTTCACTTTATAAGACTGACTTTTTTCCCTCCAAATATATATATCTATATGTGTATACAGTGCCTTGCGAAAGTATTCGCCCCCCTGGAACTTTTCAACCTTTTGCCACATTTCAGGCTTCAAACATAAAGATATAACATTTAAAATTTTTGGGGAAGAATCAACAAGTAGGTCACAATTGTGAAGTGGAAGGAAATTTACTGGATCATTTAAACTTTTTTTTGTAATAATAAAACTGAAAAATGGGGCGTGCAAAATTATTCGGCCAACTTGCATTAATACTTTGTTGCGCCACCTTTTGCTGCGATTGCAGCTGCAAGTCGCTTGGGGTATGTCTCTATCAGTTTTGCACATCTAGAGACTGAAACTCTTGCCCATTCTTCCTTGCAAAACAGCTCGAGCTCTTTGAGGTTGATGGAGAGCGTTTGTGAACAGCAGTTTTCAGTTCTTTCCAAATATTCTCAATTGGATTCAGGTCTGGACTTTGACTTGGCCATTCTAAGACCTGGATATGTTTATTTTTGAACCATTCAATTGTAGATTTTGCTTTATGTTTGGGATCATTGTCTTGTTGGAAGATAAATCTCCGTCCTAGTCTCAGGTCTCTTGCAGACTCCACCAGGTTTTCATCCAGAATGGTCCTGTATTTGGCTCCATTCATCTTCCCATCAATTTTAACCATCTTCCCTGTCCCTGCTGATGAAAAGCAGGCCCAAACCATGATGCTGCCACCACTATGTTTGACAATGGGGATGGTGTGTTCAGGGTCATGAGCTGTGTTGCTTTTACGCCAAACATATCGTTTTGCATTGTTTCCAAAAAGTTGGATTTTGGTTTCATCTGACCAGAACACCTTCTTCCACATGCTTGGTGTGTCTCCCAGGTGGCTTGTGGCAAACTGTAAACAAGACTTTTTATGGATATCTTTGAGAAATGGCTTTCTTCTTGCCACTCTTCCATAAAGGCCAGATTTGTGAAGTGTTCGACTGATTGTTGTCCTATGGACAGACTTTCCCACCTCAGCTGTAGATCTCTGCAGTTCATCCAGAGTGATTATGGGCCTCTTGGCTGCATCTCTGATCAGTCTTCTCCTTGTTTGAGATGAAAGTTTAGAGGGACAGCCGGGTCTTGGTAGATTTGCAGTGGTCTGATACTCCTTCCATTTCAATATGATCGCTTGCACAGTGCTCCTTGGGATGTTTAAAGCTTGGGAAATCTTTTGGTATCCAAATCCGTCTTTAAACTTCTCCACAACAGTATCACGGACCTGCCTGGTGTGTTCCTTGGTCTTCATGATGCAGAACCCTGAGACTATCACAGAGCAGGTGCATTTATACGGAGACTTAATTGCACACAGGTGGATTCTATTTATTTTCATTAGTCATTTAGGACAACATTAGATCATTCAGAGATCCTCAATGAATCCCCTTATCCATAGGAATCCATTCATGTACTGCAGTATATTGGACTCCTATGGCTGAGGGAGGTTATAGTCATATTTAATATAAACACTGTCCACGGACTGTTCTGTAATTGGCATGCGTTTATATTGAATATGACTATAACCCCCCTCATCCATAGGAATCCTTCCCATGTACTGCAGAATTCCTATGGATGAGGGGGGTTATAGTCATATTACATGCCAATCATCCACAGATCCCCCCCCCCATGACAGTGTGTCATTCACAGATCCCCCACATGACAATGTGTCATCCATAGCTACCTCATAACAGTGTATCATCCACAGATCCCCCATAACAGTTTTTCATCTGCTGATATTCTCAGCTATATTGTCCCCATGACTATGAACGACACAATGCTTATTGCTGTAGTCTCCTGCTGCATCCAATTTTAGAAAGATGTCAAAGCAGAAAAGGCTTTCATATAGGATCCCTTTTAAACTGGAGGTGATAAAATATGCCAAAGAATATGAAAACGGCAGCGGAGATACATTTCAGGACGTCTCCAACTGAAAAAAATGATATGAGAGTGGAGACAGGAGGATCAGCTGTAAAAAGCAGATAAAAGTAAACGCATGTTTTGCGAGCGCACTGCAAAATGGTCACAGAAACAATGGCTTTTCGGTATCTGCAAAATTCATAATATATGAAGCCACGCGTTTAGCTGCAGAGAAAGGCATTGACGAGTTTACTGGATCCCCATCATGGTGGTAGAGGTTTATGAGGAGATGTGGGCTTGCTATGCACACCAAAACTAGAATTGCTCAAAAATGCTAACAGAATATGAATCCAAGATTGTGTCTTTTCACAAATGTGTTCTGGATGCAAGAAAAAAAAGACTATGAAATAGGCCAGATTGGGAATATGGATTAAGTCCTATTAACCTTTGATGTTCCATCAAACAGAACTGTTTATGTGAGAGGCATAAAAACCATAACGGTGAAAACCCATTACACGGTTGTGTTGTCCTGCTGAGCAGATGGCACCAAACTGCCACCAATGCTGATCTTCAAGAGGAAAAAATTGCCAAAAGAGGCAATTCCAAGAGACGTTATTGTGCATGTGAATGACAAAGGATAGATAGATGATAATTGCATGAAAATAGGGCTCTACAAAGTGTGGTCCAAATGCCTTGGAGGGCTTCTGAAGAAATCAGCCCTACTATTGCTTCACCAGTTTAGAGCACATATTATTGAACCCACAAAAAGAGGTTTAATGATGTGAACACTCATCTAGCGGTAATTCCTGGGGGGCTTACCTGCCAGCTGTAACCTCTGCATGTTTAAATTAAAGGGAACCTGTCACCTAAAAAACACCTCCCAAGCTGACAGCATTACCTTAAAGTAGCCAGCAGTAGGTTTCTAAAGTTCCTTTTCTTCCTCCGGTCAGCTGTGCCAAACTCTTGAAAAAAACACTTTAAACCTAAATCCTCTGAACGCGCTATGTCACAAGCAGAGTTTGAAGTCAAGGGGTCAGCGGCCTCCTCGCTTCAAGTCGGGATAACCGCGCCCCCTTTCCCTGCCCCTAAGCCCCTATTGACAGCAAAGCTGCCTGAAGACTTGTACATCGCTATCTCTATTCCCGCGCCTGCGCGTTGCTATACGCCACTCATCGGCTCAATGCTCAGCGCACATCGAGGGAATAGAGACGTCGGGCGCATGCGCAAGACTTCAGACTGCTTTGCTGAACAACTGCCTGTCAATCAGAGGCTTAGGGGCAGAGAAAGGGGGCGTGGTTATCCTGACTTGAAGCGAGGAGCTGCCCCCTTGACTTCAAATTCTGCTGTGACATAGCGCGTTCAGAGGATTAAAGTTTATTTTTCAAGAGTTTGGCACAGCTGACCAGAGGAAGAAACTGAGCTTTAGAAACCTACTGCTGGCTACTTTAAGGTAATGCTGGCGGCTTGGGAGGTGTTTTTTAGTTGACAGGTTCCCTTTAACCCCTTCCCGACCGCCGCCGTACATGTACGGCGCGCGGGCGGTGCGGGGACATGACGCCCGCTCGCGGGTGCGGCGGGCGTCATGGCCGGCAAGTCTCTGCTGTTTCTAACAGCAGAGACTTGCCGCATCTTACCTCCGTCTGCGGAGACTTCCAGGGCCTTCTGATGCCATGATCACACGTGATCACGGCATCAGGATGCGTCTGAACCCGGAAGCCCACGCTTCCGGGTGGTGTACAGACGCCCCGATTGGCCAATCGGGGTGTCTGTACACCATATGAAAACTGTAATCCTCGCTGGTGAGGATTACAGTTTTCAAACTGCAATTCTTATTCTGGCCACTAGATGGCAGGCCAGGATAAGAAATGAGCAATTCATGGTTTTAACTGCATCTAGTAAATCCATGATTGCTCATAAAGAAAAAAAACAAAACACAATAGATCAGATGATATTTGAGCTTTAAAATAATCACAGAAAAATAAAAAAAAAATGTTAAAAAATATATAAAAAATAAAAAAGATATAAAAGTTCAAATCACCCCCCTTTCCGTATAAGTAAAAAATAAATACCTAAATAACAATAAATATAGACATCATGGGTATCACCGTGACCGAAAACGCCCGTACTTTTAAAATATATAAAAAAATTTCAATACGGCGAATTGTGTGGCGGAAAAAAGCGTCCAAATGGCGATTCGCAGTTTTTTGTCCCTTTTTTTTTCTAAAAAAAATTAAATAAAAAGTGATCAAAAAGTCATACACACCCCAGAATGGTATCAATAAAAACTTCAGACCGCCCCGCAAAAAATGAGCCCCCATACAGCTCTGTACACATAAAAACCAAAAAGTTATAGGGGTCAATATATGACAAGGAAAAAAAAAAAAAAAAAAGGGCAACTTTCTAATTATTTTATCACCATCTAAACGCAGGAAAAACTATACATATTAGGTATTGCCGGATTCGTACTGACCAGTAGAATGAAAGTAACGGATCAGTTTTAATGCACATCGAATGCTGTAAATAAGAAACCCGTAGAACTGTAGCGGAATAGCGTTTTCTTTGCAATTTCACCCGGTTTGGAATTTTTTTCCCGCTTCCCACTACACCGTATGCAATATTAAATGGTGGCGTTGGAAAGTACAACTTGTCCCGCAAACAACAAGCCCTCATACAGCTATGTGAACAGAAAAATAAAAGAGTTATGGCTGTTTGAAGGCAGGGAGCACAAAACGAAAATGCAGAACCGAAAAAAGCTCCGGTCGTGAAAGGGTTAAGGTTTTCATGCGAGAGGAGTGGAATAAAAGGATGGCTGCTTGGAATCATGATCGTACACCCACTGGATGGATGGAAAGGCCCACTATCCCTCAAGCTGTGTGTGGGGGAAGTCATCCTGGCAAGCTGTGAAGGCTGAAACGGTTATAAAATCCTTCAAAAATGTGGTATCAGTAATGCCTTGACTGTTCTGAAAGGATCATAAAGGATACCATTATGAAGACAACAGTGATAGTGATACCAGTGATAGTGAGCCACTGAGCTTGAGTTCGGACAGTAGTGAGGAATTTTTCCGGATGACTAGAGGTGTATTGTTTTAAGATAAAAAGCTCTCCTCATCTTTTGATTACAATAATTGTGGTTCTTAATGCTGCTGTTGTTAATGTCTACATATTATTCTGTTATTTTATTAAAATGTTTTAGCATACCTTTTAGTTAAAAATATTTTTCCTATAAAAATATGGTATGTATGTATATACAGTCATGGCCAAAAGTTTTGAGAATGATACAAATATTAATTTTTACAAAGTCTACTGCTTCAGTTTTTATAATGGCAATTTGCATATACTCCAGGATGTTATAAAGAGTGATCAGCTTAACAGCAATTACTTGCAAAGTCAATATTTGCCTAGAAAATGAACTTTATTCCCCAAAACACATTTCAACATCATTGCAGCCCTGCCTTAAAAGGACCAGCTAACATCGTTTCAGTGATTGCTCCATTAACACAGGTGTGGGTGTTGATGAGGACAGGGCTGGAGATCAATCTGTCATGATTAAGTAAGAATGACACCACTGGACACTTTAAAATGAGGCTGGTGCTTGGCATCATTGTTTCTCTTCTGTTAACCATGGTTATCTCTAAAGAAACACGTGCAGTCATCATTGCACTGCACAAAAATGGCCTAACAGGGAAGAGTATCGCAGCTAGAAAGATTGCACCTCAGTCAACAATCTATCGCATCATCAAGAACTTCAAGGAGAGAGGTTCCATTGTTGCCAAAAAGGCTCCAGGGCGCCCAAGAAAGACCAGCAAGCGCCAGGACTGTCTCTTAAAAGTGTTTCAGCTGCGGGATCGGGCTACCAGCAGTGCAGAGCTTGCTCAGGAATGGCAGCAGGCAGGTGTGAGTGCATCTGCACGCACTGTGAGGCGGAGACTCTTGGAGCAAGGCCTGGTCTCAAGGAGGGCAGCAAAGAAGCCACTTCTCTCCAGAAAAAACATCAGGGACAGATTGATATTCTGCAAAAGGTACAGGAAGTGGACTGCTGAGGACTGGGGTAAAGTCATTTTCTCTGATGAATCCCCTTTTCGATTGTTTGGGACATCTGGAAAACAGCTTATTCGGAGAAGACGAGGTGAGCGCTACCACCAGTTATGTCTCATGCCAACTGTAAAGCATCCTGAAACCATTCATGTGTGGGGTTGCTTCTCAGCCAAGGGAATCGGCTCTCTCACAGTCTTGCCTAAAAACACAGCCATGAATAAAGAATGGTACCAGAATGTCCTCCGAGAGCAACTTCTCCCAACCGTCCAAGAGCAGTTTGGCGATCAACAATGCCTTTTCCAGCATGATGGAGCACCTTGCCATAAAGCAAAGGTGATAACTAAATGGCTCAGGGAACAAAACATAGAGATTTTGGGTCCATGGCCTGGAAACTCCCCAGATCTTAATCCCATTGAGAACTTGTGGTCAATCATCAAGAGACGGGTGGACAAACAAAAACCTACAAATTCTGACGAAATGCAAGCATTGATTGTGCAAGAATGGACTGCTATCAGTCAGGATTTGGTCCAGAAGTTGATTGAGAGCATGCCATGGAGAATTGCAGAGGTCCTGAAGAAGAAGGGTCAACACTGCAAATATTGACTTGCTGCATTAACTCATTCTAACTGTCAATATAAGCTTTTGTTACTCATAATATGATTGCAATTATATTTCTGTATGTGATAAAAACATCTGACAAACACACATAAAAACCAGAGGGCAGCAAATCATGTGAAAATATAATATTTGTGTCATTCTCAAAACTTTTGGCCATGACTGTATGTATTGTAAGGCAGTGACAGGATGCGTCTATGAGGGAAGGTACATTCCACTCAGAATGTTGTTGGAGACTTTTTAAAAGTGTCTATATTTCATGTTATGTGTGTTAGGACGTGCCACCAAGGTACACAGCTTTGGTGGAGTAGAACCAAGAAACTTAAGGTGTCTACTAACTAGTGGGTGGACGCCATTGTTCAGTATCATGGCTGGAAACAGCCATCCGGCCTGGTTTTACTGGAGATTAGCACAGAGAGGGTGGGAGCTCATCTCCGACGATCCACTACAGGATTCTGTTGTGTCCCATGTCCTCAATTCCCATTTAAACTTGCAGCAGAGTGCAGGGTGTGTCTGAGTTTGAAGATGGGCACTAGTGTGAGGAAACACTGCCAGAACTGCAGACCTTTTGCTGAAGCAGAGACTGTTGCTGTATATCATTTGCTGTATATTTTATTTTTTCCCCCCCCCCCAGTCGTCTCCATGACAGCACAACCTGAGATCGCCTTCCTCTGATAGGACAGGAAAATACAGAGAGGGTTAAAACCCCACCCCTTCCTCCCCAGCACCAGTGTATTTTCCTGTCCTGTCTGGAAGGAAGATCAGGGAGGTGCTGGGAGATGACTTCCCAGTCTATTTTTCTTACTTACCGATTCCTGCAGCCGAGGTCGGATCACTCTCCTGGGCTCTTCCTCTTCTTGTTCTGGCTGGTGCCCGGGTCACTATTAATAGTGACCCCGGTGAAGCAACCTCCAGCGGCGGTCCAGTGGGCCTGATGCGGGGTGGATTATGGCGGCTGGAGCGACGCTAAGACGTGCTTCCCTCCAGACGCAGGCAGAGTGACGTTAGACGCTTGGGGCGGAGTTTGCGTCATGATGTCACGCCAGCGCGATGGCGCATGCGCAAGGCCTTTAAAGATGGCGGCGCCAACCGTATCATGGCACTTGGCGTTTTCCTGCTTCCCTCTGGCTGGCAAGTTGTGTTGGTGGTCGGACATCTGCAGTTATGAGTACCACCTCCACCCAGGGGCCTGGAATGGAGTCCCCCACGACTCAGGGTCCCGTGAGTAGCCTTTTAATGCACCTCATATGTTGTAATTGTACCTGGTGTGGTGACCCTTCTCTCCCTTGGAAATTTCAGGGAGAAAAGGAGTCTTCTTCCTCCACTAAGGCTAAAGTGAGGAAGTGTGGTGTATGTGGCAAACGCCATCCCTCATCGGGGACTAAACCCCTCTGTAAGGAATGCAAGGAGTCGGTGGCGAAAGCTGAATCTACCAGCCTCCTGGACGACATTAAATGTATGGTGAGGGATGAGGTCCGTTCTGCCCTTGCTGCCCGGGATACATCTCCCCCTCCGAGACCCCTTCCCCATAGGTCGGTTTCTACTAGGGACCTTATTTCAGGGGGCAGTGTTTCTATCGGATCCTGATGTCCCAGGGTTTGGTCAGGATTTGGAGGAAGAAAATGAATACAGAAGGTTCCTCTTTAATCCAGAGGACATAGAAGAGTTAATTAAAGCCATTAGAGCCACCATTAGAATGGAGATCCCTAAAAGACCAAGGTCTGTCCAGGAGGAAATTTTTGGAGGCCTGGGGGAAAGGCAAAAATCTGTCTTTCCGGTCCCAGATAATATTAAGAAGTTAATCAAGTCTGAATGGGAAAAAACGGAAAAGGGTTCTTTTATTCCTCGTGGCATCAAAAGACGCTACCCCTTTGATGAAAAGGACTGCGCTGATTGGGAGACAGTTCCAAAGGTGGACGCTCCAGTGGCCAAACGTACAGCTCTTCCCTTTGAGGACACAGCCCAATTAAAAGACCTGCAAATTATTTTTTATTTCTCATTTCATGTAATTTTCTGTTTTTCTTTTGATATTCTATGTGGCACTGTTAAAATAAAGCTGCCATAAAATTGAGACGTTTCATTTATTTTTTAGTATTAAAACTTTTAAAGTCAGCGGGGGATCAAATACTTATTTCCTCCACTGTATGTGTGTATGTATGTGTGTGTATATATATATATATACACACCGTGTTTCTCCGAAAATAAGACCGGGTCTTATATTGTTTTTTCCTCCAAAAAGAGGGCTAGGGCTTATTTTCGGGGTAGGGCTTATTTGGTGGTATAGTGTCAGTGGGTGTTACCTGCACTCTTTCTCTCTCACTGTGCCCTATCTTTGTATCTCCTCTCTGTACTTGGGAGGCAGACTCGAGAGGCAGAACTCGAGCCGCTCTGGCAGTGGAATCATGCTCTCTCTACTGTATCTCCTCTCGGACGGCAGAACATAGGTGGCTTTAGATGCGTCTCGTGATTGGGTGAGTGGATTCTGCCGTGCCTGCTAATGTCCTGGGCACAGTGTAAGGCTACAGTATTCCTATTCTCCTTGTCAGTAATGTCATGCGACATAACCTAGCGCTGGAGGTGCTCACTGTATCTAGGGCTTATATTCAGAGTAGGGCTTATATTTTAAGCCGCCTCCAAAAACCCTGCAAAATAGCGGTAGGACTTATTTTTGAAGACACAGGTGTGTGTGTGTGTGTGTGTGTGTGTGTATATGTATGTATATATATATATATATATATATATATATATATATATACAGTACAGACCAAAAGTTTGGAAACACCTTCTCATTCAAGGAGTTTTCTGTATTTTCATGACCATGAAAATTGTAGATTCACACTGAAGGCATCAAAACTATGAATTAACACATGTGGAATTATATACTTAACAAAAAAGTGTGAAACAACTGAAAATATGTCTTATATTCTAGGTTCTTCAAAGTAGCCACCTTTTGCTTTGATTACTGCTTTGCACACTCTTGGCATTCTCTTGATGAGCTTCAAGAGGTAGTCACCTGAAATGGTATTCCAACAGTCTTGGAGGAGTTCCCAGGGATGCTTGGCACTTGTTGGCCCTTTTGCCTTCACTGCGGTCCAGCTCACCCCAAACCATCTCGATTGGGTTCAGGCACCCCAAAACTCTCCTTCTTGGTCAAATAACCCTTACACAGCCTGGAGGTGTGTTTGGGGTCATTGTCCTGTTGATAGATAAATGATGGTCCAACTAAACGCAAACCGGATGGAATAGCATGCCGCTGCAAGATGCTGTGGTAGCCATGCTGGTTAAGTATGCCTTCAATTTTGAATAAATCCCCAACAGTGTCACCAGCAAAGCACCCCCACACCATCACACCTCCTCCTCCATGCTTCACGGTGGGAACCAGGCATGTAGAGTCCATCCGTTCACCTTTTCTGAGTCGCACAAAGACACGGTGGTTGGAACCAAAGATCTCAAATTTGGACTCATC